>JAPZDV010000012.1:22660666-22698062 GCA_029814665.1 Acanthurus lineatus | reverse complement strand
AAGGTTGTTAAGGTAAGTTGTTTTGAATCAGCACAAATAGGACTGCCAGTGTCTTGCATGTGACCAACTAACCCCTCCTTCAACTACGCACTTTTATTTTATGTGCACTGGTCAACCTCCCCCACCAGCCATGTGGTTTCAGCAGCCATTTTTGATTCTGCCATCTTGTCTTTTGCTTACTCTGCACCCACACACACAAACACATGGACCTTTATACAGTACAGTTTGCACAGACAGTATACATGACAGTATGGATTGCATTAGATATTGTGCTTTAATTTTTGATTTTTAAATCAGTCGCTGGGTTGTTGCACACCTTTCACTGACAGTGATGGTGTTGTTTTGTTTAGAGTCATCAATGTGATGATGGTTTTAAATATAGTCAGTAAACTTATGTGACAGAATTAAATTTGACAAGTCTTTTGTTGTGGGTGGTTCTCTTAGTTCTCTTTGGTGGATTAATGAAAATTAAAACCACTGACTCAATTTAATTATCAATTATGTCTAATAAGCAAAATAAATTACATGTGGCACCAAAATCCCAGACAGTTGGTTTGTTAGAAGATTGAACATCCCAGAGTAATTTTTTTTGTGCTAAAGAGAAGGCCTGTCAGTGTTTGTGCTCATCCAGATTGTCAATCATGTTCTCAGCTAGAAAAAAGTGTTTTCAAATGTTGCTCCTCAAATGAAATCGGACTTGTTTGAATCCCAACAACAACCCACAGCAATGCTGCAGCTGTGTCATTTCCAGCTGTATTAAAGGTGAACTGACTTAAATCAAAAGAGGAATTTGTTACCATAAAAGAACTGATTTTAGGTTGATACTTCAACTAAAAGTCAAATGCTAATTAACAAGATATAAAATGTGTTCTTTGGCTTAAACAAAGGAATATAGATTGAAAGCAGGAGTGGTTATCAGAGTGGATGAATTACCATAGAACTTTGTGCACGTGTCCGTTGTGCTTTGAGGACGAAGTCTCCTGTCTTGTGGTTTTTAGCAACAACAGAAAGTCTAAGTGTCACCAAGTCTAGAAAAATAGCTTAAATTTACCAGAGGGAGGGCAGGAAGATTTTGTACATTTGTTACCAGACGAGACAAACTGAACTGGCCAGCCTGAGGCTGATCTTTATGGCTTTGAGAGAATAATTTCAACAGCTACTGACTACAGATGAAATGTCATGAAATTTAAGCACCTGTCTGGATTGTCTGTCTTTGGTGATTCCTTCCATCTAATGCTATTGTTCAAAAGTTTATTCTGTCCACTTTTCTTATTACAGTTTTTTTTTTACTATTTATACAACCAGTTTTATGACCTGAAAAACTAAAGTCATTCAAGTTAAACAACAAATTGACCTTTTTTAACAACTCTTTGGAACAACACTTGTGTTGACTAACCCTTTCAAGGTCATTCCATGTTTATGTAAAATTATCTTTACACTAAACTGATATGAACAAAAGCATGATGGCAGATTAAAAAATCCCCTCTAAAACACAATATTATTTTGTTTGTTGAAAAATGTTTATCTTGTGAAATAATAATACCATTGAAAATCAATTTATACACTAAGACTTTTAGATATGGGTACCATTTGTTTGTGTCAGAGCAAGGCTGAAATTGACCAGGACCCAAATCTGCTTCTGTTCAAATGGTTTCAGTGATGTTTTGACAGGGAGTGAAACATGATGAATACAGATGCTTCATTCAGGGAATGGTTGATCCTCTGAATGGTTTATAGTGCTTATGTTACTGAAAGTAACATAAGCACACTGGTTATACATATGTGGTTGTATAACCAGTGTCCTTGTTGCAGTGGCTCTAAGTAAGATGCTATCTCAGTCTCCTTTAAGTGAATATATATTGTGGACACATTTCTGTCTTTGTTGACGTGATTGCTTTTGACAGCTTGGAGCAGCAGTGTAAATCAAACATCACAGTCTTCACCAGTTAGTGCAATGTCTGTCACTCATTTTGTTCATAAACAGTGGGAGATTTGCTTCCTCCTCTCTAATCTCTGTTGAAACACAGCAGGAGTCTCTATCAGTCTTGCATCTGTCTCTCGGGATCAGATAGATGTTCAAATATAGTCAGTTACCATTAATCTTGGAGCTGTTTTACCCATAAAGAAGCAGAAGGCTGGTCATCATGGTGACAAAAAGAAAGACGTATCAAAGATGGAGCCCCCCGATGACAAAGACAATGCATTTGATTTTCAAAGGGATGCAGATATCAGCACTTTTGAATCGCTTGACCGGGCCTGGCCCTTCCACCCCCTTAGCTTTCATCTCAAGAGCAGGCCCCAGGAAAGAAATGATGGAAGGCTGCTCAATATTTAAATGCATCCAGGCCTGACAAGTTCATGCTTTTATTCAGATTCTGTATGAATATTGAAAAGCCTGCTTCATGAGCACCAAATACTGGTCTGAAGAAGGCCTAATGGACCGATCTACCATGCTTGCATTGTTATCCTTCAGCCATCTGAGGGACAATGAAGAGGCCTCTTCATCTACCACATCAATCACACGGATCCATCTTAACATTTTTGTTTATGCACCACTTATAGCTCCTTAGGGGGTTTGATAATTAAAATGAATAATGATTTTAGTTTTGAAAAGGGGTCATTTTTTATTAAAATAAGAGATTAAGATTACATATTATCAATAAAATACAATAATTGCCTGACCAGTATTCCAAAATTCAGAGATACTGAAGTTACAATGAAGGTGTACAAGATCTACATTAGAAGACACAAGCCATTTCATTGCAGAGCTTTGAGCTGAGGTTTGTTTGGCAGATTTCCTTGTTAAATCACTCAAAAGCTTATTAAGTCATGATAATTGTCATTCATTTTCTGTTGACTGACTAATACATTAATTGATCATAAATTGAATTTACACTGACCTGTTGGTCTTGATTATTCCATGTTTTGACTTGTTTATCAGTGTGTTGAATAATCTTTCACCAAAATAGGAGGATAAATGTCTTAGATTCCCTGCTTTTCCAATTTTTAAATGCTGAAAATGTGAATAGATGATGTTGATGTAGTGATGTGTGTTCAAGTAGATGTGTCACATGCCTCCTGTCACATGGAAAAGGCAACTTGGATAGGAGCCAAAGATTTCTGAAGAAAATTTGGCCCTTACAAACTTTTTAACTGTCATTCTCAGTTAAAGCACAAAGCAGGTGGCAGCTTTCAATGGTGACAGTTGTCAGACAGGCAAACATGACCTTAAATATGAGCTCCATTTTCAAGCCTCAATGAATCCTTGAAGAAAATAAATTGCAGAAGAAACTCTATGAAGCAAAATAAAATTTAAAAAAAGCTTAATTCTGTTGCATAAAATGTATTAACTTTAAGTGAGAGTTGGCTGAATAACATTTTGATTCACCAAAAAATAAAACATAAAAGCACCTTAAACATGCTTATGTGATGCTCTATGAATCCATACTTTGCCAAACATACAACAGTCTACATTTAGCTAGTAAACATAATTGAAACAAATGGCCCAGTGAATGGAAAATTTACATAAAAAAAAACCTGCTGATAGAGCACTACTCTGTGCCGTTTCTGCAGAGAAGCATTGCAATGTCGTCAGTACTTTAAACCTGAAATATCAGCTCATTGAAAAGCATGTAGCAGCGAGCCTGAGGGTGCAACTGAGCCTTTATAACATCCCATGTTATAAAGGCTCTTGTAGTCATGGTCGAAAACACATCCACACACAGAATGAAACTCCATCCCTTTCTTGTTTTTTTGTCTAAAACCACATAGATAAATTTTCCTCCCTCTTATCTGGTTCATCTGGATGCACTTTTTCAACTTCTTTCAGGCTTTTTGTACAACTGAAAACTTCTGTAATAATCTGACAGTCATTTGCTGTTGAAGTGTTTTCCAAAAATTTCATTTTGTGATATTTGCTGAAAATCTGTACAGCTAAATATACAATGACTCCTCTAAAAATTATTCTAGTAAAAGTGCAAATAACTATCTGAGAAATCAACTCTGCTCTACTGATTTAAAAGTAACTGGTTCATAAATGACTCCAGGTACAAGTAACTTTTAATTTTATCATAATTCATAATTAATTATTGTAAATTTCTCATTTTTAATTCAGAAGTCCAACAGATATTCCAATGAGATGAATTAAACTCATTAACATGACATCAAACATTCACGTTAACATGAAATATTGACAAAGCCAACGTTTGCCAACTAATCCCATTCTCACCTACAGTGTGTGCATCTTACACTCCTGTCTTTGTGGACGTTAGAGGAAGACTTTCTTCCAAGTGGAGATCTCTGGAATCACACAAAGCACCTCAGCATGTGTCTCTCTAGATTTTGGTTTAAGACGTGTAGCCAGATGTGGTCAGGGATGGTCTCTGGAAGCTGCCTGGGTTTCGCTCCTTCATCATCACACTGCGGCCAGATGACAGGTGGTGCTTTCCTTCTTCCTGACAGCTGCAGCTTGTCATCTTTAGAGGTGCTCCTTGGGGAGCCCCCTCCCCAAGACTTAAAGTTCATATTAATAGCAAACTAGTAAAGGCATAAATTGCAAAAGTAGTGAAGTAAAAAGTAGATGAGGAGCAGATGAACAGTTTTTGAAACTGGTGTTCTTCTTCTTTTAAAAAATACTTGATATTATCAGCAACTGATAAAGTTGTGCATGTTACATTAGACAACGTTTGCAGGTAATATGAGACAGAGACACTTTGTATTTAGTAAATGGATTTATTGACTGTGCATTGTGGTCACACTGTGGCTGCTGCTTTGCATTTAACTATATCAGTGCAACCAGGAGGGGGTCATGTATGAAAGAGCACAAACGCTGGACTGTTTACCTCCTTACTTCATTCAGCCGACCTCATGCACACCACTCACAGCTTTGCATTATGGGTTAGGGTTATGGTTATTTTGAACAGAGAGCCAGAAGGACCTGGATAAATGAAATATCCAGAAATAATTTCCATCTGCTAAGTTAAATGCAGCTGGCCCCTGTTTCCTGAAAAGCCGAGTTGTGAGGGAGGTAAACAATACAGTGCAGCAGCAGTTGGGTTTACCTGAAGGGAGGCCACCTGAGAGGCAGAACTAGATGGTAATTTGATTTCAGCACATGTTGTTAATAAAGGCCTTATGCTCCTCTCTGCCGCTATGATTTCATTTAGACGCATAATGCTGAACATTAATATCAATACATACTACACCATTGATTTTTCCTCTCTGCCTGCTTTGAAAGAGGGGGAGTTTCAGAGCAGAGGAAAAAAAGGATTCAATTGCACTGAATTTAATTTGGTGGTTTCATGGCAGCATAGATATCCTGAAATTCAGACTTGTCTGAAGCCCAGTACAATATCCTTGCTTGACCCTATCCTCTGATTTCTTCCCCTTAGAAAGAGATGTGTTACTCTGAAGGGAAAGAGAGAAGCTCTGATCTCTCTTCTTTCCCTCTTTTACATTTCCTTTCCAACTCTTTCCCACAGAAGCACAGAGGGTCTCTGAAGGGTCATTTCCATGGAGAGAAGGCCAAGTGTGTGGGTGTTCGACGGAAATCCAACAGCCAGAGTTTCCTTTAGGCTTAACAGAGGGCATCTGTTTTGCAAAGGTGGTTTGTGTGATTGTTTTGGTAATAAACTTTCATCCTTTGGAGAATCAAAGTTCACTTGCTTCAGAGAGTTTGTGCTGGATCCGAAAAGAAAGAATATTAAGATGGCTGGTGGGAAGTCGGTGCGGTCGGAAATACAAAGTAATTGCAATTGATGTCGAGGGCAATGTTGGCACCTCATTCATCAGAGAACAAACTGAATCACCATATACTTCTCTGAATGTGCTCTTTGTTAATTGAGCACAATTATAATTAATGGATGCACTCAACAAAGAATATTAAAGAACAGATGTTTACTCAACATAAGTCAATAGTCGCAGAAACCTTCAATTATGACCCCCTGTGGGGAATAAAGACGGAGCATTAATCTGAGCCAATTGACAGTAGATTGAATTGATTACCTTATTATAAGGAAGCTTGGTTATTATTGTCATAACTCACTGCCGATTAGCAATCTTTTGCAATGCAGAAAGAGACAGCGTAAACTCGATCAAGGCCTAATCACATGACCTGCCCGTATTCATCTTGTGTACTTGTGATTAGGTCAGAAGTACAGAGAAAGGCGGGCGGAGAAGAGAGTGGGTATCAATTTCATCATATGAAAATGATTTCCATAGACACCCTTGGGTGGTGAGATGCTACTGCATGACAATCTGATTGGACACCATTAGTCATGAATAAGCAGTGTATCGCTGCAGTAGAGCATGTCTTCAACATTAATGCACAAACAAACCCCACAACCAAGTATTTATAAGAAGTTGCTTTCAAGAGTGTTTTTTCTCTTTCAAAATCAGACTTAAAACCTGTTATACCAGCAGATGAGATGATCATGTTTGCAGATTTAGCAGTAGTTTGAGTTCACACAGCAGACAAACGGAGAATGGGCCTTGATTTGTGCTCTGCTTGCTGAATTGCTTGAATTGAGACGTACACCCCTTGTGCTTTGCCTGCATGATGAGGGCGAGCATCTGAACTTCCATCCTGTCAAGTGTGTGTTGGATGCATTCTTCTGACAGCTCTCTCGCTTTACTTCACACCCCCACCTTCCTCCCCAGCCCTCCATTTCTCACCACAGAGGTCAGGGATTCTTTCTGTGTATGTGTGTGTGTGTGAGTGTGTGTGTTGTGTGTAAGGAGGGTAGAAGGAGAGCTGGAGCATGTATGGGGAGAAGCTGTCTACCCTCTCAGCCCGTGGTGTTGTCAGGTTTGTGGTGTTAAAGAACTCCGACAGTATGTCCCCTACCTCACCTTGCTGCAAACAGGGCCTGATATCAGCTTTCATGCATGGAACAAGTGTGTGAGGAGTGTGCACGCATGTCCACTGATGTGTGACAAGTTTGGTCTTTCCTCTATCTGTTTCTATGTGCATCCTGCTCGCGTGTGTGCGTGCCCTCTTCCCTGCTGTGTTTTGCTCGACTGTTCAATATTTATCCTCTGTATGTGGAGAAGTCTGGCTTGAGGATGACTGGAGGATTAATGCAATCCTCAAACAGAATACAACATGTCAGATTTTCACACCATCTCTCCCCCTGGTGACCGGATGGGATGGTTATGACAGCGAGTGAATGTATCGACCCTGAACCAAAAGGAGAACTGGAATCACACTGCTGCAGTTTATTCAAACACATAGCAGGCTTTTTTTTTTTTTAAATCTGCCCAAACACATTTTTTCTGTCTGCACATAGAGGATATAACATAAAGTATATGATAAGGCAGTAGGAGAGATAAAAGTGCTTTTAAGAATGTTCTTTGTACCCTAATGGTGTACGGCTTTTATTTACTATAAAACAGAGATTTTATTTGCCACAATCATTGCGGGGAAACTCATTTAATTTCATGTAAATATATTACTATTCTGAGGGGTTTTCTCTCATATTAAACTCATTTTTGACTCTTTAGGCACTGGCTGAGGTATCAAAAATATATTTTGCTCTAACAGGGCACTCAGAGGAACGTTGGTAGGGGAACTAATCTCACTTTGCTCATCCTCAGGAAGGAAACCTTTCTTTCGTTTGCAACATTTGACTTCACTAGCTCATCATATGTGGATCGGGATGCATGTCTGCCCATGAATTATCTTTATCACTGTTGTAATATTTGTTTTATTTTAAGCTGTTTTCTAAATGTACTGACTTGCTCATTTTAGATCTAAAATTGTTATTTGATTGAATTGGTTTAAAATTCACAGGCAGATTTTAGAACTCATTTGTAATAATTTCTTGCCTTTGTTTTAAATCATATTTAATTAATCATTATCTTGTTCAGACAATACATGAAGTAAAAATGTCGTCTTGGATTTATTAATTTCCTCAGCTTAGTGGATCAAAAGATTAATCAGTTTAACTTTTAAGTAAGCGGCATAATAGTTGATGAAAATAATGGTTAGTTTCAGCTTTTGTACTTTTTTTCTTTATTCTGAGAACACTGAAGTTGAAATATGCAGTGAAATAAAAAATTGCCTATATTACTAAAAAAAATGGTTTTGTCATTTTTTATGTCTGCTTTGACTTTGAATTACAGTATAAATCGTAGCAAATTTCACCAAACAGCGTCCTAATGACCATGTTTTTTTAAAGAATAAAAACCCATTAGGCATGTACATATGTGATATTAATGGTGGTTGTGATGACGCCTATTTATCACCTGTTAGAGGTCAGAGCTCATACATGTTTTATTTGCTGTTCAGATCAAAAACATTCTGTACTAATTCCAGTAAAATATTGTAAGCTGATGAATTATGAATAATCTTCCGCTCACCTGTCACTAACAGTCGCCACACCAGCTGCTACGTTTTGTGCACAAATCATGTTTCCTTTGAAGTCCCAATAATAGCGTCTTCCTGACCTGACAAAGATCTGCATACACCAGTTCATCTGTCTCCCATACATCCCCCTCACCCTCCCCTGCCGTCTCCCTCATGTTTGAGCCTCCCGCCTGCCTGCCTGTCCCATCCCAGGCTGCTGCCTGACAGGCGGCAAACCGGGCCTGACAGGCGGCCAGGCGGTGTCACAGGCTCACCGCAGAGAGCACTGCCTGTCTCCACTCATTTCCTCCTCTCTGCCCCCTCACCTGAACCCCACCGCTCTAAACCTCAGCCCACTCCACCCACCTTCCTGCTGGGGGAACATCATGCCAAACAGGGAGGTTTCCTTTATACAGACGAGCTGTTTAAAAGGAGGCTGCTCCCCCCGCTGTCTGGCTTTGTTTTAGTGTGTGTGTGTGTTTATGTCGAGAGTGAGAATTAAATTATGAAATAACTGACTGTGTGAGAAAATCTCTTAAGGTGTAAGGATAAAAGGTGCTTTTACATGTTCAAGAGCTGCATGAAAATGCCTCCCCAGTGCCTCTTGTTGAAAAGGTTTTATGAAAAAAAAACATATTTGTTATGAAATGAGTCAGTTTGAATTGCCATTTCTTGCACCAGAGGTAGAGGGCTGTGCTCCTAAAGAACACTGTTTTCAGTAATTTAATAAAAAACACTCATTAAAAATGGACAGCTGTGCATTCTTTGTTGCAATAGACGAGAAAGAGAAAGTAGGTGTGTAACTGCTACTCATTTGCATTAAAGTTATCATGAAGGAGATAAAGATACTAACAGTCTGAGGTTTAAATTTCAAGCCGTGATCTCTCCCAGCAGGGGAAGGTCTTCATATGCAGAAGCTGTGGCTCGTCTAAAAGGAAACTGTTAAGTCTTATCAAAGCGCACAGGCCCCTCAGATGATCCACTGCGCTGCATCTCAGCACTCATCCATTCAATTCTGCCACCGTTTCATTGTGACGCGTTCCTCTGCATCTCTTTTGTTTTTTGCTCTGGAACGCGACACTTCCCTCAGCCTCAGCTGTAATTGGTTTTCATGTAAATTGATATGGTTCAGGAGATCAGCAGATTACCTCTGCGCGCTTTACCTCATACTCACAAACACACAAGTCCATAAGCATACAAATACACACACACATTCATGCAAACAGAGAGAGACGGTCTGTCTTCTTCTCACACACACACACACATGCTTACACATACTGTATACACACATTTACCAGAGCACGACTAGACTGTTGCCATGGAAGTCTTCCTAATGAGGACTGAGATGACAGTTGAAATTCAGACATTATAATGCATCACACAGTAGAGGTCCCAGGAAATTGTTCCATCTCAAGAGAGAAAAATCCTTTGTGAGACAGTTAAATGGCCCTAAATCAACCTTACAGTAATTTCATGTTTGATCTCTCTCACCCCTAAAGCATAATGGCCTTGAATATGTGATCCTACCCATTCAGAGCAGGATGAAAGTATCTTGACGGCTCAGTCTGCACAAAGGTGTTCGGTTAGCAGGAACATTCACATGGCAATGAACAAGATGGATGAGGTGCTGCACTTGGCTCCTCAGAGGAGGAGAGATGTCTTTTTCTCCCCCAGAGCACTTTTCAGAAGCAACTGTTTTGAAAGCACCTTTTTACAGGGCGTCCATATTTCAGGAATATAAAATAACAGCTCAGCCCCCCTCCCACGCCATTTCCCTATCAGTGCTATTATTTCAGCACATCCTCCAAACTAACAAATGTCAGACTGAAGATATACAGAATTTGATTTCACAGCTTTTTCTAATTGCATTTTTGCAGTGGGACTCCAGGGAAGAAAGGGTGACCCTGCTAATGGAAGAACTCATCTGTATCTGCCAGGGTAATTAGCCGAATAAGCCAATCCCCTCATCTCTGAGGTGACCCTGGTGTCGGGGTGAGCATTTGACGTGCAGAGAATCTCTGCAGCAATTACTGACTTCCAGCGGGGCCGTACCTGTTGGCCCTAATGCTTTGTTTATTCCATAACGTTGGCGTGAAATGAGGCCAAACAGCTTTTTAGATCAAGGTAGATGTCATGACATCTTGATGCATTAAACAACATGAATGCTTTAACAGATAAATTAATGCCATTATTTTAATGCATTCCAATTACTTGACTGAGTAATAACCTTTAATGAAATAATGAAATAGAAAAACAAGGTACTGCTGAGGCAGTTGTCTTAGCAACAGCTAGTCTGCACACATACTCATTTATGCAAACACAAAACACACAATAGCTTCCACTTATTTGTATGTATGTGTCACATTTGTGTGAAAATCAAAATCACTCTTCACTTTACTGCTTCCTAACTTCTCTTCCGGTAAGTGGTTACAACAACAATAATGCTTCTCCATCTTTACCAGGACTGTCTTCATTATTTAGTAGCCCTCAGTCCATTAAAGGGCATGTGAAATATTGCCTGTTTTTTTTCCTCCATTACTTCTCACTAACTCAACCTTTTCCATCCATTGTTGCTTACACATCTAACTGTCGCCTTCCTCTCCATCTCGCCAAGAGAATATTTAACCTTGGCGAGGCTCAGGGAGCAGATGGTGGGCCCTTATGTGTGTCCGGCATCATCCACAGCTAATGAAGTGATGTCTCTATAAACACCTGACGGAGGGTCAAACCAGCCTGGATGTGAAGATGGCTGGTTCTGGCAGCACAGAGCAGGAAAAACAGCCTCAGTCCTTGTTGTAAACCAGCGGCGTATGGTGACTTTTAAGGATAGGCAGCAAAACCCATTCAATGTGACAACACAGTTTACAGTTTACAACCCGAATAAAACATGGTCTGCCTGGACATCCTCAGCTTTCTGCACTCCTTCCTAGCTGGAGAAAGATTATTAAATGACACACTCCAGTTACAATGCAGACTCCTGTATTTTCCTGCCTTAATATGCTGTCTTGCACCCTCTCAACCCTCCTGCAGATCACGCACAGAGAACCCTACATCCTAAATACCAGATAGGAAATAAAATTAAAAAGCAGAACCAAGTAAAAGAGCTTGGGTATTATGTTACATAGTTTTTATTAAATCCAGCATGGCAGGGGATTAATCGTCCTCTTTCAATGATCCACATCTTCTCTGCGAATTTTTTCCTGTACAAAAGAAGTGATTAAAAGTTATATCAAAACACCAGCTCCTCATCACTATACACACTGACCAAGGTGACTTAAAGACAACCCCTTTGATCTGAGATGATCAAAGGGGCACAGTGTAAGTTGGTTTGATTATTTCCCTTTAAAGGGCACTTGTCAGCAGCTAGCTAATATCTTGTCAGTCTGCATCACCATGTGACAGTGTAGCATCAGCTGACATTTTCTTATCAATCAGATGGGAGTCACTGCCTATGACAGTGTTATCAAAAAAATGTGTATGCAATTGACCCTATGTTTTCATTTTAATTATGTCTTTTTTGAAGGGGGAAGTTATTGTGCATTAATAGAAGACACAATAATGTAAGCACTCAAGTAAAAATGAATGTGAGAAAACTGTAATTAGAATAAAAATTCTGACAGATTCCTGATATGGCCTCTTTCTTTAGAAGAGTGTTACAATATGGACTACTTGTAGCCTGAATGTTGCTTAGCTATTATTATCCCTGACTCTTGGATTGGTCACGAATGTCTAAGGCCTCAATCATACTCCCAAACCTGCATGTACACGGAAAACTACAGGTACCACAGACAGGTACTTTCTGCTACATTACTCTCTGCAGTCTGCTTTAAAGCTCAAGCTCCACACATGCTCAGTGTATCAGCCTTTTTAGATCTGCATGTAGTGACTGCAAAGCTCATGTAAGATGTCTTGTTGCCATCATGAATAAATTCTTAACAAAGGTGAGACCCTTCTTCTTTACTGCCAAAACAAACCAGAGAGAGTTATTTGTGGAGGCTAAGACGACATACAGTATCTCAGAATGTCGTGTTGGATGAAACTAAACCCTAAAAAAGTGACTCAGACTTTCTGTGGCTGTTTTAACTGAATGCCTCCATTGACAGGATTTGACAGAAGAGTGTGACAGTATGTGACTGAAAAGAAGAATGAAGCCATGAATGCTGTTGCAGCACTTGAAAACATACTCAACCAAGTTACAAAGCTGACGATAATACTTTAAATATGTAATTTTTTTTTACCTTTAAAGAGAAACTTTTCCAAGGATGAGTACTAACCAGTGATTTGCCAAATGTCTCTCTGACCCATTAGAGGTGAACAAAACTACAGTTCTACAGCTTTCTATTGAAGATTTAGCTGCATAAGTGGTGTTTGAGTTAATTCAATAAAACTAGGTGTCGGTTGAGCTTGACTTCTATATTTCAGTGACTGCTCCACATCTTTATCATTATTTTTGCATTAAATGCATTGACCTTATCCACTTTAATTCATTATAGTACAGCGTACAACTTGAAAACCCCTGTGTTGATGTGCTGTGCCTTTAAAAAATGTTGAATATTTATATTTGAGTGACATTGGAGTGTTTTTGTCAAAGTACTCTTTCTCTTCAAATCCTCTCTATACATTTTTCTACAGGCTGTCTGATGATGGTTAATGTGCGCAAATAGAGTGTCAAGTATAAGCATAGGCTAGTCACAGGCTTACACACTCACACAAGTGTGTCATTTTAAATTATCCTACAGCAAATTCAATTCTTTTTGAATCTGAAATAAATACATTTCTAAGAGATCTTAGGAATATAACAGCTTGAATGCATTTTAACTCTAAGAATGATGCCTGTGGTTGAATCAGTGTTGATCAGACTCCCTTAGTGTCGATGTGGAAATCTGCTTCATCAATAATGAAAACATAATGGAGACAAACAGTACTGAACACATGCTGGTGCTGAAGATTTTCAAACATTGTCACCATGTGTAGTTGTTTTTCATGTAAAATCTACATATTCCCCGATGCAAAACAATGGGCTTATTTTGCCCATGAATTAAAGATATTGAGCAGAACAAACCCCTTTGGTTGAGCACTAACAAGATGCATTACTGTCTCTGAATTTCTCCATAATCAGTCTGTTGGTCTGCTGAAATATGTAATTGTGACATTTAACTTAATAGCCACTAAAATTACAGCTGTCCATCATTAATTTTAGAAAAAGCTGGAAAATGCAACATTTGTCTGAGCTCTGCCCAGATGAAACTGGTGATGTTTGGGATTTCATCTGATATTGGTTATATTTGATTGACAAGCCTAATTCATATTTTTACCGTGATTTCATCATGATGGGAAAAAGAGTGAAGATGGCATTAAAAAGAAGACTCTCGTGAAGTCTTGCTAACGCTGTACTTTTCCCACTTCTAATGTGTGTTTCCCACGAAGAAATGTCTAATCTATGCCAAACTTTTCTATTCTTTTTCTATTTCTATAGTGTTTCTGTGCACACAGCTGATTTTTATGCATAATACCTTGTCATCATCGCTGGGCCATTGGAGCTCTACCTTTGTCCCCTTTAATTTTCAATGGGAAACAAACCCTGGGCACAGATAATTGGCTCTGCAGCTAACAACAGCCTTTGTGCCCACTGCTGAATTTACTGTACTGAGAACATCTTAATGACAGACCAGGTCTGTTTTTTTTTCTTTTTTCCCCCTTCAGATTGGTTTTAACTGCTGCAGCCTCACTACCGGTGCTTCCCTCCTGTGCTTCAGAGATGGTAAGATAGGCAAGTGTACAGCAAGAAGACTATTTGTCACTCAGCAGTAGACCGCAGACTAGGGTGTATAATTACCACTTACTGCATAATCAGCTGTCTTGTCACACCCTCGGTGCTAAAACTCTTCAAATTCACATTCAAACCACCAAAGAGAGCATTTCTCTCCTCTCCCAGATTTATGACTCTTCCTCCTTTTTTTGCTCCCTGTTTCATTCCACGTAGTTTTCATTTATTTGACTTATTATTGGTCTTATTGATTTAATGGCACCCCACATGATTTTTTTCTGTTTATGCATAATTTGCCACCGCTTACTGATTTACATTTTTTTTTCATGTACAGCCGCTTACTGGTAACTCCCCTCCCACCACCCACCCACCCATATACATATCTGCCTCATGCTCCCTTACTCTTTCTCCCTTCACTTTGCTGCGCAAGCACTTTCATTGCAGGGTAGCTGGGGGTGGGGGCTTAATAGGGGTTGGGGGCTGCAAACCCAGATGAGAACAGTCAATATTTCATATCTCTACCTGGAAGAGGACAAAGAGAGCAGTGCAAATTCAAATAGGGTGTATGACACCCATACACAGCTTGAACTGTCTTGCTTTCGGGAATTGCTGCAGGAGGCTGTGTGACTGACGGCTCCTGACTGAAGGGATCCATTAATTTCAGCATTTGCAAAAAGAACATGGTTTGTAAAGAGATGGCAACACTTGCATTATGGAAACCAGAAAATTGAATGCAATTACATTAGCATAAATCAAATTGTCAAACTTTTTTACGCTGTTGAATGCATTGTGCACAGTTTTGAATAATGCCGCTCGTGAATAGTGGCAATTTTTCCCCCTCTGATCAGGTTTCAGCCGTGATTATGTGCTGCTGGTTTCAAAGGTGTGTTGTAATGAAAGTGGATGGCTGTGGATGAAAGGGGTGTTTCCTTCTTTGCTGCCAAGTCCCATTCTTCCATCCGAACTCAATCAGCCATTCAGGCCGTGTAGAGGGAGCTTACCGTTGGCTCCTCATATCGGTTTCCATTGCCCAGAGAAATAACTTTGCAATCAGTTCACACTTTCTCCGGCATCCCTCTCAGGTTGGCTACATCTGCTCTCATTTAGGTGCCTACCACTTGCAAATGAACTGCACTCTTGTCAGCGTGGAAAAAGTGACTCTGAATGATGTGATGTGATCAATTTTAGCTTGAAAATCATGAGTGTCGACGAAGATGTTAATGTTGCAACCATATTCCCCTATGCAGACTTATTTCAATGGTAATACAGTTACCCATACGTCATATCTAACATTAGCTTACAGTAAATCAATAAAGGCCATTATACTGATAAAGGATGTTAGACCTTTCCACAAAGTATGCCATACATCCAACTCCATATCAGGCATAGATTTGACATTTTAGAAGTTTACGGGGCTCCATAATAAGACTACCATTGTACAGTAAACTTCTTTTCTAAAAACAAGTATGCACAAATGAAAATACAGTGGATGGTGTTATGAAGTAAACAATGCAATGATCTTCCCATGAAAATGATGTTGGCTACACTCCTGTGAGAGAATCACATCCAATTCTCTACGCGACAATGAAAAGAGGAGCTGGGTGTATTGTACCTGTCTGTCTGTGTGGCCTCAGTTAAATGCTGCTAGTTGTGTTTGATCTCCACAGAAGCCTGCTTTTGGCTCCTTTACAAGGCCTTGCCACTTGGGTGCTGAACTGCCTCATTCCGGTTGCCTGCGTTTGTTTGTCTAACGCCAGGCTCTGCTTTCACACAGACATAATTAAATCAAGCCTAATCCACTATTTATGCATTCTACTTCTGAATTATTCACACAACAGTTTTATGTGTTAGTGCATTTTTTTTTCAGAGATATTTAAAACTTGTGGGGCTGCCATTATTGAATAGAACTTCCCTCAAGATTGTGTCTTTTATTAATTAAGCCCATCCCCCCATTGCAATACTTCACAGTGCAAACGTGTAGGAGCTGTGCTTGCATTTCTTTGCTTAAGCAATATGAATTTGCCTAATGTAGCTACACACTGTGTAATAAGAGTAATTATAGTGCCTCTGGAGAGCACATGGGCTTTCTGGTAATGTTTTTCAAACATTGAAATATCAGTGCTCACACATACTCACATACAAAACAACATACAGTGAAAAACACACAATGCATTTGTTTCTATAGTTTCATCTATAGCCTCCTATTTCAAAGGAAACAGCTCAGCTTTAACACATCTGTAACATTATTGTTTGCAGTGTTAGTTCAGTTTATTATAATACTGTTTCTTAGCTCTTTTTCATGATTGTCTACAGAGCACCATCAGAGAACTTTATGCAGCATTCTTCTCCATTTGTACAGTTATCAGCCAACGCAGATACAACAAATATACACATTACTTCCTGGTGCTCTTCTTCTACGCCTTCCTTAGTAATCATCTCTAGTGTCCTTTCTATGGTAAACCACCTTGGTTACAGAGGTTTGTTTAGTCTGTGAACCATCATGGGGAACGCTGCTGGATCTGTGTTCAACGTCGGTGTTGGTTGACACTGTAGACTACATGTTTGAAAAATTTAAAAAAATTTGTGGGTTTGTAGGTTGAGTGACGTGAACTCAGCAGTCCTTTTAGACAACTCCCAATACCTGCTTGCAGTTCAATGCTACATTAGCTGCTGCTTGCTTTAGATACATGACTCTCTGACCAAACTGTTGGCAGTAAAGTTTGTAGTCTGGGTTCTTCTCATGTGGGTCTCTGGATAATGAAGCAGATGGAGCCAATGCATCGCCAATGTTCAGTCAGGTTTTGTTCCCCTAGTTTTTGTCCTCTAGAAATCAATTTATCACATATTTCCCATAATCAGGTGATAATATTTAAGCAACCTCTATCAGTGATGGTTTAAGCATTTTTGCAACTGAAAAAAACAAGCAAATAAAAAACTAAAATTTTTTGGCACAATTTTGGATCATCATCGGAGTTTTGCTCAGTCAAAACCATCACTGATCGTTTGCCTCGGTATGCTGTTAATGACAATCTGACAGTTTAAAAATACGAGAAATTATTTAGCTCTTTAACTTGAGCTGATCCAACAAGCATTAGCTCATTGATCGTATAGGACCCAGCTGTGGGGGTGGGAAGTTTGTAAAGGAGCTGAATCTTTGAGAAAACCCTAGTAAATTTAACATTATTATGAATATTTAAACCTAATTTTCTCGGTTTAAAAAAGTTTTTTACCTAATATTTACATTTTTTTCATGTTTTCCTTGTTAAAGTTACTGCATTATGTTGTTGATATAAACTCAGTACTTGTGCTTCAAATTTAAAGATCTTTTGCATTCAGGAGGCCGAAAAAAACCCTGTTTTCTTTGCACAGCCTTTATTGTAAAAATTTTTTATTTGATTCTCTGTTCCACAAAACTGCAGACTGACTAAAAATAGTGCTTCAAAAGTGATCTTCTGTATTGTGCTTCAATATAGGCTTGATTTGACATATTGTAGATTAATATGAGATGGATTTTGAAGAAAATAATAATTATTTATTCTTTTGTCACATTACAAAAACAGCAGCTAGCAGTGCTTCTGAGAACAGCTACCACTATAACCAATGTCTAAAATAAACGAGTGGGTCTAAAATTGGATAGACCTTGTTAAGGTCATTTCATTTAACCAGTTTTTTTGCCCTTTGTTACAGTTATCAGAATTTGAAGATGTCCTTGTGAGTATTAGAATAGCAGGCCTCAGTTTTAACTGAGTGAAGGTGTTCATATTAAATGAATTGTTTTGTTTTCTAAGGCTTTTTCATTTATAAAAATTATTTTTTGACATTTAAGTAGCTTGCAACCTTCTACCATTTAGGCTACATAATGTTTTTTTTCCTCAAATATTCTTGATTTATGTTTCATAGAGTTCTTAATATATTTGATCTTAACTAGTGCAGGTGGCTGTTTCTTGACTCTAGGTTTGGTGGTGAAATGCAGAGACTTTGTTTTGTGTTATAAGTATTTATTTTTGCCAATCATGCATCTTTCTAAGTTTGCTCCCCCAGTTTAAAACATAATGAGGCACCCATGTGCTGTAGGCACTAAGATATGACGAGGTAGAAGAATGTGTGAAATAAAAAACATTATCTCTGATTCTGCTCTTATTCTCTATTGTTAACATGCTCTTTTATAAAGTCTATAAAGTATAAGTAAAAGAGACTCTTGAAATCCTTGGCCAAGGGTAACTAATGTTTCTGCGCTTTGTTCCAGTGAGCTTTAAATAACAGTGTTTCAGAGAAAACAGTCTCCTCTCGCAACTATACCTTTCTATTAGCAACGGAAAATAAGATTTGTTGGACAAAAAGTCACCTTTAATTTTATATCAGTATATAAGTAAGCATTATTAAATAATGACATCAACAATAATTAAACTTATCAAACCTGGATTAAAATATTTCAAAACAATCTTAATGACTAAAAAGGAAACAATTAAATCTAGGTCTGAAGAAGAAGAAACAGTTTAAAACAGTCGAAAACTCAGCTGATCTGCTTCATCAACTTATAGTAACTTAACAATCCAACAGGTGTTGCCACATTTTAATAAGTGATTACCTGATAGGTAGATGGGTGGGTGACATTATGTGATATCATGTTTTAATAACTGAGACCCATCCACCACTTTGACTCCTCACGCTTAGTGTTACTTTTTCCATCTTGGTTTTCTGTGGCCAGAAGTGACTATATTATATGATATATTTATAGCTGGTTATTATACGCATTACTGTGCCAATGGATGATGCCTGGCTGACAGCTAGCATATAGCTGTCACACAAAGCAGGCATGCCAGTAATTATGCATAATTCTTAGCCTTAATATAATTTGAATGAGTGGGTTTTATTAAATGTTCGCCCTTGTTCAGTCGTCATGAACAGTGAAATGAGTTACAGAGACCAAAACTGTTTTTTGCACCAGACTGTTAGTGTGTTTATTAATGGTTGAGCAATATTTATCTGTGCAGATAAGTTATTGGTTGAAAATCGAAATTTGTATAATCGTGCTACTCCAGTAATGGAAATTTATGATAAATGGAGCCAAAAATATCAAAATAAATTGCTTTCATGGTGCACTAAAATTGACATTGCTGTCCATCAACCTTTTTCGCACTATTGAGCATTACAGTCCACTAAAACACCTTTTGTCACTGTGTTTTATCTGCAGCCATAAGCTTTCAGTTCTACAAATGTCTCTATTTTTGTATGAAGTTTTAAGACATTTTTATACCTGATTTGACAGATTGCCTAAGCATTTAATTTGATTTAATTCCGATTTAATTTCATTCTTTAGCAAAGTGCTTCGTCTAAGAGAATTTGATGGTCATGAAGGAATGTTTGGTTGTGTCTCATCCAAATGTTTATTTGTGTGTTGACATGGTTACTTACTGTCCTTCACACTTATGTGAGCAGACTCTGGGTGTCTGGAGGTGCAGATAAAGATGAGCCTTGGAGAGATTCCAGCCTCCTTTAATAATAATAATGAGCTAAGAAACAACATTGACTGAGAGAGAGACACACACAGTCTGATGAAGTGAGGAGACCAGAATCTGTCAGGTGAATGACAAACTGTAGAAAGCTGTGCAAATGTAATGTTACTTTAAGCTTCTGATGCTGCTCTGTCAGTGTTGTGCCAAAAGCTTCTCTGTCAACAGATTTGTGATGTATTAAACTCATATAGTCATAAGAACAACTGAGGCTCACCCAATTTATTCTTTCATTTATCACAAAGTAAAAGTTATCCATGTCACTGTATGAAAGCTTAAGCATGCCTGTGAGTTTCTGAAGACTAAGAAAAGTGTGTTTTTACTCTAACAGTGATGTCAGATAGACTTAGTTACGTCATCTTTTAAAAATTAAGTCATCCATCTTGGCACACTAAATTTGAGCCTTTTTTAACCTCAGTTGTGTATAAACTTCAGGTTACAGATGAACTTTTTAAAATACAAAACTGTGAAATTGTTACTCATCAGATCAGAGGCAGATAAATATTTTGTTATCTGTATTACTGAAACCATCCATGTTGTGCATCCCCATTTCTTTCAGCTGTGAGGTTGGGTGTTTTAATATGGGTTTCTACAGGGATTATTGCATTTGGAGTCAGCCTCATTTAAGGAGCTGCAGATTTTGTCAGATCTGCGATGACTTCAGGCCCAGAGGTTTCCACTTTAGAAAAACCCAGAGAAAAACACAAACACAGAAATCTGTCAACTGTAACAGCTGAAACTATTTTAACTTAAGCAAAAAAAAAAAAAAAAGTTTGTTCATGCAAGACTGAATTACTCGTAAGAAGACACTGAATGAGAAAAAGGCTTTCAGAGCCCTTAACATTGCCAGTTTGCAAAATGTTGATATTAAATGTATTGATAAGTTCACTGACAACATATTTCAATTTATTCTCAGCAGTATCCACTCAAGCAGTGTAATAACCACTCATTACAAATTATGCATAGTTCAACTCTAACATGGTTATATTTAGGCACTCACTGCACTTGTTTAATATTAAGAAAAGCTTATGGCTGCTCAGAGGAACCAGTCTGCAGCTCCTCTGCCAGCAGTGCCGGGACTCCTCCCTGCCCTTTTGCACTGTGTTCACACAGTCAGTGAATGTAGTGTGCATATGTGTGTGTGTGGCAGGAGGACGCCGCAGGTGTTAAGCTGTAGTATGTTTTAATAGATTTGTTGACGCTCTCACTCCTAAATTTCATTGAGACAAACACTTATGCTGTAGCTCTCAGTGAACTCAAATGCTATAATGATTATTCTATTGCTTCTCTTTTCAGATTTCTTGATTAAAGTGTCTGGCTCATAAATACTTTAAAACTTTGTTTGATGCTTTCCCTTCTTTAGAGATGTTTAAAAACTTTTTGTGTCGAGTTTGTTCCTGCAGTGAGTTTGAGATATTTTTGGCCCAAGATTTCTCTCTCTACCTTTTATATATGGCTTAAGGTAATCTCTCCCTTGCTGCAACAGACATAAACACTAAGCTTCATGCAAATTAAGTAGTGATGATGCATTAATATGAAATATTAGCAACTTTTGACACTAGTGGTAGCTAAGCTACCGTAAATGGAGCTGTGTTTTGTGTGCCTAACATCCATCATGACCTCTCTACCATGTGTCCATGGTGCTTCATTTATGTGTTCGCTAAACCAGGAAATATCAGAAAAGATAATATTGGCAGCAGTTGTGTTTCTCTGCAAAATGCTAATTTCTATAGGAGACAGAGAATGTACCATGGCCTGTACCTTGTCTCTAAGAAAAAAATTTTCTTAACACATTTATTAATGTGTCAAATACAAATCGAGTATGAAATATCTTGTGGGTAAGTTTCTCTGGAGCTTTTTTTTTCTCTCTGTCCACGTGGGCTGTGGAAGTCTGCCGAGTGGAAACAGACAGAGGGGTTAATTAGGCGGAGTAGATTCTGATGTTCCGGTTCAAATGAAAATCAAATGACATCCACCATCATCCATCATTGCCGAGCCGCTCTCTGTGCACCCATCAGGCAATCACGGTATATTGAAATGGCAGTCAAAAGGTTAGGGATACATGCATCTGCAGGGGCTCATCCCTGGGTGTTTAATATGGAGTACAGCCAGTAGCCTTGTGTCATTACCTTCGGACCACAGTCCTATAGTCTCTGATAAAAACTGACCTATTGCCTATTGATTTCTCCTTGTTTCCCCAGTCTGTTCCCACTGGAGGCACAAGGATCTGCTGCACTGCTGCTGAAATATGTGTGAAGCTCACTGGAACAGAGCACAGAAATATAAGCCCATCTTAGCAAAAATTAAAAAATCAGATCATGGGTGAAATTGCTTGAAATTCATTTTACATCCTTTGCTCCTCTCAAGGTGTTTGTGTAAATGTTTACTTTGGTCTTTTACTGATAGATAATTTGCTTCCTGTGGTCCTCAGGCATTTCTGTTGTGCACTTATCAATATTTCATTCATTCAGGAGGAGCAGGTAAAAACAAAACAGCAGTTCCTGAAAGTCTGACAGCAGCCAGTGTTGTAGAGTTTGTACAGAATTTGTGTTATAGTTTAATGGAGCTTGCCTTCCTTTGCCTCTGCTCGGTTTCTTGTGTGCATCAATTTGATATTCATACATTGAAAACTACATCACCCTGAATCTTCAGGGAAACCGCATTCATAAATCATTGTTACAGCATGCTGCTCACTATGTTTTCTTGCAAAAGACAAAACAATATGTGGTATGTACCAAAGTTGGCCGTGAAGTACTTAATTCACAACAGGTGTTTTCGTATATTCCACTGTTATAGTGTATAGATTGCAAACTGAAAGACAATACTTGCAAAGCTGCATATAGCTTGAAAATATAACAGACTCTCAATAAAATTCTGCTTCAAGCTTGGTTACTTAAATCATCCAAGAGATATCAATAAATAAAATGTCAGTGGCTGCAATATTGTTTTCCTTTGATTCAACCGTGTCATTGAAAAACCTGAAAAGCCTCCAAATATCTCAGATATTCTTTGTAAGCTAACGCATATTCGAGATGTTTTGTCTTTCTGAGAGAGAAAAATTGATCTGGAGGGTTTTGTTGATGTAACTCTGCTGTCATATAAGTGTAAATGTGAAGTTTTCCTCTTGGTCAGCAGTGAGGAAAGTTTTCTGTCTTCGGCAAACTTGTACTTCCTGGCACAGTTGACAGCGCTGCATTGGTTGCATCATCAGTGGCATTACTGCAAATACCACATGATTAACCCTGTTCAGCCTTTAGATCTTTTGAATATCTTGTGTTCAAAATAAACTTCATACTTGCCATTTCTGTCCTGCTGTGCAGTGAATGGGATGTCATGGCATGTACAGCAGACATCACAATTATCTGCTCATACGTGATATTACTCTTACATGTACATGCCTGACAGGCTTAATAATAGTAAAATATAATGAGCTGGCAGACTCACGACACATTGTGCTTGATCACATTATTATTAGACTGAAGCTTTTGCAATCAATACAGTATCATAAGAACACAACTGTTTGACAGAAATACACGTTGCTGCAACTTTATCTATCAATTTAACCTAAAAATAACAGTTTTAAAATCACTTTGATGGTATACAGACTTATATTAGGTTAACTGGTGTTCCTGTGTCTGTCACCCTATGCCTTGTTGCAGTAAATGCAATATGTAGCCTGGAAAGGCTACATATATTAGTTACTTTTACTCTGAAATTGTGTGTTCCTGGTCTTTAATGACTCAACTGATGTGTGAATTCTGAAGATTCAAATATTAAAAATCAATTAATCTGTTTGTAGGCTTTTGCTCCCATGTTTTAAAAGCAAGTTTATTTTTGAAAATCCTCTTGTGTGCTCCAGTCATTAGCTTATAAAATTTAGATCCGCTGTACTTTCATTTATCTTCCCCTCAAAATCTCTTACAGTTTCACATATTGATGTAGGCCACATTTTCTCCTCAGGATAAGCAGCTCTGTTTGAAAATGCAGAAACATTTCATGTGAATAATTGCCTTGAGATTTATGATGGAATATATACATGTAGAATTGGCCTTGAGAAATTCCATGATGAAATGCATTTTAAAACATTTCTGTAGGTCTAAAATGATATTTCAAACAGTAATCAACTGGTAAGCTGTTTAACTGACAGAAACTGTGAGCCTAGAATTGACTAACAACCAATAAATAACATTAAAAACTGAACCGCTGAGAAAAAGTGTCACAACATAACATATGTAAATGTTCAAGTGACAAAGCCCTTCATGAAGTAATTGTGACAGGAGAAAAGTAGGAGGTTAAGTTTTTATAGAGCGTTAAAGGCAGCAGAGAGAGGAAATGGTCAACCAAAGATCAAAACAGTTTGTGTTCTGTTTCTTACAAACACTCATCTTTGGTTTCTTAAGAAAATAACCACAATGCCTCCCAAACCATAACCACCAGCTTTCACTGTAACCATGACAGAGATCTTCACCCTCAGAGAGGTAGTTACTGCAACCCAAACAAAAATGTTTTTCTGACCTAAACAAAGTGCTTATTTTAACCCAACACATTATCTTTAACTTTAACTAATCAATTAGGTTTTGTTGCTACACTTAATCAAACCTTTATAGTGCCGTCAGATCATTACACAGAGTCAGTTTTCATCAAAAAAAAGTATAAAAGCATCATAAGCAGAGGTTGGTGACTGCCTCTGTCCCCTTACACAGAATGAGTCAAAACCATAATTTATATGCGTGTGTTACCTGAAACCAAATGAGTTCTCTCATTTTGCTCTGACGCATTATGTCACACACTGAGGGAGATGAACAAATCTCACCTAACAGGGGGTGGAGTGCATGTGTGTGCTTTGGAACTGAGGGGGTTAAAGCAGGGCCACAAGAGTATCATGAAAATAATATTTAGTGAGATAAATATCTTCCCTAATTATGATACTGATACCAAACCAATGATGCTGGATGAAGTGATCATGTACTGGTTGGCCCTAATTTATTCAAGCAGGATAATTAAATTCCCAATGAGCCTTTACAAATTTTGTGTCTTGGTGATAAATGCTTTTGAAAAAAAGAAAACAAACAAAAAAACAAACAAAAAACAAAAAAAAACCCAAAAAACCCATGGTGCTTTTGTAGATTTTCTCTCCTTCAAGCAAAACGAACGAATGAAAGTATTGTCACTTAATAAATTTTACTCTGGGTGTCCAACCAAGCCAAAAACACAGAGTCAGGGAGACAGAGGAGAGAAAAAAACCAAGATATTAGGACATGCTTGAGAGACTTGTTATTACTCCTGACAAATTACTGCACTAGAGGAGAAACAGCAATTCAAGAAATAACAAATGGAAAGAAGAACTTGTCAGCATGTATAGTGTGTGGTGAGGTGTTCCTACACGGGTGTCCTCCTTTCCCAATAAAAAGGGAACTGGGACCCGTTTTGTGAGATTTGTTCAATAATTTAGCGCAGCCTTAAACCACTTAATTCACTTCAAGTGCCCAGATGGTATTTTTATTAGGCAAATGCTTGATACTTGAGAGGAATAATTTACTTGCGTGCCGAAACTGGCAGCGTACCTTCGAGCTGCACTGAAATTTACTGAGCAGGGAATCAGTTGGGCCGTTCTTCAGGATACAAATCCAGCAAAACAATAATTTTATGAATATCACTGTGTTTGTGCTCCAGAGGCAGACAGGGCGGCGGTGGTGTTTGGTTGGCATCCAGCGGCGGTCACTGTAATCTGCTTTTATTACTTAGATTTAAAGTTAAAATGGCACGTTGATAGCCTGCTCTATCTCTCGAATGCAGGGAAATGTTGCAGCATTGCTGGCAAGAGTCTTTTTTTTCACTTGAGAATGTGCCATATTCAGCAAAATGTGATCTTTTTTCAATTGAACCTGGAGCTCCTTCCTGTCTGAGCCCTTCTTCCTGTCGACAGATGGAGAAATGACACAGAGAAACAGAAGGATGTGACATTATTTACGTATTAGATTCATTGTTTATTGTGCAAGGCGTGAGGTTTAAATCCTTGTCACACTGTTCCTCTGCCAAGATTTCCAGGGTGTAATAAAAGCAGAAGCACAATGCCCTGAAGAGAGATGAGTGGAGTGTATTTCTGATATCTCTGACCTTACAAAATCCTGCCCTGTGGACGGAAACACTGAGCTGTAGTCAACGGGACTAGCAGTAGCCTACTTATTAATTATCAGCCCGGAGCAGTTTATTTTGAAGGTACTGTTAAAAGGGAAGAAACTGGGAAAGAAGAAACAATCAAAGACCATTTTTGTTTCAATGTTGAAAGAGTTAGTGGTGAAAATAAAGCAGCAGAATGAATGGCAGTGACGGGGGCAGACATGGGGCCGCTGTGATTGACACTTTTGATGGGTTTAAATTGTCATGACCTCTCAGATATGGAAATTGAGGCACTGATCTGAGGCTCGGAAAATGTCACCATTATTAAATTGTGAGACCTTTAAAGGTACAGTTCACAATTTATTTCAAGGTTTAAAGGAACTGTACATTTTATGAGCCTTCCGTTTTCTTTTAAGTATTGAAATGTAAAAATATTTACCAAAAAAATCGAACAAAAACCATCAGGACTCTCACTGCAGGATACACTTTTCATACTGGCTGTATATTCTTCCCTGTTGCAAAGGGTTATTAAAGAAAGTGGCAAAAATATTCCCCACGTATAACAAACAATAGGATAATCCCACATCAGTGAGAGAATTTTCATCTGTTTTATTAAAAGAAAAAAAAGAAAGATAAACTGTATATTGGACCGAATGGTCTGGCAAAATGAACATATTTCCTGTAGATCATCACACAGGCTGCTGGTTCACTGGACTTCATTTCATTTGAACCTTGCATTCACCATCGAAGTCTCTTATCCCGCAGTGGTCTATCATAGCAGCTTTAATAATAAAAAGCTAATAACTCTGCAGCTCTTGCCGTATACTTCTACCGCGGATCAGGGGCAGAGGGGGGAACTGGGGTGTGAAATAGACTCCAGTTAGCTGATGGACACATGAAAAGACTCGGATGGCTGGTTGTCACTCACACCGGCAGACCCGCCTTTGCTCCATCTGAAGTTTAAATATGAATCTAAATAGCCCGGAAAATGCATTTTTCAACTAACAGATCCCAGAACTGTATGGGGCATCATCGCAGGGAATCGTTTGAAGCGCAGACGCACGCCGCTGTGCCTGGTCCGCCGTGCGGTAGGAGGGGTTGTAGTGACGCTGTTATCCAATGGGCACCGGCTTCTTCTGTACGGAGCGCAGCATCTCTGTCTCAGCGGCACTTTTGCGCCAGACAAGTAGGAACTGTCTCTCACTCAGCACCCGAGAAGAAGAGAACAGGGCTCCGGGAATTACTGAGGTCTATTTGGCTTAGAAGACTCATCTCATCTCCGTTTTCTTCCCTTTCACGCGCTTTTTTTTGCAAAGATGAACGTTGGCGGCGTCATCCTGGCGTGCACCTTACTTGTGGGCGCATCCTCGGTAAGATGAGTTAATTTCTCCACGTCTTTCTGGCTAACTGTGCTGTGGAAGTGCTGCACTGCTGTAGTGCTTTAACGTTACTTGGGCTTTGCAGCGCGCTGCATGAGCCCTCGAAAGTGGCTGTGAGAGGCTCACTTTGCCCCCGCAGCGTTGCACTAAAGACAACATGATGCGTGTAATCGAGCAAAAATACGGCTACGTTTAAGGTCAAGAATATTTTCTGTCTCAGTGTGGTGTAAAAAGTCAGAGGAAACTCTGTTCGTTAGCCTCTCCACCCTCTCTCCTAAATCAACTGCAGTGCCTGATTGCAGAGGACAGCGGTTTCTGGAGGGGCTGCTCGTTCTGTTGCCTGCGATCAACTTCGTTTACGCACGTTTATGCACTGTCGTTTCTCCTTTTTTTAAAAAAAATATTTCTGGCACTAGTTGACGACTTTGTTCATTGGTTTAATGCGTAATTGAGAGAGATGATTTAGAGAGCAAATCAGCATATCTGAATAGGTTACCTTACTTTCAAACTTAGGCAAATTATGCTTCCCAAACCCAAATATATGCAGTAGTAATTTGTTGGGCTTTCTTGATGTGCAGTCTGGGAAATAATGAGAATCCTACAGCCTATTATGCAACGCAGTGCGGTATATTTTGTTTAAAATAACATGTATTGATGTGATGAATAAGGTGTATTGCTGCAAGCAGAATGAAGTGACTGGAAGTGCTGTGTGCCTGCAACCTATGCTTATTTATCACCACTGTAATTTAATGCATTTGGCCCTTTTTCTTTGGTCTTTGGTCTTTCACTCATGCTCTCACTCTCTGTGCACTTCTGCTCTCACACACACTCACACACATATTCCAGTCAGCATGCAGTATGCATGTTTAGGTTACACATTACCTGCCACAGCCGTCATTCATTTATTGGTCATGTCATGATCATCACTGTCATTATTTTTATGTTATTCCACACATGACAATCATGGTGGTATCTGGAACTGTGATAATTATGACAATGATGATGATAATGATGGCAATTATTAAAAGAATTTATTCATCCTTTGCACAGTATTTCAGCATCATTTGCGAGACTTGATGTTTCATTACCGTGCAGGTGTTTTCAAGCCCCAGATGTGGATTTCCACACTGTGACAGTTCCAAGTGCAGCACGCTATAGTCCAAAGAAAACCACTTTCTGTAGCCAGAGATGCAGTGAGGCTCAATATCAGTGTGAAAAGGCTGCAAGATCAGCTTGTGACCCCGTAGCCGCGAGTCAATTTGCCAATCCTTAACAGGCCGTCTTGTTTTATTCCTCAGGGGAGTAAGGCGAGCCTGCCTCTCAAGCCCCCATGCAGACCAGGCTTCTCCCAGAACTTCTACACAGTGATAGTCTCGAGAGACTTGCTGCACGGCCAGAGCATTCTCAAAGGTAGGTCTGCCGCTGCTGGATCTCATTTATTGACTGATGATATTTTCTCTTGTCTGCACAGATTTGTCCCCATCTCGTTGTGTGATTGAGTGAGTGTGTGTCCACATGAGTGTGTCTACACCTGTGTGCGTCTACACCTGTGTGTGTGTTGGAAGGGGGGCTTACTGTGTGTGAAATTTTCTATCACTGTGCAACACAACTACAGACCTGCACCTATTCCAGGCACACAGATCCAGTTATGAAGCAAAAAATCTTGCGATGTGATTAAACATGATGTGACAGCAGGTGTGTTATGCATTCTGTTCCGGTCCAGTCATTTGATATGTAGTTTCATTGATGAATGAACACCTAAATTACACAAAAACAATACATTCTCCTTTTTTGATTGACTAAGCAGCAGGCAGATTCATTTAAATGGCCTGTTGCCTGCTCTGCATGTTTGCAGCTGGAAGCCCAAAACTTTTATTGTATTCCTAGTGTTCATTGTAATACATTTTCCAGCGCTTTTATTCTTTTGTTTTTCAGAGGAATTCAATTCTCTTTTCATTCGCTCCATTTCTTTTCAGAGCAGGCAGTGTGCTGAATCTACTGTGAGCTTCATCTCCTGCCATTTGAAATTATTCTGTAGTTTTTTCAGTATGTCTCTTATATTTGCTGGTGAATCTTTGCAGAAATGGATAAAACATATCTCTCATTCATCCAAGGTTCCCTGAATGCTTCTGTAACATAAACCATGTAACATCCTAACCTCTAAACTAACTTGAACATGATAAAATTATCACAGAGATGAGAAGTGCATCAGCATTTTGCAGATTTTTATATCTGCACTTTAAACTTTAAAAGTCAAGGGATTTGATAATATTAGCCCAACGCTTAGGCTGCTACACTCTTCCTCCGGTCTTTGCTTTCCTGTAACCTTCTCTCCAGTGTTACTCACACATGCTGGAGACATCTCAACAGCAGTGCACAATAAGCTTAGCTCTCCCCTGATACTTTCATATTATTGCTTTTATAGCCAAATATTTGTCTATTGTAACGTGAAATGCTATTTGCCGGCAGGAAATGGCATTCTCATTGTAACAGCTGTTTGAGCATTTTCCGCCTGCGAGCAAAACAATTGAATTATTCTGGAGGTTATTTTGTTATTTAGGAGGCTGACAAGGACAGTGCAGCCGGTCAGTGGGGAGCGAGTTTGCCTGAAGGGGCTCAAGGTTTCTGCCTGTTTGGAAATGGGCTGAGGCGTCCTCACTGACCCAAACAGTGTTAACAGAGCGTGATGTGATGTGGGACAGATAGTGTGTCGGTTACTCCTGTGTGTGTGTGTGTGTGTGTGTTCCCCGTGCATTCTACACACATGTGTCTCTGAGGGATGGGTGTCCTGGTGTACATATTATTTGCTAACACTTCAATTCCGAGAGGTTACAGCAGAGCTCAACTGCATCAATTTGATATAGCTTACGTGCTGCATCAGCTCCAGCTTTGATCCCATATTACCTTTGCCTCCAGTCCCTCGCTTTCATTTTGTCTGTCTCTGTGTTTGTTCTTTGTGAAAATCAATCTGAGAGCCATGCCGTCCTCCCAACTGGCCACTCAGAGGGATATGGGCTGCAGCAGCTTACGTCCTCATGGCATGATGAATGTGCAGCGGCTAGCCTTGCAGAAGGTCTGTTTTCTCCACAGCAGGATACAAAGCGGGAGGAAGCCTTTAATACTAACACCACAATATGTATAACCTGAAACTGTCACTTTCAGAGAAAATGAATGTGCCGGGGATGAGATGAGGGAGGGACTGGGATGCTCCGGAGTGGCTAGGGGGTTGCTGGGCCGCTGTGGGCCGTGGCTGTTGTCTCCCTGGAGAGGTGGACAGTGAGCGATTGGGGGAGGTGGAAAGAGTTGTGGCTTAGCAGGTGCAGTGTGATCCAGGCTTCTGTTTCCAGCCGCTGAACAATATGTGAACCACAGGTCTTTAAATGCTGAGGTAGAAGGGGAAGTTACTTTTATTTTATTGCTCTGATGAATTGTGGGTAGGTTACGAGTGACGACATGATACTTCTGATGTCTTATTCATTAACACCGATTTGAGTTAAGTGAATGTGTTAGAAATGTATTTCCATGTTGCTATAGCTGTTACTGCCTCTTGTCACGACATGCATCTTCCATTTTTACACAGGCACACACATCACACGCAGAATTTTACAGGTTTGAATGTGTTACCTGTGTGGAAAGATTGTGGCAAAAAGCAGACCGTGCTGGCTGTTCTCTGCTCCCACAGTGTTTCTTTGTTTGCTGTTCCTCTGCAATGTTTCAATCAAGCAGATCTTTTTCAGGCACACACAACACTTGCAAACATCCTATTATATACATATACATGTCTCAAAATGATGGCAATCCGCAGTGGCTGATTGAACTGGAAAGCCATTTTTCTCCATTGTTTACCTTCAAGGAGGCCATTGATTTGTATTCATTTCAGCATGGACTGAAAATTGTAGAGGCTCTCCAAAGATTGGTTCCCTCTTTTCATGTCTGAATTTATTATTGTCTGGCTTCTGTCTGCTTAACCTGGAAATAAATGCAAACTTCAAGATATAGGGGGCATTTTTTTAGCCGAAAGAGTTAACAGTCAAGTGATCACAGATATCGAGGGGAGAAAGAAATAAATAATGACACGCAAACAAATGTCTCAGGCCAACAAGGCCTGCAAGCCAGAGATGTAGCAGTATATGCTGGATGCTGTAAACCCAAAGGCTAGTAGGACACCGTCATCTGCAAAACTTCTTTACTAGACAGACAGATATAAGAAAAGAACACATTTAAAACACATATGAGAAAAGAATTATTATTATTATTATTTTGGCTGAGGGGAGAGATATTTTCTCAACCCACCAAGAATCCTGTAGCACTTTCTTTAGCTCTCAGTGTGTTCGGCTTGTTTTGACCCTTGGTAGCCAAAAGATTACCGCTCAACAGTTCAGTCAGAGAGGGGGGTTCCATAATGTATCACATGTTTTCAGAGTCCTGAAGAGAAAAAATCCTCAGTATGTCATAAGATAAAAGACAAAAAAAAAAAATTGTATAATTCAGACACTTTGTGACTCTGCAGATTTATGTTAGGACCCGTTTCCAAACACCCATAACTTCATGACAACATGAAATCAGAGGTTTTCTGTACAGTGATAACATGGAAATGAACGGAAATCTTCAGCTAGGACCACCTTCAAAAACAAATTTATAACACAACAGCATGACTTTGAACATGGTCAGGAGGTCTTGATATGGTAGTAAATCGATGGTGAGTACATGATGTTATGCTAAAGGAATGGCACAGCCCTTTAGTCTTGCTTCTTATCTACAGTGTCAGGGTGGTAAATTGAATAGTCCGGTCAAGACTTGAAAGGTCGTTTTTGAATTGCAATGCATCATTCAGCGCCCCCTTTGGTCAGTCCATGTTGGCTTAATACATTAGAAAGTCTGCTAAGGCTTTGTGGTTGACCATAAAAGACAATTGTTTAACTAAATCGCAAATCTTTGCTGCACTGCTGCTAAGTTGCGCTGAATAAATCATCCCACGCTCCCATGGAGATGTTTGTCTGTGAGCTGGGTCACGATTGGGGGGGGGGGGCTGTGGCACACAGGCGAGCAGACAGCCGGGGCCTTGGGTTGCAGTCCGTGCAGATCCCCGCTGTGGGCAGATAAGCCATGAAAAGAAATATTCCAGTGATTGCACATCGCTGTGTAAACCATCACCTCGCTCCAAGAGCCGGAACAGACACCTAGGAGCACGGACAAGGGGATGTGGCCTCAGCACAAGAGAAATTGATTTGAAATACAGTTCAGTCAGAATAGTGTCTCCTTAAGTCACTGTCAACGTGTATTTGAAAAGGCAGCAGTGATGAGTTTCACCTTTTGCCCCTCGCCAGCCCTGAGAGACAGCGAACAACACTGCGCTGCGTGACTTAAACGCCTGTCTGACTGCATATTATGCTTTCTGTCGCCAAGGTTTTGGGATAAATAAAATGACTTTGATGGATCCACAGGATTGCAGAAACCTTGTTTTTGGAGACAAATCGATTTCAGCTTTTTCAATGGCTGGTTGAAAAAAACGCGCAGGGGTGCTTTGTTGCAGGCGAAAGATAAAAATACAATGAAAATCTAAAGTTTTCTCTCAATGAGCATCACAAAAAAATGAGTGTTTTCCTCAACCGGGCACGTGATTCCTTTTCATAAAGCCTGAACTGTGCCACATCAGCTCCACATTGCCCTTTCAAAGAGAATGGACCTGTTTTCCTTTTCAGCTCTTGTTGTCTCTTAAATCAAAGGAGATGAACTTATCTCTATGAAAAAAACATCTACAATTGGGAGTCTTTTTCTTGCTCCTTTCATCCCAGGGCTTTTCATTTAAACTGGGTCTCTCTATTGCATTTATTTTATATTAACTGCTGCAGCCCATGCAGGGGGAAAAAAAAACTGCACACGCTGTACTTTAATCTAAAAGATTAATTTAGGGAGGATCACGCCTCCATCAGCTATACGCTTTCGGCATTGGATTTCCTATTGTTTAATTCCATCTCTAAAAGTTACACATCCAAAATGGCTTGTAACATGACCCCAATTAGACTGCAGCAGGGAAATCTGGCAAGGAGCCATATCTGCTTTGAAACAGCCAGCTCGGCGTTGGCTGTGCTGTGGAGAACTTCTGACTCCTAACCTACTATCCAAAGTGACAGCGCTTTCATAAGTGCGTCCAGGCCCAAGAACTGAGGAGGAAGAGTGGGGTGGTGGGGGGATGGGGGATGGGGGGGCGGGGTGGGGAGGTGGGTGGGATTACGTTTCCAGGCGTTTGATAAGCGGGATGCCATTTTCCTTCTGACTCACGAACGTCTCTCTTGTCCTCCAGAGAGTCTTTCATCTCTGCAGCCAGGACCTGCAGTCTGTGGCGAGCTGATAGAATACAGGTGCACAAGATGAGCCACATCATTTCTCTTTATCTCGTCCGCCTTCTTAGCAAACCAAGCTACACTCCTATATCCCTCAAACTCCCTACAACATGACATACATGCTGAGCCAATTCCATCAAGCAAGCCACCCAAGATATAGTACATGCCACTGCACAATGCTTTTCATCCTGTTTTGTAGTCATTTCCTCAGTGGAGGTAGTAAGTAAAAAAAAAAGAAGAGGGGGTTTGATAGATGGGAAAGCGGCTGTCAGGAGAAACATTATTACCTCTTGTCAGGGCTTCCATGTGAATTTTATTAGTTCTACTGCACTGATCTCCAGTGAGCCCCGTTCACTATGCACTGGTATTAGCCTCAGTGTGCTGCGTGGTCTTTGGGTCATGGCATTTGTTCTCATGGAGTTCCATTACAACACAGATAGTTTCATTGCGCTCCCATCTGAAGCTCGCTGAGAGACAGGCGTGATTCATCTCCACCTGCTTGCATTAAGACGGTGAGAAGCTGTCAGAGAACGCTCCGAGACTCTTTGCTGCTGCAATTTTAAAAAATGCTGTGCGTGGTCTCTTTTTTTTCCTGCTCTGCTGGGTGAGATTATGCAGTAGATCTACATTTCCTGACAAAATGGAGGTGAGCTAATTGTGCCCTGAATTCTGACCTTCAAACGGATCCAACTGTGATATTATCAGACCTCAGATTGCATCTGCTAGAGCTGGCGGCTGTGGGTTAAACCATGGAGTGATTATAAGGAAGAAAGAAGAAACTGGGCACTTTTGATGGTGTTAGCCAAAAAAGAGAGTCCTTGGCAAGGGATTAACGGATAAGAAAGAGACTGTGTTGGATGAGGAACTGGAGATTTACTACTGTATTTTTGGAGTTGAGACAAGGGCAAATTTAGCAAAAATTATTCATGGACAAAGATTAAAGTGGTTCCTCCTTCTTATCTCTTAGAAACTGTCTGCAAATTACAGTTTAACCCTCCTGATGGATGCCTCTCTTCACATAAACTATGAAAGAAAGCAGCAAAAAAGCAGTAATTTGAAGAAATAAACACCACATTTACAATTGATGACCTTGTGTTTTGTGAATACCATTTGCATTTGTTACCAAAAACCGTTTTTAATTGACCCCCTCCTCCCTCACAATCGATGTGTATTAGCACTTTGCATCTCAGTGCACTTTAACGATCGGTGGCCTTGATTAAGACTATATTGGCTTTTATGTTGCAGAGCAGAAATGAACAATTTTCCCACCGGGAGCCCTCTGTTTCACCTTTTGGCTGTGAGTGTAACCCAGAATCTACCAGTTCATTACAAAGGTTTTTCCCGCCTTCTCTCAGCTTGCAGGATTTACATGCATCTGAATACAAATCAGGGCTTCAGTACTGAAGTGGTGTTTCTACAGCTTAAATGATTCACTTGCATGTTATCCTGCCTGTCTGTATTGTCATGGAATTGTGCAATTCAGTGTCATTTAGTGGATTCTTGGACAGATAATTGTTATTAGAATTAACAGAGACAAAGGCAGAGCTCGGATGATATTAACCCTGTAAATGAAGTTGAAAAGGAAAAAAAAGCCCAGTGCAAAAGCGGCCTGTTGGAAAATAATGTGGAAAAGCTTAGTTTGAACCAATTTTCCATTTCCTTTATCATCAGTCTGTAGTTGTGGCGTTTCAAAGCTGTGATTGGCTTTGAGTCATGCCAGGCTTTCTTTCTGCAAAAAACAAAAATTCACTTGGGGGGGAAAAAAAGCAAGAATTCTTACACATTATTGCCCACATTTCTTTTCTGTCACCCATTTTACCATCGTCGGCCTCCTACAGGCCCAGTCTGAAAGCTTAGAATCCCATGTTCCACTTCTGGAGATGTTACGATCACTGTGAAGTGGATCGCTATCAACACAAGTCCTCAGATCCAGCCAGTCCTCCTCCTGAGCACCAAGACAACAGGTTGAGGAGGTGAGATACAGTCTGAGGACATGAGGAGACAGGCAGAGAAACAAGAGTACCAGTGTCGGGTAGGCTCCTTGAATCTGTCCGTTATTACAAAGGGTCCATTGTAACTCATTACGGTTATGACACAGTAGCAAAAAATTGTTTTCAATTAAAAATGAGTGTTAAATTAGAAAATAACTTATATTTTGGGTGATTTAATAAGCAGATACTTTTTCACTTCCACTTGAATCCTTTATTGATGAAAGTATTGTATGTTTACTTGAGTGTAGTTTTTTAGTACTCTTCCCACTACTGCATAGTACATGTTACTTATAATAAAAGTAATAGCATTTCTTTACTTATTTCTTAGCAGCAAAGTTAAAGTGTGACATTACTTTTGCAAAAGTTCCTTTTCAAAAAACTCTGGCACCCACACATCTCAGCTTTTGTCTTCCTCAGTTTGCAGAAATAGAAACTCTCTGAGTAAAGCCACATCTCTCACTCTGCATCCAGCTTAAACAAAACCAGTTCATTCTGCTATGTGGATTTATTCATGACTAGTCTTAGAAAGACCGCTGACATGGAAATCAGACAACTTCAGAGGTACCTGAGGCTGCATTCCTTGTTACTGGGAGTCACATTTCTCTCCTTTTGTTAGAGGCCACTGCCTCCCCAGCCCTCCATCCCCTGTGCCAAGCTAACACATACCAGACCAGTCTGGACACTGAACACACAGAGGCCAAAATAACATGAACCCACTTTGAAACTCCTGCTAAGACTGCAGACAAGCCAAGTCCCTAATTTCAAGGTAAAGGATCATTCCTGGGTTTAGTAACTGCAGTGTAATTAAAGAATGTTAAACTGCAGTCTATCACAGTACAACCTGCAGCACTAAATACTGAATAAAAGTAATAATTTTACTCTAACATATTAATAGTACTCGATTACCGCCTGACACTGAAGATCATTTCTGAGCAGTTTCTGGTGCTCTTGTAAAACATATTTGAAGCTAAATGATTCCCAGCACAGTTTTTTTGCATCCCTCATGTGCATATTTGACTCCTTGCTTTCACTGAGGTCTGAGCCATGAGCCATGAGCGTTTTTCTGAGAGTTTGCCCTCTTGAACTGCTGCTCTGCCTTGTTCTCCTGTCACACCTGCTCCTCATTCCTGACGCCGGGGCCCAAAGTGACTCAGAGCTCCTCACTTTATTGATGAATTAAGGCCAAGCAGTTTGACCTTGTGTTGCCACTTGACCTCACATGTTCTCCGGCACTCATGCCCTCAGTGTGCAGCACTGGAGGAGATGAAAAACACGGCCCAATCAGAATGATTTACGTTGGGCTTGACTCAACACATAGATCCTTCTAAGCTGCTGCTAAACGCATCTCCAGAGGGCCACTCTGTTTTGTACTCTGCAGATATTTCTGAAGCCACAGAGCTTTTGCTATTCTATCGCTTTAATTAAAGGACTACACTGTCAAGTTGCTTTTGTTCTACAAACTTTAATACCAAAAAGGTCCCTTGACAGAGAGCGGCTTGGGCTCTACTTTGTCCTTTGGATTTGTTCGGCCTGGAATCTATATTTGATCAGAGTGCCTGCCTGCTCTTGTTTTTTTTTTTTTTTACCATAGTCTCTTTTTCATTTTTTGTTTAATGCATAAACACACAATTATTTATATATAAACATGTTATATTTTGCGCACCGTTTGTATTTTTGTGTTTGTAGGCAGTGCTCCATCCAGTGGGTGATTATCTTAAATGGAGAAATTAAAGGATTACAAACCAGCCCAGTAATCCAGCTGTCAATCTCACGGCTCATTAGTAAGCGAAGGAGAGGGATGGATGGGGGGAGATACACACTACACTTAGAGAGAGAGAGAGAGAGAGAGAGAGAGAGAGAGAGAGAGAGAGAGAGAGAGAGAGATAGAGAGAGAGAGAGAGAGAGAGAGAGAGAGAGAGAGAGAGAGAGAGAGAGAGA
>JAPZDV010000012.1:22599957-22653510 GCA_029814665.1 Acanthurus lineatus | reverse complement strand
TCTCCTCTCCTATCCTCTACTCTCCTCTCCTCTCCTCTCCTCTCCTCTCCTCTCCTCTGTTTATTGTCTCTCTCTCTCTTACCCTCAGTAGACTTTTAGATCCAATTTGCAGTCCTCGCTGCGTTGCCATCTTTCTCAGCTTCTTTCTCCAGCCTGAAGCTCTGTGTGAACTTCTCTTCACACTCTGGAGATTGTATCTGATGTTCCAGGGAGAAATGGAGCAAACAGGGGATAAGATGTCGACAGCATATTCCCCTTTTTCACTATAGAACATGCAATGCATGGTAAACATACATATATGTGTCAAGTGTGTGTGTGACTACGTGTGTGCACAAGAATGCTTGAGTTTCCTCCCTTCTTTCAATAATCTTACCACACACCACCACAAGTCAGAAGCAGGGCCCTTGCAGGCTGCATTCTAAATACTCTCAAGGCTGGAGGCAAAGCAACATGAATTTCAATGAATTATTAAACAGGATTATTTATTTACTTCCTCCGCACCCTGAACCACCTAACTGGCAAATCTACATAGCATTTTTTCGAACCTGTGGCACATTTGTATGCATAATTTACTCTCAGGGATGAATATGTTCTTTAGGATGTTGAGTTTGGTCTATTCTCAGTGCACTTTTGGGAATCAGCAGAGTGGACTTTGAGTCGTGTAGTACTGTAATTCTAATGGACTTTGATTGTACATTTCACTGTGCTTATCTTCATGAAGAGGCCGATTTTGAAATGTCAATTAGCATAATTTGCTCTGCCGTCATTGTATGGTGCTGCTGAATTTTGGTTTGTGTTAGATTAATGACATTGTGGGAATCAAGTGGTATTGTTCTGGTGGTTGAGGGCGTGCCAAATATATGTGTGTGTGTTTTTATGTGTGTGTGTATATGTGTGTGTGTGTGTCAGACTATGTTGGCTGTGGCAGAAAGAGATGAATAAGCGAGCAGAGGACTGGAGCCCTGCCAACCCGTGAGACTCCGACGCACTGCAGATGAGCCAAACCTCCATCCATTCACATGGAGCTCCTCATGGCGGAGCGGCGACATGCACCCAGTGCTGCTGTTTGTGTGTGTGTGTGTCAGACTTTCTCGTGCTGCTGTGTCAATGTACACTGTAATACTTTAGCGGTTTCCATGCGCAGACATTATTTCATCTTAACCTTGGTTTTTTATTATGAAGTTTAAATGAAAAACTCTTACCAACCTCATGGTAAACATCATTATGTATTTATAAAACCCTGCCTTGGCTCATTAACGGCACAGCACACATCAAACATGGCCCCTTAATAAATAGCTAACAGCCCACGTATAACTGGAGCGCAGAGTGTGTGACCAGTGCAGATAGTACACAGATGAAATGTAAATCAAGGTAAATGAGCTGACACCTCCATTCCTGCCTGTCTGAAGCGACCTGTACAGCTTTCTTTACGCCGCCATTCATCCTGTGTGATGAGGCGTTGGTGCGTGGTCAGAGACATCAGCTAGACTAACACTGCAGTAATCCAGCAGGAGGGCACTTAAATTACAGCACCGTCCTCCTAATGTTACTGCAGGAGTGCAGCATGTGTGTTATGAGTGTTTTGTATCAGGGCTGAATCAGTTAATGAATGGACCCCTCGGGGATAATAAATGCACATGAATTGTTTGTGTTGTGCTTTCTCTGTAAATACTGCTAGTCAGGCACCGACAGCAGATTTATGATTATTGAGGAACTCATGTCAGCTTTATTGTAGGAACGCCACAGATCTGCTTACACGCTCACATACACAGCACACACACATACGTTTTAAACACTTAGAGGAGAAAAAAAATTCCTTTGGCTCAGAGAATCTTTGTTGTTAGCTGCATTTGATTTGAATATGTGTTTGCTTTTCCACTGTGTTGCACATGAGTTTAACTGAGCTTCAAATGCCCGCTCGCTAAAATATGCGAAAAAGGATTTTCAAATAGTCCTTCATTTGCCAGAATCTTTGTCCAAAAGTCATATTTTAAATGCAAGATCAGAAGTCAAATTTGCTTTAAACTGAAATGCAAAGTGGTTCGAAGAAAGAGACAAAAGTCAAGATACCCAGAAACCAAGTTTCAGTGGGAGCAAATAGTCAAAGATGCCCTCCCACACAGAAGTTTAACTCGCACTGATGCATGATGGTTCCATGAAAAAAAGATCTGCTCCTTCTTCTGCTAAAATGACACATTTTTAATCAGAAGTTTTTTTTGAGAAAAATTTTTTTTTTTCATGTTATAAATGTATACTTTAACAATACTATGACAACATGATATATTTTAATACAGAGAAACCCTGCCAACCATGCGTATTTTAAAGACTCTGTACATTTACTAAACGTTAAACTAAATATACATCACTGTTCCTACCTGCACATCACTTACAACTCTCAGTACAAAAACACTTTTTTTGAACAATATTGTCCATTTATAAAAGACCATCTGTTGTTCTCCATGATGGCAGAATTTCTCTGTTTCAAACCAGCTAACTGATCTAAACAATCTGAATCAGACTTTGGCAGTGTCCCTGACGTCTGTAGCCTACAGTGTGATTTCATTAGGCTTCGACTGGATCTCATTCTAGTCAAGAACAACTTAAAAGATGTTTTTTATCACATCGTATCAACTTATCTTTCTACAAAAGAAAGTTTCCTGGTGCCACAAGATAAGTTGCTATGTCAAAAAGTTTCTTGTTATCATTATATAAGTGCTGGAACAACAAGAAAACCTTCTGTCATCCTCAAGAGAACAGTGATGGCAAGAAAAAGGAAAAACTTTTTTCTGGTTTCTTGGTTTCACTCAGATGATGTGAAAGCAGACCTCTGACCTCCACTTCTCTCCGACCAGTCGGGCCAACAGGCTGCATGCCATCATCTCCTCCACATGTACGGTTTGAAATAGAGTCGAGCTGCAGGAAGTGGTTTGATACACAGGCTTGGTGCTGTTTCTGACAGTGCAGAGCGCCGGGTCTGTGGTCATGCAGGGGGGGCTTCCCAGGAGGGCTTATCCCCGAGCCATTCACTCCTGAATGGCTCTTTGAAGTGCTGGGGAAGGTTAAGTGCTGACGTGTGTATAATGGCCTCCTCTGGTTATGTTATGTTTGTGAGGGATGTGTGTGTGTGTGCGCGTGTGTGTGCGTGTGTGTGCTATGCTGTGTTGTCATATGTAGTCTTGTAAATGCTGCTGAATCAAATCCAGCTGAGCTTGGCTGAGTGCTGCAGTGTTCAGGTTACATGGCCGGCATAATCATCAGACAGAAAAGGTATTATTCAGGCCGGAGCTACACTGATGCGCTCTGACATAACAGAATGTAAGGGATGTGTGAGGGAAGTTGCATTAAGCATCTCATGGGGCTCCTCCCTTTCATCACATGGCCACGCGCTGCACCATCCGCAGCAGGGTCTGAGGAGAGGAAGGCTGCACCGATGACATGCTGTCGAGTAGGAGCAGGGTGAGGAGCTGAGCAGCGCTAACACAGGCAGACATCAGCACCGTGGCCTGCTGCTTCCTGTACGTCCGCCTCAGTTCTGGTCTTTCCTCTGTATGCACATTTGCCTCACTCTGTCTCCTCTACACCGTCGTTTTTCTTCCTGCCTTTGCCGTTTGACATTTGTCCCCCTCCTCATCACTCACCACCTCTGAATGCTCGTTGGTGTGGTCTCTTGTCCGGCTCTTGTTGAAACTTTCTGTAATGCCTCTGCCCATTTTATTTGTTTTTACTGAATCAAGGCCACAACAGTGAGCTCTGACAGGCCTCTCCATCATGCTCGGACTGGTGATTGATCTCAGATGGGTTTCAAGAGACTGAGGACTAAGAAAACAAACAAACGGTGTGCACACAAGATGCACGTGAAATGTCTCATACACACACAACAGGGTCGGACAATAAATCGACTTTTTAAGGTGCACTGATGTATTTTCAAAGGAGATATAGGATGAGACAGTACCGTTTGTTTAGATTGAGTTTGATGTTACATCACATGAGGCTACATCTGTTTGCTTCCCTCCTCCTCTGCAATCTCTGCAATTAGTTCTTTATAAGTTCTCCTGCAACACAGAGGGAGACAAGCTCTGTGCTTTTTAATCAGTCGCTTAATCAGTCTGTTACTTAGTCTTTTCATGGCTGTATAGTGTGGTGAATGAAATAACCACGGTAGCACTCGCGCGATACAGATTTGCATTGCGTGACACAGACCTGTTTGTGTGAAGTGAGGGTTTGTGTCCTCTTTTGTGTGTGAAGTGAATTGAATGCACAGTGCTTATCTACTCATAAGTTGCAGTCTGTCCTGCAGTGGTGCAGTGGGGCCCGGAAGTGGCCAACAGATGTGGTTTTAGAAATTCAGCGCAGTGACAATACAGACGTTTCATTCAGAGACGTATATAACACAGACAAAGAAAGTCTCTATCTCTCTGCCCCAAGCTATACTTTGTGCATTAATAAGAATTATAATTAAGTAAAGATATTCAGTCAGTGCATTTTGTCGGAACTGTATTCATTTTCAAGTATAATGACTTTTTAAACTCCCCAGACACAGAAAATGAATAGTTTGGAATAGGAATGTCATTATGGGACAGAACTTTGGCACTAAGTCAGTGCAAAAAATTCTAAAAAACATGATTGTGCTTGTGTTTTTTTTTCTTTTTTTGTTTAGTGGTGGGTATGCAGTTCTACTGGACCTGAGGGGGGGCAGAATGCACGCCTACAAATGTTCTAGTTTGCTGTTAATTGGTAAAAAAACGAATCACCTGCCAGCACAGAAAACAGCAAAGCAAAGTGATAATGACAAGTATAGCTGTAACATTGTCGACATTCCTGCTACGGCTCACTGAAAAGATGAACATTAAGATTTGTGCATCGAAGTGCTGCTTTGGGTTTGATAATTGTTGATTCATAATTCACAAAAACTCAAAAGTAAACTATGAACCTGTCCGTCAAAAGGAGGAAATACTTCCAACATTTATATTGTGTTACTCGGCCTGAAAACACAGAGATATAATTTATGGTCTGTGTAGCCTCTAACATGCATCAATGCATTTTTTGTTCAGCAATGACTGACGTCAAGCTAAAAGCTAAATGCCTAACTTTAAATGAATTGAATTTCTGTCTTCCCTGCTGTTTGATTAAAATGAAGTAAATTCCAGCACGTTTTCTGCTTTACATGTGAACACTCACAGTAAAAGCCCTTTTATTCACACTTATTGAGATTAGGCTCCATCAGCCCATTAGCATGGATGCTGTGGCCCCTTGGCAAGAGCTTTACTTCTGACATCCAACTCAATCATTTATGCTGGCCGGTGCCAGTGTCCATGTCCAGCACAGAAAGATGGCACATGGGCAGGGGACGGCAGCCTGCTCCTCAGATGGCCTCACTATATTTGTAATAATCAGCACAGTTCTATACAGTTCCCATATTGGTAATGTAGGGCAGCATTACCGTAGTATTGTTTATACAGCTGTCGCGGCTCTCCAAATAATGATATTGATTCATTAAGCTCTTTCAGTGTCACTATAAAGGATGGAACTGCCTCGGCTCCCTCGGCTCCATGTGTGAAATGGGATCCAAACTGCAGCACGGTCTGCTTCCATTTACACAGAGGGCTCCGCTGATAACAAATGATAACAGTGAGATCTTAGAGGGATGTCTGAGTAAAATGGTCGGCTCATTCGACAGATTACCTCGGCGTGTTTCGGCTGCGGTGACAAAGCATTCAGAGTGAGCGCTGCACACTGAGGAGTGGGTACATACAGGACAGAAGGCTTGTGTCTCGTGCACGTGAGACGGCAGAAAGCGATGAAAAAAAGAACCGGGAGGAGGGAGAGCATCATTAGTATATCCTAGCAAAAAGACTCTGAGTGTCCTTTCCTCTCTCTCTCTCTTCAGATCTCATTGTTTTTTCACTCTATTTCATCTTCTTTTGTTCTCTGATGCCCTTTGACCTTTTCGCCCCAGTGGCCTGCTTCTTGGATAAACTCATTCCATTAACAGTAAGTTGCTCCGTTCAGATATCTCACAGGCAGCCTGTTAGGGCCGACTGTGTTGAACTTAAATTATACTTCTGCCAAAATATTTCATAATTAGATTCAAATGGTCTGTAGGGGGCTCTTATTGCTATATGATATGAATTCCCTCTGGTTTTCTCATTATCGCTGCTCACTGAAATGCCACCAAAAGTGACAGTTAAACCATCTGAAGCCCCGTTTCATTTCTGTGAGAAAAAAAGGTTGGGATTTTTTACATGATTAAACTGTAGTAGTTATCCTCTGTGTGAGGTCTGTTAGAATCCGTTAGCTCTTTATGGAAGCATCCGATCAGGGCTGCCAATCCCTTTCATCCACTTGTAGCTGAAAAAACCAAATCGTTACTCTTTAATTGAATAAGAGTTGAACTATTTTTCCTGGTTATTTGCTGGGACAACAGAATCACTTCACATCAGTGTCGTCATGTCGGTGCATGAGAGTCAGCGAGGGAGCGAGGGGAGGCTGAGGCAGAGAGGGTGAGTGAGTGTGAGTGAGGTCATGAAATTCCTGCGTGGCCTGTCCGTCCCCGAGCTTGGTGCATTACTGAACGAGCACAACTCGGCCGCCACTCTGGAGTCAGAACGCACACAAAACAATGGTCCTTCCCCTTATGAGGCGCGCGGTGCAGGAGGGCTTCAATTTGCCTCTCCTCTCCCACAGAGCTTGGCATTCAGTGGAGCGTTTCTTATTCAGAGAAAGCATCCGCGGCAAAATAAAACTTGTGCCATCTGCTCATCTCCTCTTGCTTCCCGCCACAAAGCAGATGATTATCAACTGGAGCCTGCTCAGCATTAGCGGAGCACCGGAGCATCTCAGCCAGCAACCAAAATATCAACTGTCTGAACTTGGAAACTTTCGTCAAGTCACAGACTTCCTGTTTTTGTACTTTTCTCTGTAAAGTGCTTGTTCTCTGTACACACAATCCATTGACATTTTATGCAACACATTCTGAAATACCATGTATAATTACATTTTTCGTAACCCTCTGAATGCAGGCTTCTGTGTTTTGCATTGCTAGCTGAAATACCATGGTGATAATTGCTGCCTTGTGTCTTGTAACAGTGTGCACTTTCAAGGCTTTTTCTTTTTTTTTTTTGCTTTTTCGCTGCTTTGTCAGCATTGACAGACACTCATGGCCAAAACACAACCGAAAACAAAGAAGAAAACAGAAACAGGGGGTCCAGTCATGCTCCTGTATGTCTTTATGGAAAGTGTGTGTCTCAGCAGGTCACCATGTCACGTGTAGTGAACTACCCAGAGAGGTGCTCACTAACATGCCACCAGCTGTGCAAACAAGCTCAACCTCTGATGACAGAATGTGTCTCATGAGAGATGTGCTACATAGAATATAATCTTAAGACAAGTCCTCTGTTATTCTTTGTTTATCTTAACAATAGATGCAGTTAAAAGCACAAACCAAAAATGAATGGATGCTACCAAGGACTTTGTATTGTCTGGGTAGCCAAAGCCTGATTTACCTTATTCCTTGTTGCCATACAGCTCCATTGTTGTCCAGAATCGATAAAAACACATCAATGAGTCACACTGTTGACTTCATTACCATAAACGTGGGCACTGTAGTCAATTGCACACACAATGTTCTTCTGCTGCTGTAAATTCTCAGTAGTGCACCAGATCCACCAAGATCTAAAACAAAACCTCAGCTGACTTCTGCTCAGGTGATGTTCGCTTGAGACTACAATGCTTAGCTGTTTGAGATAATCATTTGGTCCTTTTTGAAAATAAAGCTGTAGATTTGCTGCCTGTTTCTAAAGATTAAACTCTCTATGAAGAATGAATGGGATTAGTGCCACAGTTAAAGCAGAAAGGAATTAAGAGATGGGCGGGATCCTTGTCCTTAAATCATATCGATCACAGTCTCTGACACTCACACTGATCACTTGTTTTTGTGGTGCACAGACGTAGTAATGGAAGAGGTTAAGCAAAATAAACATCGAGTATTAAAAGTCAATATGCGGAATGGCTCTAGGAGAGGTAATTGCAATATCTTTTTATTTTGTTGAATAGTTAGATCTTTATAATTATGGTAAAAATATTATTTTTGTTCACCATATATTTGTATCTACATGCATATATATATCTTGCAGTAGTGGTATATGGCTTGTCTGTGTGCTCCTGAGGATGCTGTTCATTTTGAGAAAACAGTGGTTTGTAAGGCTGGCCCAGATCTGCAGCAGTTCTGCCAAAAAGCATCTCCAGCTGACACATAAATATAGTGGAGTAAAAAGTACAATGATTTCCCTTGAAAAGTGGCTGAGTTGAAGTAAAGAGCAGCATCAAGTTAAAAGTACAAATCACTTAAAGTTGTACCTACATATACAACATGTATCGTCTCAACAAAATATGTCTGAAAACAGCTTTACTTATGTTACATGTTTTGATTAGTTGTGTCTCACATTATTCCAAACTTTTCCAAACAAGTTCAGAGACAAATGAATCCATGATTTTATTCAAGGTAACTTTTATTTCCTCATTTCTTCACTTCAGAGGGTAAGGAAGGAAGTAGGCGAACGTGACTGAACATAACATGAATAAAACTTAAGACGTTGGTGATCATTACTTCAGCTGGAGTCACTGCAGACAGATTTTCATCTGTTATGGGTGCTGTTTCACAATGAAGACAAAAACTCCTGTGATCTCACACTACGTCAAGACATCATCAAACTACGTCTTTTGTTTTAATTGTTTTGTTTTAGAGGCTTCGGCAGATATTCCACCCTGTGTGTTTAATTACAGTACTTGAGTAAAAATGGGGTTGTTTTCTGGTGCATTCATGGACTGTAGCAAATTCATAGACTCCCTCACCCTTTCTGTGGCTCTTTCTTTTTGGATAATAATTGCAGACCACAAAGAATTTGGGAAATTCCTCTTCACAGACATCAAGTGCAGCATCTTCCACTGTGGCATTCAGTATGAAGGCTTTTTCTTTTATGCAGATTGGTGGAATTCTCTCGGCTTGCCCCCTCAACATTGTTTAAGACAAGTGTATGTCCTGCCTGTCATTGTACATACAATGTCCACCTTATCACAAAATGGATTTTCAATAGGAAAGGCTCCCTCCCCTCTGCCCTAATCCGATTTGCAGCCTATTTGTATGCCTTACAAAGGCCTTAAAGTCTGCCGCTTGGCTTGGCTTGGCTAGTCTTTTTTGTTTTTTTTCAGCACCACAGAGCCAAGCAACAGAGATGACATGAGGACAGAGAGAGAAAGTGGAGCAGAGAGATGGAGGAACAGGGATGAGGACACAGAGGGACAGAATGTAACACAGCGAGGCAGCTTCACTGAGCAGGAGAGACAAACCAGCATGCAGACAGGAGGACGCACAGACACTGCATAGTCTACATGCTCTCACCGCTGCTGCACTTTCCCTCACAGACTGAGGAGCTAAGCGGAATTGCTTAAGCAATAATTTATCTACCATTCATATGAAAAATGGAGCATGTGCCAAAGCACACATGGTCAGCACATAAAAACAGAGAAACAGGGATGAGAAAGATTACACACCAGTCATATGAGGGTTCTCACAGTGAATCAAACATCATAGTTTCTGTTTATGTAGCTCACGATCACGCTACAAGGTGATGAGAGAAATGTGAGGCTACAGGGAGTCGAGCCCACAGTGAGGAGCAGGAGGAGCTGGATAGACTTGGAGGAAAGAAAGCCGAGGGCCTTAAACTACATGCAGGCTTATTTTGTAGAAGCTGTTCAACAAAGTGCAGAACCGTAAAACCTGTTTGCCTCCCGTTAAGTTGGACCACTGTGCCACCTTTTAAAAAACACCAGGTGAAGAATCTAAGACCGAGCCCAGCTGTTACTGTGTGTGTCATAAGCAGAACTTAACAATTCAAACATTAAAGGGGACAAAGACGAGTGTCAGCTTCTGTCCAAGCCATTAGGAGGCACGACACAAGAGCTATCTGCTGCCAATCCCCCTCCTTAACACTTAATGTGTGTGTGCGTGCGCGAGTGTGTGTGATTGCACATGTGTGAGGACACAGTGGGAACGCATCGCTATTTGCATGAGGTTCACATTCATTAACAGTACTAGAGAGCATAATTAAAAGCTTGCTGTGTTTGTAATTACCCTGTAGCACCTGTTCCCCCACTGCATGTCTCTTCTGCCCACAATGTAACACACACTGTCACATTCTCTCATAGGTGATGTGAAGGCTCAGGGGCACAATTTATTCTTTAGAGTTAGATGAGATTCATAAAGTTGAGATTTGACTCATTAAATCAGAAGAGTCATTAAATGGGATCAGAAGGAGAATAAATGGGAAGGTTGGAGCAACCCGAAAGCAAAGGAAATGCAAATAGCAAAGCACACAAATATTTAAATGTGGGCTAATCTAATATTTATCCTGATGTAGGCAGCTTCATGGAGACATACTTTAACTAGCAGTAAGATAAAGCATTTCACATACTGTATATGATGTGTTTTAATGTCAACACACACATACACACACAAACATGACGCACACATGAAAGGATACGTTAGCTGCCCTTTAAAGGACTCTTCTGTCTGATGAGGAGTGCAGCAATGTGTGTGTGTGTGTGTGTGTGTGTGTGTGTATGTGACATTTACACAAAGATGTGTGAGGGCGTGAGAAAAATTTTCATTCAAGGGTCCCTGTGATGCATAGTTACACCTTAATTTGGTACTTTTTAAGAAGTGCAGTTTCTACAGAAGTGGACGACCTGGACTTGGGTTGGACTGTCTCATTGCGTTAGGAGCCCCCCAGGAAAGAAAAAGAGTGGAGTTTCTAGTGGAGTTAAGGTAATGAGAATGAGCTGCTGGATAATGTTTCATTATCTGAGACATTACTCTACAGGTGGCTGTTTCTTGCAGCTATGATCCTTTTTGTCTTCAGTTAGATAGTTCATGCTGCAGTAAATCAGCAGAGTCTTTAAAAGGGGATTCTAGCAAGTAAGTTTTGCTCTTCAATGATATTAGAGAAAATTCAAGTGAGACAGGTTTAAAAAAGAATTGTTAGTGGCAGCAGAACAGCAGAGGTGGAAGTCATTACTTTCAGACACTTGATCCTATATTTCCCATAATGCATCTTGATCTCCTACAAGCCCCTCCCTCTCTTTTTCAAACTCCACATGTCCAGTTTTTCACATTGACTCTCTGTTTAACATTTGCAGTCTCTGACAAAAACGTCTGGAGTCAGTAAAGACATTATACTGTGGTTCTTGCAGGTTAAGTTATAGTCTTTGTGACGAGTAAACTGAACCCGATGTGTAACTGGTGGAGTGTCCCTTTAAGAAATGACAGAGGTAAGAAGGTAAGAGGAGGGCAGGAAAGAGGAGGGAAGGATGGGAACAAGGGTGGTGATTAGAAAGAAAATCAAATGGATGGGAGGAACATGGTGAGACAAATGATTGTATTGACTCCATTACTCTTCAGTTTAGCCTGATCTCACCCTGCCACTGACTGACAGTAAATTCTTCTAGAAACCTATAAGGTCAAAGGTAGATGAGTAATGATGAGGAGGCACAATTAACAAATGGATAACGACTCCCACCTCCCACTTCCTCCTGATCTGATGGCTTTGCAAAGCAAAGCCCGGTAATGACACTAGTTTCATTCAGACCACAGTGGGAATTTCTTTCAGCTGTCTGGCATGATAATGACCATTTGGTCAATTTTCTCTCTTTTATCAGGGCTAAGCTCCCTTTGTGCTCGAGACACAAAATACCTCCTCAAGGTAAAAATGTCTCCTTGTGGACTGTGATCTAAGACAATGGTTGCAATAAGCTGACTACATTTTTAAAACACATCTTTCCTTCTGTCATCCACGTAAAGATGGTGTTTTTCACAAGCCTTTAACAGGACAACACTTAAACACTGTGCAGAGTGGAATCTATAAATGTCACATTGCAGCTTGAATAGAGGAAATAAGGCTTCTCCAACACAATGACGTATGGCTTCACAGCTATGGTCGGGTGCTTTGTAGCAGAAATGTGGGGAAGTGAACTGACTCGTTATGTGATTGCTCATTTTAAATGCCACAATCACGCAACACAGGTTGTGTCAGCCATACTGAAACACTGTTAAAGACCAGGGAGAGCAGAAGTTTAATGTCAGGACGTTTAACCTGTTGAGGCCCAGCAGAGTGACAGATTGTAAAAGTGCTTTGTAAATGCTAGTTGGAATGCAAGCAGTATTCACATGTAAATCGTGATTTTGATTAACCTGCCATACTGTGGATGTAACCTAAAACACAACCCTGATGAATCATTTCGTATTTCAGATCAGTGTTTTGTGCCCCTGGCGTTCCTTGTTTGCCTCGCTGAGAGCAAACAAGATGAGCCAGAGACAAAACAGCACCAGAGGCGTGGCATGTGAACGGGGTCTGCAATTAAATGTGTCAGAAGAGACTAAATACATGCCCTCCGTATTAGCAAGTTGCTCTGGGAGACAGCTGCTCTCATTGTTTAAGCTTGCAGCGGCCCTTGGGGTGCGAGCGGGGGATTGGTCAGGGTTAGGACTAACAAGTTTATACAGGGGATGAATAGAAAATTTGATAAAAGCAACAAGTGTGACCCCACTTTCCACTGGGGCGCATTTATCTTTCAGACTGATGGAAGAAGGTGCAGAGAGGTGCCCCAGGAGGCCCAGAGAGAGAGAGAGAGAGACAGATACAGCCAATAGGCAGAGAGGGGAATGAAGCAGGAACCCCCAACACAAAGCCTGGCATTATTTTAGTGGCCCCCCTCTCCTTTGGGAGACTTGGCTGAATGCGCCTCTCCAGGAGCAGAACTCAGTCAAGGCAACAGTGCTCAGCTATTCATTTATCTGAATAAAAAGTGGAATGAGGCAGAGAACGAAGCAGAGTCGGTGCAGCTGGGGGAACAGTGTCTGTCCACAGACTCAGATTAACACTCTGACAGGGAAACTGTAATGGATGACACTGTATATGAGACATGTGCCACCACTGGGCTCTCAGTCTGACCGCTGGTGTTAATCTCACCTATACCGGTTTGTGGGGTTAGAGGGAGCTGTAATCCTGTTGGGCTTGAATGTGAGAGCTCTCCCCAGCATTTACCCCCCCTCTGTAGATCCTGTTGAAGTTTTCAAATTGTTTTAGCTTCTTGGCTTGGCTCTTGTGTCCCTGGCTGTTTCTCACTTCCTACATTAAGCCTGCAGCAGCACAGGAGGGGCTGTCCTACTTCAAGCCGTCTGTGCTCCTTTAGGCTGTGTTTTGGTTGTGTTTTGCCCTTTTTTCCGTGCAAATACTCGGCTTAATATCAGACCCATTAAAAAGGCGCTGCATTCACATAACATGTATTGTACTCCCTTGTGGTCTCACCTTTAGCAGAGGATCTAATATTTGCTGATCTGTAGCGTTTCTCTTCCAAAGAACCCCTGAAAGCAGCGCTGATACTCAGGTCAATGTGTAATTTAAAAACCCAGGTGAAGACTGCTGAATTATTCTCTTCTAGTCTGCTCACATCAAAAGCAAATTTTTTTATCAGTTACCTTCCAGTCGCCTCTGGCCATGTGTTTAAGCAACGCCACAGTCAGTAGAAAGTTCTGTCAGCTGCTTGAGAACTCCATAAAATCTGCTGCCGAAGCTGCATCACTCAGTCAGGCTGCAGCCGATGCCAGGAGGCTGTACTCTTACACAGCATCCTATCGCAGCCCTGCGCCTGCTCCCTACGGCCTGGACGCCTGTTAGTACACTGGCAGGGAACAAGCGCTTTAGCCCACCTAAGAACAGGTGATCCTTCACAGATGGAAGAGGCTGCACCCAGGGGAGTTCACGCTCTATCGTTTGCATCTTTGGCTCATAAATCTTTTATAAAGGATGTCAGTTTTGCTTACACAGAGGGGAGGCAAATGCCCCTCAGGACCGGGATGAAATACAGGTACAAAAGGCTTCTGCGAGCTTTACTTGGTTCGTGTGTCTGCTCGCCGGTGTGAAAGAGAGGGAGAGCAACTTTTCTTTGTGATGCACTTTGCACAACTATTCTCGATCCTAATTTGGTGCGTGTTCCCTCTTTAAATGTGCTCATCACTTGTAACAGCATATTTACCATACTAATGGCAGTGACCATTGAGATGCAAATGAGTAAAGGCTGATTGGAATGTATCCAAGTCCCCCCCTTCGCATTACACTGGATTCCTGAATCACTTAGTTTGAATATGTATTTGAACCCAAGTGGTATTATACTTTGCTGGAGTAATATTCCACCACACAAAGGCATCAGTGTGTGCTCATTATTCATTCTCAGTGACATATTCAGATACGCATGCATTCATTTGAAGACAAACAGAATGACAAAACAGATTCCATTTAAAACGCTTAGCAGTGTGCAAACACAAAATCCAGCCCGAGTGTCCTTCTCTCCTTCACTTCTTTGTTCCCTCTGTCTTCATTTTTTTTGTTCTCTCCGGCTTTCTCTAAAGGAGGTAATTGCTCACGGACTGTCTCCTGTATCATGCCTCTGACTGCTTATGACATCAACACTGTTTTGCTTTGATCTCACCGTCTCTGGCAAATGGCTTTTTCTGAAGCCCAGTGGTGAAATCTAACACATTCAATATGAAAACAGGACCAGGAGGGAATCACACAGGAGCACCAACGCAGTCGACCAGCCCGTGCTGTTCTCAGCATTTTTATTCTGTCAGCGCAGCACACAGTTGACCTTTGTAACCTCTGCATTTGTTTTGATTTTTCATTTATGATATACATACTGTACAGTGAGTGCTTTAACTCTGGTCAGCTCCAGCAGTAGATGTGAATGAAATAGTCCCAGGCTTGGGGAGAAAAACACAGATCAGTATCAACAGCTGTAGCTTTGTCTCAGTCATATAAATAAGAGAGAGTTGGACTGCTCTGGATCTTCCTGTAAATGTCAATGTGCATTTGTGCGCGAAGAGAGCCGGCGGGTTCCCTTGATAATTTCCGCCACCCTGAAGTCATTGTTGCCGTGTAATTGTATTTGTGCAACTCACCTGTTTGCTGGGGGAGTGATACTGGCTGCGTAAATCGAATTATGTCGTTTATTCTGCCTCTAATGAGTGATTTAATGATATAAGTGTGCTGGGCTAATGCCAACCTGCGGCCATAAGGAAACAACATCCCACTCAGGCAGACTTGCTAGCCAAATGAACACCATTATTGCTCGTGTTCTGCATGAGCGGAGATGATGAACAGGAATTAATCACACTGTCTTTTCCCTCAGACTTTTTTTTGTTTGTTTTTCCAGTTTTTTCCCCCTATCTCTGCCTGTGTTATTCGCCCTCCTTGCCTTGACATTCACTGCGCTCATCATCGTTTCCATCTCGCCATTTGTTTGCCAGTCTGCCTTCCTTTATAATTTCTCCCGTTCTTGTCTGCAGCCTCTCTCTATCCCCACTAATCCGTCCATCTATCTGTCCATCCATCAAAATTACCCCCTTTTTCCATGTAATAATGTTATGCCTTATAGTCAGGCATGGGGCGGGGGGGTTAGAACACATCAGCTGTATTAGAGATGGACATTAGTTACTTTGCCAGGATATTGTAAGTCCTGGGCCGCTTGTGGCGCATAAATAAACTGCAACCAGATGAAGAGAAATGCAGTGATTTATTATCACATTTCCCTCAAGCTTTTGAATGTAATTTTACTCTCATCATGCTCCTCTAAACTTATATTGGATTTCCACTGTATGCCATGGAGTGATTAGCAGACATGCAAGTGTCAGATCAGCATTCACGTGTGAGAGATGCTGCTGGTTTACCAACACTTGTGAGTCTTGAGCTTTAAGAGGACTAAAAGTATTTTTTCAGTGTCCAGCCTTAAAGCAGCAGAAATGGGGTTCAGTAATACATCTTTTTCCTCTGTTGACTTGAAAGGAGAGTGAGAGTAAATGACTATTGATTGGCCAGCCGCAGGGTTGGGGATCGTGGCCTGCTAACTGCTAGTCTGGCTGAGTGGCTATTATTAGCATTACTCAGCATGTCGTGCACGACCCAGGTAAGTGGCTGTCCCTGACAAATGCTGTTTGCGAGCCCAGTCCATTATCTGTGGGGAGCAGGATGACCGCTGGGCCTCGCTGCTAATATGCAAGTAGATGCTTATCAGTTCAAATTAAGAGGAGGCCCTCCCAGAGACCAAGGGATGTAATTGTTTTTGACAAGCCACAGCCTCACGGCCATGAACCCTCCGGAGAGAAAATGGATGCAGCTCTTCACATTGGTGGAGGCGGAGGGTTAGGACCCAGTCCAGCGGGTTGGTTTTAAGGTTAATCTGTCTCATCCGAACGTCCATCAAATGGATGCAGATGAATGTGTCATCTAATATGGCATCACACCAGTGACGTTGTCAAGACATGGCCGCGAATTTAGCTGCGATTTTTCATTTCAGAGACCGTACAGGGCTGTTCACTTGATGTCCAAAGATTTTACACTAGCTTAGCCAGTTGGTTCATGAGAAGAAATGTGAAAAAATGAAGGATGAGACGTCATGGCCATGTGAATGAGGTTTCCTTGCAGAGTCAACAGGCCAACCGATTCAGCCAGTTATCAGTCCCATAAGGTGTTTGCTCTGCTTGCTCCTTGACTGAAGCCCCTTTAAATGTGAGACTCTGTTTTTTATATGTGGAGACGTCTGACTTTACAATTCATGAAGAACAAAGTGGAAAATTGCTCATAATTTCCCTCACATGTTTATGCAATACACAGAAGCAGTGGAGCAAACATATTATCAGGACCGTGCCTGTGAATGCATCTCCATCTAAGAGAGGAAGTTTAAAGGCTTTTGTCACAGCACACTGTGAGGGCAACTGTGCAAAACTGTATGTATTTAACAGCTGACCCTTATGAATATTCAGTTCTATTAATCTTTGAGATATATTTCAAACATTATTTTCACAGCACTTACACTTTGTTAATAAATAATAAAATACAGAATCAGTGTGTTATTTTAAGAGAGTTTTGTATTCCGGTCTGTTTTTAGCTTTATGTTGACAGTCCAAGTTTCTGCTGGTCCATCTGTACTGTGTCTGCTAGAGGTATTTGGACCCAGAAGTGTCTTTTAAAAAAAGTCCAGTTTAACCCAAAATAAACTGAGACCATGCCAGCTGTCAAACAGCCAGTGAATAGTGACACCTAATGTCATGTTAGAAGATGGAGAGCACACAAAGGCATGAAAATGCAGTCAGGGAAATCGTTTCTTGTGGTCCCAAACCTCACTGTTTCCAAATGCTTGACAGGGTCTCCTTATATCCAACCATATGTGATACATATGACAGCCACAGGTCACAGGAGCACATACTGTACATCAGTATGCCCACATCCTCTGCAAAATCAAAGTGCAAAGAAAAATCTGGTTGATGAGCAGGAGTACCCCTGACAGTCGGTCCCTCAGGGAGATGGGTTTACTAATTGCTGGTTTTTACTGGCTATTGTACACCCCATTTGCCGGTATTAATGGCAAGGAGAGATAGCTACAGCTGGTGCTCCTGGAGATGGGACAAGACTGGTTTTGTGTCTTGGAAGATTGCACATCAGTGCTGTTTTAGGTGTTGCTGTGGAATTACAGTGGAGGGGAACAGCAGGGGTTCGTGTTGGAGGAGAGGGAATGAAATGACAGACAGGTCGGATGATGTAGTGGTCCTCCATGACATTTCTAGCATGCACACTGCTGCAGTCATGGTCAAAGCTCTGGATCATCAGTAAAAAAACCCTCTGGATGTGGTTTTTTAGCCTCAATTCATATGTGCTACTGTTATATTTTATTATTGTTTTGTGCAGGATTATATTCAATTAGTGCTCATTAGAATTTGTATTTCTTCCTTCAATGCCAGAAAAAAACAGACCCAGTTTTTGCTTCTTCTTTATTTGTGTGCAAATTGTGTTGAAGCTGCTTTTGCACTGGAGCCATATGGTTGGGCCCTGTTGCAAGCTGTTCAGCTGAACACAAATACTAAAGTTAGGTACCAAGAGACATCATTAAGGCTGAGGATGGATGTTTTAAAGTTTCTACAGCTTTGAATAGGACGCACTTGTTGATTGTTTTGAATGTTCTGATTCTAAAGTGTGTCATCTCGCAAATCAGCAACCTGTATGTGCACTGCAGTGCAGCAAGGCATTGGTGATTTAATTATGAGAAATCCCATGTGATTTATTCAGCCTGAATAATTGTTTTTTTTTCTTGAAGTATATTTTAATTTTATTATGTAAAAAATTAAGTGAAATAAACAAAATCAAAGGGTTTTTGTCAAACATTTCATCTGTTTTGTAAATAAGCTAAATATGATTGTAATTGATGCTATTCTAAATGCTATGTGTCATAACAAATGCAACCTAACATTAATGGCGCCCACACACACACACACACAGCACCCCTAACAGTCAGTCTCGACACTGAGATCTGAAACCAATTTAATATCTGTCATGTCCCCATTAAAATCAGAGTGTTAATTACATCTTATAAAAAGCCCGTCATGTTTCATAATCCCACAAGCAGCAACAATTCAAACTCAATCAGCCGCTCAGATCTGGCATTGAATTAACACACTGTCAATCTGTAATTGAATGGTTGTCCGAACCGGGCACAAGGCTGTCAATTTAAACATGTTTATTATTCCCCATCTAGATCTTATATCTGACCTTGAGGCTTTAGAGGCTCATTCTTTCTCCTGGCAGCTCGATATGAAGGAGGTTGTGAGCTGCCTGTGTGCCAGAGGACAAGTGCTGTGTTGCACCCGATTGAAATGCAGATCACGTCGGCCTGCCGTTTGCTGGCTGGCTGCTGAGGAGCGGACTAGTACTCACACACCTGACCTGGTTGTTTCTCTCTCACTTCATCTGTTTGTTCTGCCTCCCGTTCTCTCCACCTACGTACAGACATTTATTACTGCATCTCTGTCATTAAGGTCACATGTTCCCCTCAGACAAGTTGCACAAAAAAAAGAGAGAGAAAGAAACAGGAAACTCAGTTGAGAGTACTATTTCTACTGTTTGTGTGGGATTGAAATGGAAGAGGGAACAAATTTTTGACATATCGAATATTTCTAGTTGCATGCATGTGCTTTTGCAGCTTCTTAAAAACCTAAAAGGCACAATAACAGTGATTCCTGCAGCCAGTGTGTTGATAGAAGTAGACCAGGAGTCTGTAGTTATGCTTGCGGCTCTGTGTGCTTGTAGGTGCTGTGAGCTAAATGTCAACAGCATTTTGTTAGCGTGTTAACATGCTGATGAGCAGAGGGTTTGTGTTAGTGTGCTATATTAGAGTGCCAGACATTAAAAGAAGAAACATATGTGACTGTTGTCTTTTGTGAAGATGAAAATGTTGAGGGTTAGAAGATAATTGAAGTGTGTGTGCGCTGTAGACTTTCTCGGTGCTGACTTGCAGCTAAGTTTTGCCTTTTTTTGTACATTGGCATCACGTAAGGAATTTTAAGAAAATCATTTCTTTTCCTTTCAAAACTGATGTTAAATCTTCCACAATAGATCAAAATGCATCTATGTGTAAAATTTTTCTGCCACCTCCGGATTTAAACGTCAAACATCACTCTAGCAGAAGGATGTTAATTCTGAGGTTGTGGCACAAAAAGCGTAGATGTTGACTTTTGAATGGTCCTTTTGTAACCAGCTCTTTTTTTTACAGTGACAAAGAGTACAATTTTGTATTGTACAGGTTGTTACGGACTCGGTCTATTCGTTTGTCTTCAAAACCTCCGGCCATAGTTGTCACCTCTGATGTACCTACTGACCCTTTCACATCCCACTACTTCCACTTCTATCCGTGTATTTATTGCCTCTGCAGCTGTGTAGGTTTTGCCCATAATTCCTGAGGACATGCACAACCCACGTTGCAAATGGAGGCAGGATAAAAATGGCGGCAGTCATGCAAAGGTGTATTTAAAAAGCAAGTTTATCTCTGGCTTGGTTTGGCAGTTCATGTTGTGGAATTAGTTGAACTTAGTCAGACGTGGTGGTTCCTCCTCACTGCATTTGGACAGCAGGCTTCAAGGCCAGAAGAGATGGACTGGGAAGGTCAGTAAATAAGAAGTGCAAACAGGCAGAAAAATTAAGGGACAAATGAGATGGACAACCGAGACCTTTCACCTGGGTGTGACTTGCCTGTAGCCACCCTGGCAGAGGCAGAAAGTGGCTGTCATGTTGATGTCCGTGGCAGACCAGGAGGAGGTGGAGGAGGAGGACACACCACACAGGTCAGGGAAATCAGCAAATCATGTCTGACAGGGATCTAAATGTCACGCATAGCTGTTGTGAGTGCCTTTTTCTCTCTCTTTTTTTGTATTTGTTGGATTTGCTTCATTGACTCGGGTGATGACTCATGATTCAGATGATATTGCAATTTTAAGTCATGGATCCTGTTGTGTTTTTAATCAGCAAATAAAGTAGAGACCAGTATAACTTTGTGTGACATTTTTAAAATGCAACTTTTGATTAAAAAGGAATTTCTGTAATAAGTTCCTTCCCAGCGTATTCAAATTCTCCAAGTCTAAAATTTTTGGATATTAAATTTTTGCACGCTCTAAAAAACAAAAGAACATGAAGCGATCATCTATGAGAGTCTATGTGTAATATGTGCTTTATGTTACACTGAATTGACACATTCTCTGTTTACTTGTTTTAAGATTAGCTTAAAATATACCAGCCTGTAAACTATGCTTCATATTTTGACATATTTTGATACTTGTAGACCTTTTAAATAAGCAGTAATAAGATTGCAGGATGATGCCTTTGAATCAACATGAAGTCTCTTTCTTAAATAACGAAACGTTTGACGAGATAATTTACTTAAAAATCAATTTGATTTAAGAATGTTATCAGAATTTAGTCATTTTTACACGCTTAGTATTTTTAGCTTCAAGTGTAAGTTTATTTCTGTAAAGAACAATATCATGCTCAAACATCTTTGATGCTCCGTCCTGCAGAAAGCTCCTGTCTGCTCTGCTTGGTCAGCTCACACAAGCCTGAAGCCTGAATTTGTGCTGCATGTGATTTTAACCCACAGCCAACTTCTCTTCTACCATGATTATCATCACAAACTGAAACTTAACATCCACACATGTTGGAGCAGGAACCTGATCCATGTTAGCCGTTGTCTAACTGCCTATTAGGTCACTAAAGTCACAATTTTAACTCTTTTTGTAAGGTGTGAGCAGGTTAACTACCAGGTGCTCCACCCAGAGCTTTTCACTGGCTCTCAAGCAATCCATAGTAAAACAGTCTGCAGACCCAAGAGTTCTCCAGTGGTTGTAGAGGACGTTTTTATCAAAAACTAAAGCCAATCCACTGGGTTTGGACATTCTGAGGTGGTGACATTTGTTTTGTTATGCAGCCTACAGCAGAGAAATCAGCTACTTTGCTCATAATATCACTTCCCACATCCTATGACAATGATAGGTGGATGGGAAGATTACCAAAGACAGAGGATGGTGACCAGGCTGGTGTGGTACTGTGTTATAATACAATGTGATTTGATAAAAGAAAAAGAAGAAGAAAGTATTACCTTTGCTGAAAAGCTATACAACACTAAAGCAATAGAGAGAGAGAAAAACCATAATGGGGCATCCTTAATATTGTTATTAATAGAATAACATAGAATAGAATATAAAAGAAACGAGTTACAAATATTTAGTTGTCAGTTATCTACATGAGAGACCAGGTGACACAAATATAGTGCGCAGATGTCAGTATTGTATAAGTGCTAACTGCAACAAATGTGAGTGAAAAATGTGTGATATCTAATCAGCTCATGAATGCAAAAAATAAAGAAAGAATAAATCTAATAAGGAAGTTTCAAATGGCTGAAAAAGTTCTCAGATCATTAGATGATGTTTTCAGGGAGCAGTTTGTGTGACAGTCCTGTGAATACAGATGAGAAACAAGTCAACTTTGAGGTTTCTTTAGCAGTTCAAAGAAAAACATGATCTAAGATTTCTTAAGATGACCTAAGATGAGGTTAGAAGGCATCCATTTAGAGAAGGTTAGAAAGTCATTCTCAAAAGTTTTGTGCTCCAACAGCCCACTGAGACAAATATCCTAATATATAAATGGATTGAGAGCAAAAGAGCCAAAAGCAAAATACTAAAAGCAGGAGAAGAATAAACAAGAAAAAGATTGAAAGACCCTTCAGCCTACACTCCTGCATCTGATGTCATTGTGCATCCATCAATGATAAAAACAACACTGAATAGAAATGGCATTCATGCAAGAATAGCCAGAGAGAACTTTTACTGTCGGAGAGCAGATTTGGCCAAAACTTTACAAACCTGAAAATTTGTGGAGACCTGCTCTTTGAGGAGTTCAGTCCAAAATTAAACTGTGAGGTTATGCTAAAAGATGACATAATGGGCAAAAGTTCCACACTGCCCACCAGCACAGTGACTTTATACCAACGGTCGAGCATAGTTAGTGAGAGAGACACGGGAGTTTTTCTTTTTCTCTCTGTGAGACTGAAAACAGTCAAAGAGATACACAAGGACTCTTGAACAAATGTTTGCTCAAAGAAGTGAAGAAGGGCTCGATGTGTTCCAACAAGACGATGATGCTTAGTATTCAAGCAAATCTACTAAAGAGACTCAGGGAGATGAAATTTAGGGGTTTGTTTTTGTCGTGGCATGAGCGGTGGAGCCCTGCAACCATCGATAAGTTCAGGGGAAAGAAGTTGGCAAAGAATGAAATCTAAGAGGAGGCGTTTACCTTAAGTGATTGATGATAAATGAGAGGCCACACAGTGTTGGCAGGAGTGCAGGCTGCCTCAGCAGTGGCTGCGTTTTCAGGTCGATCGCTTGGTGGGCAGTTTTGGTGTTTCCTAAGAACTCAACTGGATGTCAGTCAATATTGCATCAAATGAGTATCAGTTCTCCTCCAGCAGCTCTCAGTAAATATGAGAATGGAGAGACAGATTGCCTCAATCCAGACTGAACTTCATCAAAGACAGGGAAATATTGTTTTGTTTGACCCTCTTGACCTTGGAGGCTGGTTGGGTTAAAAAATTATGTCAATCAGTGTGATAAGAGACTGATATATTCAAGCCAAAGCCAAGTTGTAAAGCACTTTCACTGAAGTGTTTCCCACCTCCCTGTCAGTGTTCACAAAGGTCTTTAGTAGCTCTGAGAGAGTAATAAGCTTTTATGAGGAGCATCATGACCACACAAAGACTTAACCCCCCTGCCATATCATATACTCACAAGGAGCAGACAGTATGAGTTTATCAAGGGAACATTAAATTTGAAAAAAAAATATTGTGTAGTTTTGTCAATAATCCTATAATCTTACAATTTTAAGAGCAATAATGTTGCATACTGTGAAACAGCTGAAGAAGAGAGCCACAATACAGTTCCAACATGCAGACAGTGCAGTTTCTGATGAACTCAATATGTATAATAACAACTTATTTTATATATTCAGCTCTACTTGATTATTTACTAAACTTTCCTTCAAACAGTTATTGTTCAATCACAGATAAGGGGGCTTTAACAAAGAACCGCAGGCCTGTCAAGCTTTGGATGTGATCGTGATGAAATTAAGTCTCCATACTAAAAACCGTTAATCTGGACTTTTGTGACAATTTACAGAGCAAACATTAGCAAATGGTGCTGATAAAAAAAATTGATGGGTACATCAGCCGCTGTCATGATTGAAAATTGCATTCATGTATTGGAACGAAACACAAGACAAATATGGCAACATTAACTTAAAGTGATACTGAATATCTTTCTTGTTTATGTGTCAGTGTACTGACACATGCACACACACACAATGAAACATACTCAAGCTCCTATGAAAAAGACTTAAAGTAAATTAGATCTGCAAACTTAGCTACCCAGAAGCTTGAGGGGAAAAGAAAAAAGGTAATTTTGTAATATTAAGCCTTATAATCACAGCCCAGTGTTATAGTAAAAGTATTTTATGCAGCAAAACACACTATTTATTTTCATATAGGCAGAACACTTCACTTAACACTACAGCAGTGCTACAGAGAGAAAAAAGCAAAAACTGCTACAAAGCCAATAAAGAAAATCAGCATTTACCTTTAGACTGGGTGGAAGATCCAACAACCCTTTGCACAATGTTCCTTCAGTTACAGTAGCTGCTCACAGTTGCACCTGCAGCTTTGTATCAGATGCAAAAAGGAGCAGTTTTTTAGAGCTTAGCTGATAAAATGTACAGCTCCCAACCTACCATGTACACTAGAAAGTCAGACTGATCTGTAGATCCAAAAGGCTCAACGCTTTCATGGCTTTTGCAGCAATGGAAGAAATGACAGCCAGCTAGCCTTTATGTGTCTCTTCCTTTCTGTCTGCTTATATAAGACGTGAAACTGTAAATGTGGCAGTGGGAGTAGCTATGAGGAAGCTTAGTTGCTACAGTTGCTTAGCTTATATGTATGCATGCACTTTGATCACTTCTGTGTCTCATAATTTCAGGTTTACTGTCGATAGGTGTCAGTGTATGGAGTGAGAGCCACCATCTGTAGCTTTTGTAAACTCTTGTGTGTGTGTGTGTATGTATGTAACTGTATTAGCGCTCAGGAAGAAAATGTAAGAAAAAAGTATCAGGAGCAACTCAGCATCTTAGCAGAGGTGAATAATATCGATAACACTTACAACATGCCTCTGCTATTTCAGTCATCCTATTCGAGGCTCAGCTTGTGTAAACCTGTAAAGCCCCTTGGGTAATTTTGCTAACACATTTAATTGCAGTGAAGACCACAGCCAACTTTATATCTGTGAATCTCTGTTTTAATTAGCTACTTAGAATTATTACACCGCTAAATTGTCTGATTGTTGGAGGTTATGTGCCAGTAGGAACACATTTACTCCAATGTTGAACTATAACTCCACTTTAATGTCTAGTATATCTTAAAATATCACATTGCCATGACCAAGATGTATCCAGAAATAGATTTTGTGCAGTGTCTGGGCCCTATCGTACACTTTTCGCTGTGCGCCAATGGGGCAGATTCAACAGAAAATTTCATATAACAGGTACTGATGGGGTTTTATGCACTGAGTATGTTTCAACATTTAGTGCACATGCAGAATTTTCATGCCATCCTTCATCTTGAGTACCTAAATAGTTGCATGACGTTTATAATTAAGGCCCTTGCAAGAGGCAGGTTTTAAATTTAGTGAATGGAGTTGTTTTTCTTGAAGTAGGCGAATAACTTCTTATATAATCCTTCTTAGTGAAGCCTTTACACTCTTAAGAGTGTTCAGAAGGAGAGGGATTCTGAGACATAATCAGGGATCAGAACTATGAGGAGTTAGACTATGATTTATACCTTTATGCATACATGCAATCATGTCTGCAGGCATGCCCGAGGCTTTACACGGTCATTTAGCTCTCCGGTCCACAGCTGAATTCAAATCAAAGACCAGACACCAACCTCCAGCCTTAACCTGAAGGCTCTCCTCTGAGTGTGTAGTACACCTACACACTCATACGCAGACAGAACACACACAGAGACACAGAGAGCTCCAGCTCAGAACCTCTCTCTCCTCTCTGCCACTGGGTTTTTTTTTTCTTTTTTTTCTGCAGCTGCCCATTCACTCATGGATGAAATGAAGTATCCTGTGCTGCGTGGATGGATACCTGCCCAAGTTAAACTCAGTCTGACAGCCTCTAATGCCCCGGTCAGTGTACTAAATGAGGTATTGGAAGATAGTGAAAGCTTCCTCCTCCCCGTGGCCCTGGCCTCTCTTTCTCCTTATGTGATGAGTTCAGGGTCTGCTCGATGTAGGAAATGAGCTCTTTGGTTGTAATAAAACACTACATTTGGTATTATAGGATTTTTGATGACAAGAGTATAAATCTCTCGGTCTGAAATCTCTGCTGCTGAATGTGGAGCCTGTGTATATCGTATATATACAGTACAGTGGTTGGATGCGTCGAACAGCTTATTGGCTTTGGTGTGAAGTCAGATAGCTATTTGTGACTTGATTGATCGTGATGGATTACTTGAGGGGCAGCCTGTGGAAATATAAGTGTTGAGAGGAACTGAGAACACGGGCAACAGAGCGGATCATCGAGGCAATCGACTCAAAGCTCTGCGGTCAATTTAAATGTGAGGAGCTAAATATGGACACAACAGTTTCTTTTTTTTCTTTTTCTTTGAGTCATCCAACCTTTTTTTAGCACTGCTCTCCATCTCTTCTCCATCAGGCTTTTACCCAAATCAGGACTCTATACATTTACTACCCCACCTCCCTCCTAGGAGTTCTCTGTAGTGCTGTGTTTAGCACTGCTGACATGAACAGTGATACCATTGCCTCTGTCTTACGAGAAAGAGCACCTCGACAATTCGCACTGATTGTTCTCAAATTGCCCGGCTGGGAGAATCACCTCTTCTGTTTGATGCTTTAAAGTGCCTCTGATTCTGCTGGGACAAGCATCTCCGACTCTCGCAGATTTTTCATTTTTCAAACCTCGCCCCCCCAACATCTTCCTCCCCCACTTTTGATATTTAGGGTTAGAGAGTATATTGTGGTGCCAGAATATTGGCTGTGCCAGTGAACAGCAGAGGAGTCTGGGCTCTGAGGCGACATCCATCTTAGCCTGATTTCATCATACTCCTGTAAAGTCATTTTGCTGACCAAATATTGTTCAGACCCTTTTCCCCTTTCTTTATCAAAGCGCACGCTCATCATGTTTGTGCCATTCACTTCTCGCTGTTGCACTGGAGTGGAGGAGGCAAGGTTTTGTTCTCCGTCCCAACATGCAAACTAGTATCTGAATTAGGAAGGCATGATTGCTGATTAATGTACATATTTCAATATTATGTCTTATTCCCGTAATGACTTTTTAATCAAAAATTAGAGCTGATATTAAAAAGCCAGCACTTTGATTCAGTAGTCGGTGGTATGCACCTTTTAGTAAAAGAAAAATAAGCAGAGGAAGAAGAAGAAGTGCAGCACTCTGTTGTTGCTCTCGTGAAATGTCAAAGTGGTGCAGACAGATGCTGGTGCAGACTTGGGTAAAGTCTCACAGTTTAGACTTGAGAGCCAAACATGTTGCTGACAGCCTGGATGTTTTTTTTACAGTTTCAGAAGAAGACAGCATGATTGCAGATTGCAAAACATGTTCAATGATGTTCTAAGAGGAGGACAAGGTAGTGATGTCAGTTAGACAGAAGATTAAATCCATCTGTGCTCACAACAGCTCAACTTTTCCCACCCTTAGGTGTGCATAAACTGCAGCTTATGAACTTTGCTTTAGCACACAAAAAAGTTCAACTATCGGTTATCTCATCAGTACTGGCCATGAAAAGGCAGTAATATTTGTTTATCATTGTCTGATAAAAAAACCCACACCCTGTATCTCTAGTTTGAATAATCTCATAAAAACTAATTACTGATAAAATAATCATAAAACTGAACTTAAACAGTGGGAATGCTTTTGAATTCAGACTTCAGGAGAATTCATTCTCAACCTGTTTTAACTTTTTTTGTTGTCACTCACACAGCACATTTGTGCAAACTTGTTTAAAATAAGCTTAAAACCTGGATGAATCTGTGATTAAAGGCAAAACCCTGGATATGATTGAAAAGCCTCGGCACCAGGGGCCCCGCACTCTGTGCTGAGATGGGGGTTGTGATTAATACTGTCTGTTTACTTCACTGCTTGGTGATAGATGAGGTAACATCTGGATTCTGTCTCTTCCTGACACTTTGCTTGGTGTTAATGATCTTCATGGTTAATTTGAAACATTTTCAATGAATTCTGTCACATGCGTCTTAAAAAAAATTTAAAGGATCACATCAAATGTCATTAAATGTACACCATGGTCTCCAGATGTGTGATGATAATTGACACAAACAGCTGGATTTCTCACATTCACATGTCACTGTATCTCAAGATGATCAGTCATAGGAGCTCACAGTCTCAGACGGCTTCAAACAGCTTTTCATCCGCTGACTTTTCTCATCTGCACATTACTGTTTCGCCGCGTTGTGATGGTTGCAAAGTTGTGTTTGTGCTGTGCGGTTGGAGTGTCCAGGCAGTCCAGCGGTGATGAATGTATGTATCATCAGAGCTATGAATGTGACAGCTCTGCCATTACCTGAGAGTGATAGCTCAAATGGAGCCCATATAATTACTGGCCTGTCAAGCAGGCAGCCCCACTGCTCGTACCACGTCCACGCACTCTGATTGAAAAACACCAGCAGATTGGCACACTGCATTAAACCCCCGCATTGATGTCTGTAGAGCTGTTTTGGAAATACAAAGCTCTGCTTGCCCCATTCTTAGCAACAGGCCACGGTGACAGTCATGGGGTTGGTTGGTAAATGGAATTACAGTAATACCCAGTTATGTGTGTAAAAACTGAAAGCAGTAACTAGGTGCAAGTACAATCACTGGAGCAAAAAAATGTTTGTGTTTTTGGTGACTAGAGACATGAGTGCTAACCCAAGGCTGTGTGGAACAATGTAAAGAAGAGGCTGCAGCAGGATGCATTCATTATGAGAAGGAGAGGTACAGTATCAATGGAAGATTTAATGCCTCCCTAATGCCTGGCCTTTAATGATGGCCAATTACATCAGCTCCTCTCATCCCCTTTAAAAGAAGCAGTTTAATCGGCCAGATTGTCCAGGGTTGTATTGAGAGAACTGGACACTGTGTTCCTATCTACTTCAATGAATGTTGCTCACAGACACATGCGTTGTAAATATTCTTCAGACTGCCAGAATTTTTGGACCAAAGAGAGAGAATGCGCATTTGTGTAGCTGAGCTGGATGACTACCTGCACTACCTGCACTAATCTAATTAATTAGAGGCTTTGTAATAAATTAATCTCAATTAATCGCATATCAATATTTGACACGAGAAGCAACATTTTTTGTCATTTCGTCATCTGTGCTAGCTGCAACATGTTTGGCATTGAGGTGGTGGCGGAGGTTGGAACAGCTCCAGATAGGCAAATTCTTTCTTGAACACATCCAGATTTTTTTCCACCCACCAAACCCTTTTTTTTTTTTTTAATTTTATAAACAGGGTACCAGGAGATGGTGTGTGGTACTCACCCCATATGTAGCATGGTCTTATGTGCTCCTTGCTCTTTTCATGTCTTTCAAATAAAGGATGACTGAAATTCTTTGAGCCTATATAAAACGCACGTGTTTTGCCTGCTAGATGTGGGAGCGAGTGGTAAATCTTGCACCACATTTCTGTGCGCTCACTATTAGCTTCAAGCCATGGCACATCACTTTTCCGAAAAAACTCTTTTCTTTGGCTCGGATTGCCATTTCTTTGTCGGTGGTGAAACACCAAAGAAGCTGCTTAATGTCTGCTGTTTCTTTGACGTATTACACTGCATTAGTAGGTTACTCCATAGTGTGTTTCTGTATATTGAGATGTGTAGTGTTGCCAACGTAACCGTCAGGTACGGAAAGGCGCGTAGTGATAGAACTGACGTTACTCATTCTGGATTTCTGTCGCGCATGCGTACATGCATACTAGTTATGTGCGCCCCTGTTTATAGACACATGGATGCTGACCGACTGAGCTGCTCTGGGAACTCGTGCAATGAGAAACGTTCTGCGCTGTTTGGAGTCCAAAAATAAATTGTGATTAATCGCGTTAATTTTTTTGTCGCTTTTTTTTCTGTAATTAATTCATCGTAATTAACGCGATAAAGCCCCAGCCCTAGAATATCTCTCTCTCTCTCTCTCTCTATATATATATATATATAAATATATATAAACGAATGGCTTGAAAATAATATCATATAAAAGCTTTGACTTGACACTTTGATCAATATTATACATATTGGCTGAAATCATTATGAAGAATAATACAGAATGTGTGTAAGGCGTGACTAATCTTTTTTTCATGTAATTTTTCATGTGATCTGCTGTTCCAGATATGGCCACTGTGCCAAAATGCTGTGTTACACCTGTTTGTACTCTACAAAAACGGGCTTGGTGCCTCTCTAAGGGCAAACCCAAAGGTGCAAAATCCCGGGCAGATCAGGCAGGGTAATATATATAGCCTATTTTTGCAGTGAATTTGTACTCTGGAAGCCAGTGAGTTCACACAAAGGCAGTTCCAGTCTGTGTGTAATGAGGATTTTTAAAGTCAGGGCCACAACTTAATCAAATTGTAGGACAATTCAATATATCAATTATTGCAACCTGCGTATAATTTTATTGAACACTTAAACATGTAGCTATTTAACTATACATGGTTATATTTACATGTGATGTTGTATGTGACTGTAAAATTGTTTGTCAGCTGCATATTAGCTGCTGTTATGGCTAGAAAATGTTTTATAAATAAAAGCATATATTAACATTGTTAAGTATAATTTTGTTTGCTTATTTTGACCATGTGTTCTATTTGTTTTTGCTGATAGAATGAAGTTGTCAACATGATGCTGAAAGACTGACCAGTTAAACATATTGAATATTGCTTAAACCTGCTCTAAAATGTTATCAGGAGGTAGGCACATATTGCTCTTTGTGTGAATACATGCATTGTGTGTGAGTTTTTTAAAGCAGAAAATGACCTTTTTTTTCGCTCATGTGTTCAGATCTATATATCTTGCTGCTCTGCAGCCTGTCTGCCTACTATACTCTGTGTGTGACTATGATTAGTGCTGCATCCACGCACATGCATGTCTCTTGTTTGACCTTTGGCCTACCTTTGAACTCATTATCTCTGTCAACACAGCGGCACGGCCGCCCCTCACGGATCTGCTTATCACCTGCCACTCCTCACCTGTCACCTCGTCTCAGATTCAGGGTGAGCTCGGCCGTTCTCGGTGCTCCTGTTGACCCTTCCCCTGTGAACGAGACAGAGACCTTTTGAAGGATGTCCCTGCCTAATCCCACCACCTCGCTCCGCATTGACGGCCTGTGTTTATCAGCCAGTGCAGGTTAGGCAGGAGGAGACTCTGCATGAGGGAGAAATAAATAGACAGGAAAAATCAATGGGAGCTGCATCAATGGGCCCTCACGCTTTAAAAAAGATGTTTATTTAGCTCCTTAACCAGCTTGTGTGTAGTTGTTAAAATCATGTCAAGATAAGCCAACAGTTGATTTGATTAGAGGCTTTAATGTGGGCAGGTCTGTATAATACACTGTGTTGTGGGACAAACACTCCTCTATAGTTCCAATCAGAACAACACAGAAAATAATGACCCTACTTTGTATGAAAATTTTAGCTGGTTTCATTAAAGGAAGGAATTTGATTTAACTTCATATTAATAGGTCAGTTCATGCAAATGGGCATGAAAACACTTCTTACCAACATCATCTCAAGGTGTTTTTCCATCAGTTAAGGTCCTGTGCTTAAACAGGTTCTGCTCAATATTTTGAGAACATTGATTCTGTCTTGAGAAGCAGCTTGCATTTCCACCAGTTTTGAGCGGGATCATTGTAATCAAGGATGAATCTTCGACACAGAGCACATCACAATGCACAATGACCAGAAAAAATTAACACTGCCGCTTTGAGCACTGAGGAAAACCTGCTATTTTGGGTTCAAGCTGGGAAACAGCTTTTCAAACCAAATGAATTTTTCATTGATATGGTTTAAAATTAGGTGTGAGAACAGTAATGAAACCAGGTCCATGGAGGAAAAATCCTGTGACTGTTGCAGAGACTCTGAGCAGAGCATCATGGCGTGGTCCCCCAGGATTTGCTGACTGGGCAGAATCATGCTGAGGCCACTGTCAGTGATGTAAAGCTGACAGCGTTTATGTACGCCTCACAGGGCAGCCTCGCCTAAAGAAGACAAGTGGCTGCATCTACATGATGAGCCATGGGATATATAAGGCCATTGGATTTCACCGGGGATGAAAAGCCAGCAATCGGCCAGTATCACACCACCACGCAGCCTGAAATTACACTAAATGACCAGAAGCAGCAGAAAGGAAGCATAATTGGATGTAAAATAGTCGTGTGACATGATGGGCGTGTTTACAGTGATTTGAGAGAGTAATCTTTGAGCTTTTAGTGACTCATTGAGAGGACGGGAGTCGTCATAAGCAGCCAGAACAGGGAAGTGCGCCTCTCCAATAACATTTTCTTAAAAAGAAATGCTCAGAGTTGAAGAGCCTCCCCCACTGCGACTGTGTCTTCATGTGGCCATTGACTTTGTTCAAAGCACAATATGTATTGATCACATAAAAGAGGATTGGGTTTGAATACAATTGTCTTTTTTTAAGCTTTTGTTGGGTTTGTGGAGGTTTAGTGTCGGTGCTATTGACAGCCTGGATAGGTACGGTTGTTTTCCTCTCAGCTTCTGTATTCCGCCTTGATCTTTTGTTGTTCCTCATTTTGTCGGCAAATATCTGTGGGTGCAGTTTTGTGGTAATTGCTTGCTACCATTTTCTTGCTAGGGCCTGTCTGCAATTCACCCTTTAAAAAAACGTTATTAGGATGGTAAATGTTTGCCAAGTTTTCAGTTTGTGTTGGTGTATTCATTGATAACGCTTGTTTCATTTGTAGAACAAAACTATCACAGAAAAAAAAAGCTCAACATTTCAGGCTGAAATACAGCTGTAATATTCAGCACTGTGAGTTCAGCACTGACTTACTGTGAGTATGAAATACAGAGCAGACTTAGTGCTGCTTGAGTCTAGTAATTAAAATAACAATTATTCAGCATGATTTCCTGTAGAATTTGGAAACATTCATGTATCAACATTCAAAAATACTATTTAACAATGGGTTGTTCTTGAGCTTAAAAGATAATAAAACTCCAAAACATATGTAAAAAATGTCTATATATAGCAATAGTATGATATATAATATCAATAAAGACTTATTTAATGAATGATAGGTTTTATAAAGTTGTTTTGGTTTGGTGAATAAACTTTGAGACGAGATTGCTGAAATGCAGCTCTCTATCCTTTTTGAACACTCCAAGCACCAGTTCCATAACAGCACAGATGCACGCGCATCAAAGTCCGAGCACCAGCTGGTTTGACTGTGTTTTTGAAAGCGTACTTTCACAAAGGAAAGGGACGCACTGAATTTAAAACTCAAGACCAAACGAGAGCGTCGCTGCAAAAACGAACGAGGAAAAAAGAAAAAGGCACAAAAACAGTTTCATCTCAGTTGTTTTGTTTTCAGAATTGTTGGAAGCTGAAATCAAAATTAAAAATAAAAGTTGATTAAACGCTCAGCGTAATCTGAATGTACAACCATGGTGACACCTTTGACTCCTGTCCTGTGACAGTAGATATGAACCACTGAACAAGTGAACGATCCATGAACGAATTCCATTCTAGAAATAAGATAGTAATATTCCAGAGTGGAGTTAGTGTGCAGAGCTGTAAATGGAAAACTGTCTTCATGATGTTCTCGTGTTGTGTAAGGAGATGCGCCTGAATGGATGATCCAAATGAATAGGCCTGCCCTGGCTTTCTTTTTTAAGGCCTTTCTGATGAATAGCAAGCTTGGTTATTCTCTCAGCGTGAGGCTCTAATAAGCCCAGGGACCAAGTCAAGGCCCAAAAGAGAAGCTCGATTTAAACCAATCTAAAGGAGCAGGGAGCATGATTTACGATGTAGGACTGACTGCAGTGCTGTTCCTCTCCTGCAGACCCCCTTCTGTAGCCAATCACAGCCAAAACACTCAACACTTCCTGCGGACTGACTGCGGACCCTATGTGGTACTGCTGCCTGCACTGTTGTCAGCGGTTCTAATCTATTTGATTGATTATGAGCCTAATCCCTGCATTTTTCTCTGCATTTCTTCTTGTGCTTTTCATGCTAGGAGGAGCAACAAGGCTAAAGGCACAGTTTACAATTTCTTGTATTTGGATATTGTCTTTTGCTTTTCTCACATCGTACATTTTACTATATATTTGGAGAAATTATGATTACCTCTAAAGGTCAGGGTTGGGTACACCATGTATGTGATTTTGAGCTGTCAGGCAGTGCGATGAATGTTGCAGGCCGGGATTATACATCACTCTGTGTACGATTCAAGCCCATGTTACATGTTCTGAAGTAATGGAGCTGTCCCTCTATGAAACACACTGTGCTCCTTCCCTCAGGGGAGTTTTATTTCTATCAAAGAAGCCAGCAACTGTACGACCAAAATTCAAAAAGGCGCCTTTACACATAAAAACATTCTGTTTATAACACACTGACTTTCCACAGTAGTCATGACCTTGAGGTGTTGCCAGCATAAGTCCACGGCACACGGCCACTGCGGAGAAGATGACACAGAGGAGAGAAGGAGTCACGACGTCCGACCATGCGGCACAGACGGCTTCTGACTTTTGTTCACTCCGCGGCTGAGCTGTGTTGACTCAAAAAATATGACTTAGTCATTCTGACAGACAGTGGGAAAAAGCAGGAGAGAGGCAGTGTGTTATCAGGCCGACGTAGCAACTCAGCCACTCAGAGTGATAACGCAGAAAACACATTCACATCAGGCAAACTGCCTCATCCCTGGCCTCCCACTATCTCCTCTCCTCTCCTCCACTACTTGCTTTGAAAACAGTCAGGAGGTGACAAGTTTGGATTTGCTAGCCACTGTGTTAGAATGAGTTTGGAAGAAATTCAGATTCTGGGAGAGAAGAGAAAGTAACTTTGTGTGGACAGATAAGGTTTGAGGGGTGAAGAGGAGTCTTTTGTGAATTTGTGCCCCACCACAAACTGCTAAAGGAGAATCTTTTTCTATTAACTTTATAGCATAGTTTACATACAGAATGGTTTCTTTGGGTAAACACAAGTCCCCTCCGAGCACTGAATTTTAAAAAGCATCGACAGCTGACTGGGTTACTGTACCTGACTGTGGTAGGTGCTCAGGCTCCTCCAAAGAGTGAAAGAGAACACATGAAGTCCTGCAAAATTTAAAGTAATTTTCTGCACTTTCCTTCCCTTTATTGACCTCTCTGGGCCTTGAACACTTCTGGAAACTACCTGACAAGATTTGTGAAGATATCACTCTTTGGTTGAACTGCTAACAACCACTACATTAACATCTTTGACATAACAATGGGCCCAGACTACTCTCTGCTTTTTTGACATAATGTAACTCGCCCTTAACTAGACTTCTCATACTCATTTGCATTTAACCTTCTGCCTATAGGGATCTCTGCATATACAGATCAATCAACAGATATAATTTTAATATTAGGACTGTCAGACTAAAGTAGGTAGGCGGAGTGTAAATGCACTTCATCACTCTCATTCGACAATGTCTGACTGCCTGTCACGAGCAGTCTACTGACTCAATATCTGTAACAGTGGGGAGGCACTCAGACATGAAAGCAGCAGTATTAAAATGCTTCTTTAAAAAATGGAACAAAGTCACTCAGCGTCTGATGTCTTAAGCGGATTGAGGGAAAAATCCATCTGCCTTAATGTCAGCTCGGCTGTCTATGAAGTAGAGTGAGTAGCAGGCTTTGTGGATGGTGATGTTAGTGAGGAGTGGACTCCAGCTGGCAGCTCGAGGTGAGAGGAGAGGAAAGTTGTGTTTTTGTGCTAACTGTGTGGCTTAAAGGAAAATTAGAAGCACAGGTGTGTGAATGTGGTGATCGGGGGTGTGGGTCCTTAATTTTTTTTGGCATTCGAGGAATGAGGATTTTAATTGGTTGTGACAGAGAAACATGACAACCTTTTTGCTTGCCTGTCGCCCTTACTGCATATTAAAAAAAGCTTATGGAAAACATGCCAGAATGCTCCAAGATATGACACATTGCCCTATCACTTACACATGAGTCACAAATGCGCTTCAAGTGCCCGCCTAGCTTATGTTTGTGTGTGCATGTGCGTGTGTGTGTGTGTGTGTGTGTGTGTGGTAAAGGGCTCGACTTAATCTCACAGGCACACCGTGAACGCTTGAGGCCTAACGTGGCAACAGTTGCTCTTGTATGTCAGAATTACTGGACATGTTGTACTTTACAAACAGATTATTCTATCTTTACCCTTAAAAAAATCACTTGAAAGTGTGTGCGTTCATTATGTATTCTCAAGAAAAGCACAACTACTAGATACACAAAACGGCAAAGAACAGTTTTCTCAGCTGTCTTTAGCATTTGGAAGCGAGCAAGTACAGTCTTTGCCAAGGAGCTGAACGCATAACCAGTGCCAAATGTAATATGCAGATTTTGTTAAAGGAAATGTAATTTCCCATTCCCCTTGTTGATTGCACTTAATGCAACTCGCAGAGTGATGGTGATTTAATTGAATCTCTGAATGTGAGTAATTTAAATCAAGTAGCAGATTAAAACCACGGCCATTGTAATATGTTATGCAAATATTTGAAGCATATGCCATTAAAAGCTTTTATTAATGGGATCTCTAGGAAGCTGCTGTCATGTGAAGTTAGAAGCAAGGAAGAAAATGAACATTTGCCTAACCTGCAGAAATAGTGCCTTTGGTGATTTACATGCCTTTTATGTGGGCCTAAATGTATTCATAAGCAGCAGTTACACTGTACATAAGGTAGCTTGAATCCCACTCGGGTTTATTAGAAAACTTGTGAGAATACATTTTCTTCACTACGCATGAATTTGTATACGAGAATGCTTTGAGGAAAAATAACCTGCTTTATGTTGACACAGAGCTCGTCTTGAACAATATAGCTGTGCTGATTACAAATTCAAATCAACAAAGTAAAAGGAGCAGACATGCTAACAGCATGTGATGGACGTCCTGCTGTAAGTCTGGCCTAGCGTATAATGCGTGTTAATGTTAGCTGGACCTCCTGGGCCGCTTTAGCATGGGGTTGGATTTTCCCTCGGGGATCACCAACTTATTTCTGCCATCCTCTGCACAATCCACCGTATGCTGATGCATTATGTTTTTCATTATCTGTTACCACTTTTTTTTTTTAATCTTCTCTCTCTCGCTCAGTCACACCTCCCACAGTGCTGGACAGCATTTAACAGGGCATTGTGATTAAAAGAAATGTCAGTGCATTCATTAATAATTCCACCGAGTACCGTTGTGCTCACTGCTACTGTGCTTATTCAGTCATATCGGGCATTTTGCAATTGTTCACATGGTACTCTCCTGTGTCTTGTAGGCTTTACGTTGGTGTGAGTGTGTGTGTATGTGTGTGTGTGTGTGTTCGCCTGCTGTGTTTTGGGGTGTGTTCAACCTTTTCATTCTTTCCCCCCTCACTTTATTGGTGCACTCTTGATAGATTTTGCAGTGTTACAAGAGAGGCAAATAGCTTCTCACAGCTGGTCAGTCGCTCTCTCTCTCTGCACTCCCCCGCTCCACCACTATTAGGGGGATGGCCACAGCTGGCCACACATCCAGGCAGGGCTACGCCTGAGGGAGCCCAGTGCAGCTGCAGTTGTGGTAGTGGAGTTGAGGCGAGGGGGGTGGGGACAGTGTGTGAGACTCGGCTGATCTGAGGGCAGCGCACATTGTTTGAAATTAACTTTTTGACTTAGAGGCCACTGGTAGATAAAAAAAATGGCTTCATAGTGAGGCTGAGCAAATTTAATCCCTGCTGTCAAATGGACAGCAGTCGGCATCCCTCCTTGCACTTGTGCTCTGTAAGTATGAGCACAGCTGGGCATTGGTCAGAGCAGTGACATGACACGCCATGAGACCGAAGACCGAGTGCAAGCCAATAAATGACAGTCATATTTACCCTACAATCTTTAATCTTCTATTGTTTTATTTGGATCATTTGGGGTTATGCATTTTATTTTGACTATTGGCTTCATGATAGCGACTCACTTAGCAAATCACTCCATCAGCCAATGCTGTGAGTCAACCAATGGCAGAACCACAGTGTGCAGTTCACTCAGGATGAAGGTCCATAGCTTCGGTTGGCAGTCTGACAATGAGTCTGAGGCACTCTGATGATAATAATAAAAGTCCTTTATCCAATTATAGATAAACCATTGTGTTTTGTCACAGACAAGTCTTCATTAGTGACAAAAGCCCAATGAAGAGAGATGCTCTGTGTAAAACTCATCAAATTGTCTTGTGACAAAGACACATAATGTATGACTAGTTAATCGGAAGTTGCAGTTTGCTAGTTGGCCCACCCTCCATCACTGCTGAGCTTCGATGAAATGAGTGCACTGTACACTTACTAGAAAGTCTGTGTTTATAGCTCTCTGTTGTTTCAATAGTGTGTGTAAAAGAAAGTGTTACGTGACATTTTCTTAATTGCTCAGATACTGTTGGCTAATGTAATCTTGCAACTTTCTAGCTGCATACAATATGTTTGTGTGGCTGTCAGTGTGCAGATGGAGAGAGGAGGAGAGAGGGAAAGAGGACAAAGAGGAAGAGAACTGGAAGAATTAAATGAGAGAGTGGATGGATTGTAAATTCAAGATTGTTATGGTGGCACATAAATAACTGTTTAGTTGAGAAAAATGACATTTGAATCACAACAGATTTTGACATGGATATGGCAGCTAACACCTCTGAAGATCTGATGCTATAATTGCCTCTGTGTCTTCTACCAAAATCCATTGTTGGTTTCTTTTTACTATGACAGTTATTTCCGGTACCTTAACCAATAAATTTTATGATTGGCATTGCTTTTAATAGTCACTTGGTTTCATCCCCGAGATGCCAAATCAGAATATAAAGCTTTTATGAGCTGCTTTGGAAGGACCTATCTGTGCTTATGCATTTTAGATATGAAGTGCTGCTGTGTAGTTGTAGCTTCTCTATAAGCAGAATAATCAATCTACTGTGGAAGTCTGAAAAAAGGAAATATGTTTTTTGACAGTTAATCAAAGCCAGATGCAGAAGATTGACTCTATTTTCTCACATAAATCCTTGTAAGCACGCTGAGAGCTGTAACAATGCTGTTTCTGACAGGCATGTTCTCTCCTCTCCTGCTTCGATTTAGTGCTATTGCTGGTTGGCACATTTCAGTCGGGTTTTAATGAAACACATCTTTGTGCTGTGAGTCAGGGAGGAAGCTATTAATATGTTATCTTATCCATTCTCATCCTCCATTGTTAGGCAGAGGAACAGGCCACTCCATTGCACCAACTTGCAGAAACAACACTGACAGCAGCAGTTAGAGGTGGACAGAGGCAGCATGGAGCAGTCGATACTGAATCCCTGCACTGCAGAAATTACATTTTGGCCATGTTGTTAAAATGTTGATTTATCTAGAACTAAAGTTTGAGTGACTGTACATTTTATGCTATAGATATGACTGAAGTACATAGGTTTACAGTAGTTACAGCTTTGTGAAAAGCGGTGGTAGTTACAAGTTTAGAGGATCAGAGTCTTCACTTAGAAATTAATAGTGCCAGTATGTCAGTATATGATGCCATTGTCAAATAACATACTTTAATGTACAGATAAGTGCTCCTTGCTGTTTTATTTCTGCACTGCTCTTCTTGGGGACAATCAGAATGTCCTGACATGTAATTTCTCTCCCAATACTACGTCTCCTCAAGGACACAGAGTTCCTGAAAAAAAAGCAGAGTTGGTTTGATTAGGGATAACCGAGACGAGGCAGTGCAGGTTCATTCACAGAGAACCGTTTGTGCACAAGGCATTTGATGTTAGTTTACCGAACATTAAAGTCACAGAGGTAATACTGAGAGCAAGATCTGGTGATCTGATGCAATCGAGGGCTATTCAAGCCAGCAGCCAATCGAATGCCACAGGACATCAATCAATGGTCTCATCATCCCTTTTTTTTCCTTATTTCCATCAGACCTTTCCAGGCTTGATGAAACCATGAAGACCAGTAGCACCACGGTTCATGGCTTGGATTTTATGTTGATGGGGTTAAAGATGTAAGTGTAAAGTCCAGCAAACAGTATTTGAGAGAACAATCTATTGGGTTACTCAGTTTAATAGTTTATTCTTGAGCCTTTCAGTCACATCACATGAGCATCAAGGAATCTGCAGAGTTTTCATGAAATTTTAGATAACAGCTAATAAGGAACTTTTAATAATTTTGCCACTGTTTGCATCCATGCAGTATTTTTTTCTTGGTAGTGGCCATTTATGTTCTGGATTCAGATTGCCAACCAAAGAATTAGGAGTTTTACAGGAAAACACTTCCTCCATCTTATCCAGCTTCACCTCTTTGATAACAGCCTCACTGTTTCCTGCTCCCTCTGTTAGCATCGTGCCACAGCTGCATTTAGCTGCTGCTTATGCTAAGCCAACATTTCCACACTGCCTGTGCATCACATTAACAGAGTTCAGCAGGTTAAACTTGGGGTGACTTTTATTGTGGAGCAGCCACAAGAACAGCATTGTATTTATAGGTAGCTCTGATAATGAATGGTTATTACAAAGCATCGGCAGAACAACAGTCATTTATATAAAAGTGAATTGCAGTTGTTTCTATAAATAATTGATCGTAGCAAAATGGACATTACTGTAAATGGAGGAAATGAATAAAGGAAATTTCTTGACCACCAGCAGTTCTATTGACAAGGCTCCCACTGAGAGAAATAGCAATGAAAATATATAACCAGTTATAAAGAGGAAGTAATCACGGGAAACACAACGAGTACCTTCTCCAGCCGGCCCATCAATTCTTCTCCTGTTAATTAGCATGTACAGCCTCACATTCTGTAATAGCAAGAGGGCCACGGTGTGTCTGCATGTACAATGGCCCTGTGTGTATAGTCTATGTGTGGGGAGGTGATAGGGACCTGGTGCAGGCTGGGGGTCTCTGCAGTGGAGCGAGGGGAAGGGAAGGGGGGAATCAGCGTCACAGAAAAACCTTTGTTCGCCGCCTGCTGCCACGCTCTCAGCTGGAATTCCATTTGTTCCCTCACCCGAATGAAATGGCATTGATTGTTGGCTCAGATGTCTGGTAGGAGGGAGGGTCTAGGAAACAAGGAAAAAGAGGAGAGAGAGGGATAAAAAAGAAAAAGGGATGCAGAGAGAGGAATGAAGGAGGAGACAGATGGACAGAGAGAGATACTGAAAAAAGATAAGCAGGAGCAAACAGAGGAATGCGGGAGAAGTGGGAGGCTTCTGCAACTCCATGATAGGACTTTAAAGGGAGAAGAACAGAGAGAGAGAAGGGAAAATGTAGGATAAAAGAAGGGAAACTGGGCATCAGTGCCATGTAAGCAGGTGGTGTCTGTTGAAGACTCATCCTCAGATCCTCCTCAGTGGGATACCTCATCAGCATTCCTACCTCAAATGTAACTATTATCAGAGAGCGGAGGAAGGAAGGGACCTGGATACTCAGAGGGATTAAGTGCTCCCTGTTTACTCATGACAGCACTGAATCTGGCAACCTTCTTCAAATCCTTCCTGTCAGTTTTATCCAGAAAAACAGAAATGATAGAGAGCAAACTGTAGGGTTCCATTCTGTAAATAAAAGGTTCTTACAATAGAGTCAGTCACATAAATAACTGGCTTCTTTATTTGGAGATGGATGGTTGACTGAAAGATGATGTCCCTTACACACACTGAAACTGTCACTTATTTCCTGCCTGTAGCAAAAGATGTTTTACAAAAATTGCAAATGTTGAATGAGACAATCTGATCCAATCAGTTCAGCTGCTTAATGTCAAAATTAAAACAATGTTACTGTTGAGCCACCATTGTTTCTTAAACTTAGAGTTCCTCCAGATGGATCGAAGAACCTGTTTTTAAAGGGCCGCTGTTGGCAAAGTAGAATGCACAACAGTGCTGATGACCCTTGACCCTGGCTGGGGTCATGTTGAGTGTGACTTCTGTGATTCCCTCACTGATGATCACTGACTTAATGTAAAAATGAAAATTAAAGGAAGAGTTTATAAGAACTGGCTCCACAGAAGCTGTTGCAAATGCAGTTGAGAGATCTCAGTGTGTTTATGTGGGGAGGCACTCAGAAATGAGAGCTTAGAAATAAACATCTTGGAAAAACATCTCCAAATAAAGCATTGTGAGTGTGGAGAAAGTCTAAATAGCTTTTTTTTTTCCTGTACAAAGCACAGACTGTCAGGAGACAGTGTTTGACAGCACAGTACACACACACACACACACACACACACACACAAATGTTCTAGTATGTGATGAGAAACTGACACCCAGCAAAATGACCACTGGGACCTGAGGTCACCCAGCTTTTCTGCTAACAGTATTAAAGGTAGGCAGAGCTCTGTGTAAGTGCACTTGCTGCCCTGGGTAAAGCCTGTCAGGTTGCTTAACTCTAAATAAACCACTGAGACTAATATCAAAAGCTGAACATTAGATTGGTAGAACTGCAGGCTGACTAGCAGGTCATATTCAGGGCAGGCATAAGCATCTTCAGAACGAGTTTATGTTCCCTCTCAAAGTTTCCTCCCAAAATGCTGTTGGGTTCGTTCTGGTCCGTTTCCTGCCCCGGTCACAAGGAGCCTATGAAGAATTTTCAAAGACACAAGACAGCCGAATGTTTCATTCATGGAAAAACAAACAAACAAACAAAAAAAACATTTTAAAATGTATTCAACCACTGCTTAACTCAGCATCCTCCCTGCTGCTGCTTGTAGTGTAATACAAGCTCAGAGATGCTCTCCTGGGGAGACGTATTTTGTTACATTTTGTAAATGTGAAAAGCGAATTCAGCTGAGCTTTGAAGATGTCCTATTGTGTGTGGTTTACATGCAGGCAACACACCTGTGGGTGGTTCAGCTTACAGAAAACATGCAGCAGGGAATGCTATAGAAAGAAAAAGCCTGTATGGAGGACATCAAAGCGAGGTGGTCAAATGTCTCTGCCAGAAAGCACAGCTCTACCTTTACCCTGCAACTCTCTTTTATTTCCTTGCTTCCGTGTTTCTTCTCTCTGTTTGTCAGTCCAGGCAGTGGCGTTCTCTCTCCTCTTTTCTCCTGGGAGATGCGGCTGACATGCTGTGGGCTAAAGGGAATTTGTTCTGCACATCAAGTATGCATCATGTTGCTGTTTCTGTGGACAGCACCTCCAGAAAATGTGAAACAGACAGAAAGGCATGTATAGGCTTACTGCAGTGGGAACCATTCTCTCTGTTACAGCTGTTACAGTCAGGAAACACAGCTGAGATCCAGCATTCAGCGACGAGAGCGTTCCACATATCTGTTTATTGGATTGAGCAGGATGAGACGCTCTTTGATCAATTTGTTTTGGTTGTTCTGGTTTTGTTGGACAAATAAATGTCCGATGACGACACTAACAGAGTAATAAGACACAGGCTCATGTTGCCTCAGCAGACCTGACATCTGTAATATCACCCACACAGACCACAGCTCCGCCAATAACAACCTATTTACTATCTATGTTCTATTTACTCGCCAGGAATGGGATTTGACAGGCACAGCTACATGTGCATCTCCACATGGACGAGCAGCAGGGTGAAGGTGTGTGTTTGCGCACAGCATATGATATTATGTGAGAGATTTGAGGGGAGACAGAGCAACTAATTGCATTAAATGAGGGGAAAAGAGCGTGAGAACCTGATGGTGTCTCTCTCTGGATAGAGGAGAAACATTTCCCCCAGTTGGAGCAGCGCCTGCTCGGATAGATAAATAATGAGCCATGCATTTATAATTCTGCTGACTCATTGAAAAGCAGTGCGGCTGCAGCAGGGGGCAGCATCTGTGGCTTTATCAATTTGTTTTCTGTTCCTTACTCTAAAAAGACAGTTTTTTGTTTCCTGGGGAATAAGAGGAGGTGGGGACAGAAGTAATAAAAGAAATGGGAGAGAGGGGGCGGGGTTATTACAAGGTCAATTCCATTAAGAACACCGCAGGATGAATGTATGGCCCGGAGCTGCCGGACATGTTGGAGCTGGCCGTTCATCAATCATCAGCTCTTATGTTTTGGCCATGACACAGGAAACAGAGGAGAGCTGATTTGATTATGACCATATCTCTAAAAGACTCCTGTGACTGACAGCTTCGGTGAAAAAAAGCTCACAAAAGGATTGAATTTGTTTTTGTTAATATTGTAACCAGAATATTTAAAATAAACAGGTGCTAAAAAACAAATATTGTTTTGTTTGTTTCTTTTTTTTGCTCAACCCTTTTCTGCCTGAAAGAGTGAGGCTAGTGATATTTATTATTTTTCCTACTGTCAACAAATTTCAAGAAAAAAACAAAACCAACATTAAATGTTCTTCTAATGAATATTGTTTGGAAAGCAAAAGCGTATTCTTCTGTACCACAGAGCTCCATTGTTGTCCATAAAAACACTATTCAAAACACAAGGCTCATGGTTGCTTTGGGTGTGATACCCCCTTTTCAAAAAACATGTGAGCACTGTAGCATGTTTTGACTCAATCTAATACACAAAATCATTCTCAAGAATGCATTAAATGTGTATTAAAACACATCTGAAAAGAGTCACCCAAAAGCAGAAAAAAGCACATTGCCCTGCTGTCTTAGGAGACGACTTAGCCCTTTTTTGTGTGTTAGGACATTTTGTGTACACTTGTTAACACATGCTATTATATCATGCACTACATCTTCCATAACTCTGTGTAGTTTATATATACTGTATACAGACGCATAGTAATGTTAAACATATATGGAATAATATTTACAGCTGAAAAGGTCAGTATCAAATATCTCTCTTAACGGACAGTAAAGCTCACGTTTGGGCGTGGAGAGAGCTGATGTGTTCATGTCTTCCTCCAGCGAAGGAGGATGTGAACCTGTGTGTGAGGAAGAGTGCTATAGGTGTTGTGAATCTCCACTGGGAAGAGGTGTAATGGTAACATGGCGGGATGCACAATTTTTCTATACTCCTGCGGAGTGAGTGTGTTCATGATTTGAGAGCAGATAATCAAATCTCTCTTTATGTGGGATGTAAACCTTGCTCCAAAATTGCCACTGAGGCTTCACATTATCTGGGGCTGCAAGCTGTGCCGCCAACCTGCATGTACAGCACAACCTGCAGACACACATACACGCTAACAAACAAAATGACCAAACAGACAAAAACATTAATGCTTTCCTTTTGGTAAATTGAGTTGGTTTTCTAAGAAACAAGAAGTGCATTGTTAATGTTAGCAGTGTGAAAATGATAATTTTCCTTTTCTGTTTGAATACATTTGAAGAACAGGAAAAAAGGTAAATGGACTGCGTTGAGTGGTGTTTATTTACTGTAGCTGCCAATGTGCAATAGATTGCCTTTATTACACAGTGGCACCAGGTTATTTCCGTCTGGTTTGCCTGGTTTGCTGACTGTTTCTAGAGCAGTTTTTGGTGCCACAGACCAACAAACTGACAGGTTGAGCCATTTGAAGGGCCTGTTAGAGTTTGAATTGAGTAGAATTGGCAAGGAAATTTGTTCTGATTTGCAACTTTAATTCCTTTAAGCTTTGTTGCCCTGTTGCCTCTGTTAGTTGCTCACTAACAAGTTGCAGAGTGTTTTTTTTCTCTTTTTCCAATGACCCAGCACTATAAGTAACACATCCTTCCCTCTCCACTCCACCGCCCAGTGGAACCAGCGAGACTCCAGGGAAAAGACAACCTCTCCAACGGCCAATTACACCATTAATTGCTTATCAGATTCAATTTGGGATTGCAGTAAATGAAGCAGAGTGTTCTCTGCTGTGTGTGTGTGTGCGTGTGTGTGAGTGTGTGTGCGTCTAACTGTGTGAGGCTTGACGCAGTGTGTTGCCCCTGTCATCCCCAATCAGCGGAATTGAAACACCTAATTGCCAAGCTCCCACTCGTTGCCTTCCAAAATATTCCTTTGTTTGTCTAATCAGACACACACACAAACACACACACACACATTCACACACATCGTAGAATGCGGTAGGACTTCCATGTGGAGGCACGTGCACATACAAACACATCAGCGCATACCTGGTTCCCTCTCTGAGCTGTAATGTGGGAAGGGAGAGAGTGCATGTGCTGGAGTAAATGATGAACAGCATTGTGTTTTATAGCTGCTGTCATCTGTGAATATGCTGACACATCCCTTTTACTTTAAAAAGGAGCATCAGAGAGCCTCTTTGCTCCAAACCTACAGCTCTTCCAACTTGCTCTGTATTGCTTGGAAGATATTTAGGTTGAATTTTCGCCTTTTTCTTAGTGTTTAATTTGTGAGATCTAGTTAGTTTTTGTGTTTTCTTTAGTCAAAATCTTTTTTTTTCTGTTTCATTTTTTCTCGGCAAAGTTCTTGTGATGAATGTATAAATAAACAAACCTGACTTGAACTTGAACTCCAATTGATCCTCCTCATCTTGCGTGCGGATCCCACCCCAACTGTCATGAACTCTGTGAGGATTAGGCTAATTGGTCCATGGCAGGTGAAGAGTTCAGCCTCCTCTCCTCTCTCCTCTCTGACACACACACCCCTCCTGCCTGAACACACACAGAGACACGATCCACATGCTCATGCGCATGCAAAGACACACACACACATGCACACACGCACACACTTATGCTGCTTTGCAAGCATAATACCCCGGCTGTTTTATAAGATGTTTCATTATACCTTCAATTGACTTGTTAGAGACATAACCGTTGATGCATTCAGAGGTGTTGTGTCAATTTTTGATAGAGTTTCCGATTGATTTATTTTCTTGTGGAAGGTGAATCAATGGAAATCTCATTAAGGTAGAAGGTAAAGGTCATGGCAGAGGTGTAAATGAATGCCCCAGTGGTTCTTAACACAGTCTCTATATACTTTCAAGGATGCATAGGTGACTTACACACTGCAGTCTGTGCGGTGATGGAAACCAAACTTTGTATGACTTTTAGAGTCAAATCATTCTGTCTCTTACTGTCACAACTGTGATGGCACGACACAATGATTCACTCATATGAATCATACATTTCAGTTGATATAGTAAGAGGATATAATATGAATCTTTTTGACCGATTTAATTTGAAAGGTGCTATATGTAACATTTTGGCACCAATTTCGGTATAATTCCTCCAACATAGTCAGGAGATTAAAGACACTTTAACCCTTCTGAGTCGGTTTAAGTGTGGCTGAAAAAAATGTTTTCAGATCCACTATAAATTATTAACCCGATCTCAATAGGTTGTAATATAATGCACGGTGATGTGAAAGTCCCAGTTAGGTTCCTGGTTTTAACTCGAGGATGGGGGATCAACTGCCACCCTAGGAACAGTTTCATGCTGCTAAATCAACTTTTTTTTTATTATTATTATTACTATTTTATTAAATATTTTTTGGGGGCTTTTACGCCTTTATTTAGATAGGACAGTTGAAGAGGTGGACAGGAAATGGGGAGAGAGAGGGGCGTAGAGACAGGCATCAAAGGGTCGGAGCCGGAATCAATCTCACGACCGCCGCATGAAGGACGGAGCCTCTGCACATGGATCGCCCGTGATACCGACTGAGCTAAAGGGGCGCCCTAAATCAACATTTATTATGATGCCATACACTCTTGTACTTTCACAGCACTGTTCAAACCAGATATGAACCCCGTACATAAAGTATGCAACACTGCTTTGACCTTTATATAGGAGCTACATAGATTTTTTGTTATGTATTTTGTTTAGTTTGTTTTTTCATGATTTCAGATGTTCCCAACAAAGTTTGAACACAGAGAAATCTGTCAATTTATTCAAAGTCAAGATGCATTTCATTTTGTTACTATTCAGAGAGCAAGGAAACAAGTCTACAGATGTGGCTACGTGTAAAATCAGCCGGATGGATTTTTCATCTGAAACTGTGGCTGTGACACAATCCCAAAACAAATCACCTGATCTCACACTAATGAGTGCATTATCAAATTTCGTCCTCTGTTTTGATTGTTTAGCTGTATAGACCTTTAGTGGCAGAAATAACATTGTGCTTTTCAAGCTAAACTCAGCAGTTATTATAGATTATAGGTTAAAACACTGTTAGTTTATCTCTACACCTTTCACATCACATGAAGTCAAAGGGTTACCAGCTTATTCTGCAGAAGTATTTTAGCTTCTTTAAGCTCTTTTTTTGGGTTGTATACAGACCACATCACCACTGTTTTAGTTCCCTTTACACCTGCTCAGCACCAAACTGCTGACTAGCTAGTTGAGCATTTTAGCAGCAACCAGTAACAGCCAGATAATCATCGAGTGTCCAGAAATATGACTTGAAGCATTTCTTCTTGCTGCTCCTTGTCTGCTGTGAAACTCATGTCAACTTTTTAAGTTGTTATATAGTAAGCCTTTATGTCAGTGTTGTGTTTACAGCTGGTTCTGTTGCTCCCAGGAGGCAGAAAATGGATGAACACGGGTTAAGGTTTAAGTCTTTGTGTTATATGTGTGAAGTTTGTATGCTCTGCTTCACTCCCTCGAGTGCTTTTGTTTCCTCTCACAGTCCAAGAATGTGTTACTTTGTGAGTGAGTTTGAGACCATATGTGTGAATGTGGCTGTAAATGTGTCCATCTGTCTCTGGTAGACTGGCAACCTGCACACATTGTTTTCCTGTCTTTTTTCCAATGCATGCTGGGATGGACTCTTGTGGCCCTGAGAAGGAATAAGCAGGCAGAAAAAATTGATAGACAGAAGTGAGTCAAGCTGATTGCCGTTAAGCTCCATTTGTCAAGAAGTAATATTTTTTTCCAAGAAAAGTGCATCTAGTATTCCTCTTAACTGTTTCATCAGTTGTTCAGATATTGCATGGACTCGGCAAACGTGAGGAAATAGCAGGAGCTGGCACATAAATGCAGCTGCTGCGCTTCAAGGCAAGACTGCTTTTGACTTTTTTGAAGTGCGCCGCTCTCCGTACAGTATTGATATCATGTCTTAGTTTTTCATTTCTGGTGGAAAATGTGGTGAGGTCTCCAGGGGAGTTTGCCGTGTTCTCAACTGTTAAAAGAGTCCAGACCTCGATAGGTCCCAGCGAACTCTGTGACTGGGTGCCTGAGGGGACGAATATTTCCCAGACTCAATCCTCCTAAAAGAGGAGTGTTTGGTCAAGAGCTGTTGCTCATTCTATTCCCCTACCTCCTCGCCTGCACTCATTTCCTCTCCTCTTTGGTGTCCCTCTCAGTCTCTCGCTCCAGTGGCAATGTGACAAGTGAACAATGATTCATAAGCAGTGAGTGCAGAATGGAGCCTATTTCGCATGTCTTGCCACTGAAGTTACGCTGCACTGCCACACATCATGTCCCACAGCACCCTCCCACACACACACACACACACACACATGCACACCTTGCTTTGGAATAGTTATGAATTTTTATGTCAGCGGTGTGAAGCCGGCAGCATAAGAGACGGCAGAGAGGCAGAGAAGGCTGTGATGTTTACACATCTCAGATAAATGGCCGTGCTGTTTGCTTTAATAACCGCACTGAATGCACAGACACATGTAATTGCTTGGATGTTGCTCTGATGGCTACAAATAATGGCACTCTCCGTGATCATGGAGTCAGTTAGGCGCTGGAGGCGTACACACAGGCCCGCGTGCACGTCACCGTATGTGAGAATTCCTCCATTCCTCATCTCCTTTAGTTTTTGTCTAGATTCCCAGCCCAAGGGCTTGATTTAGATGAAATGCCACTTTTAATGGAAAATTTGATGGAAGCAAAACAACAACTTGGAATATTGCTTGGGTAAGTAAGGAGGCAAGTGCCAGGGCGATGTGAGCGGCAGGGGTTGTTTCTTACTTGATTGTATTTTTCAGGCAGTCATTGGTCGCTTGGATGATGTTAGTGTTGTTTCAAATGTAGCCCTCAGGCAGGCAGGGCAGCGGGCACACTGCTATTCTTCATAGACAAGCATACCAGGAGCATTTGGTGCGTTTGCAGCCCGGCCCAGTTGTGGTCTCACTGTGGAACAAGCTGAGGGGGAGTGGACGGGTGGTAGAGATAAGTGCCACAGCAGTTCATCATATCAGCCTTTATTCACATGTTTTTTAGCGCGCTTACTTCTTGTCTTAATGCATTCAAATCATGAATTCACATTAATGGGACACATTAATGTGGCATTATTTTTTGCTTGATTGCCTTTAATATCTAAGTATTGCTGCTTAAACACTTTGCCTATTTCACTCCTGCAACCATCTGCTCCTCTGCATCAGTCCAGTGGGTTTTCTTAATGTGAGTGGTGCAGCGAATGATCATGGCACGTCACAGACAACTCCGAGCCCTCTCTTGGAACCTGTTTGTAGCAGTGTAGATATTAGCTTCAATATCATTTATGTGGGCTGCCATGCAGTTTTGTGTTTCTATAGTAACTCCGGCCACACAGAATTCCCTTTTGCCAGCGTAGTAATTAATTTATCTCTATTGATCTCCCTTGTATCCCTCAAGCTTTTCAGCAGGGTGGCCTGAAAGCCAAAAGCTGCATTGTTGATTGAATGCGCAGTCTATCTTCAGAAGCGATCACAAATCAGTCCCCACAGGGGAATAGCTGGGAAAGGGCCAGATTATGTTCTTTCATGCTGCAGTGGTAATGATTCATTTCATCATACAAGACACAAGTGACTGTAATTGCAGGTTTGGTGTCAGGGAACAGCCTGTGCTCTGCTCCTGGTCATGCACACTGTCATGGCAGAGACTCGACTGCAGGAACAGGAGCTTCTGGCTCCGCATACATATCTAACTGCAGCTTATTCTCCATAGTTTGCTTTTGATGCATTTTGGCGTAGAGGGGCTGAGATGCTTCAGGTTCAGATTTTTATAATAAGCTGTTCCTGCCATCTCCTAGTACAGTCTGACATTTACTCAGAGCAGGGCAAATAAGGATAGAGAAAAAATAAAAGGATTATTTGCCCAAGGACCTTCAACTTCCTTATTGCCCTCCTTCTTTCTCTTCATATCTTTTCTCACACACACACACACACACACATTCTTTATTTTCCCAGGTATTATGTTGCCTCCCCGCATCCTTGACAAGTAGGAGGCCCCCGTGGTAAATAAATGAAAAGAAATGATCTTATACACTTGTCCAAAACATCTCAGGGATGCAGACTCCGGAGCAAGTCCAGTGTAGTGCAAAAAAATGTTTGCCATCAGCCATTGTATTTATTACCCGCTCAGTAACGCAGAGGAAAAAAAATCTAAAGCTATGAACCTCCTTCACACCTCTGGAAAAATAGAAACTTAACTTGTAGTCATTTTTTCACTTATGTTTCCCATCTTAACCCAGGGGTGCAGCTTTGTGAAATAAATAGCTATCAAAGAAAGGAAAATGAGAGAGAAGAGGCGACAGAGCCGGAGAAGAATGATGGGGGCAGTAATAGCACAAGACAACTCAACGGGAGGCAAAAAAGTTGAACCAAAAGCAGCAGAAGCAAAACGGAGATGGGGGAAGAAAGTAATGATAGCTCACCTTATGTCAGCTTCTGTGACAGAAATGACTTGGAAGTTTAGAGCCTAGTGTTGTCATGGAAACAGATTTTTTTGTGCTGCTGTCAGGCGGGTGGTCTCTTTGTGTTTTTCCAGTGGATGACAATGCCCGCCGATAAAGATGTCATCCTGAGAAAAATAGGTGTTGGCCGTCAATGGCCCTGAGTGCTGACACGGCCTCCGCTGAAGCTGCATTGTGAGGACCAGTCCGCTGAGGATTCTGAAGCTGCTCTCGTGCGTTTCTGTTTTAATTGAATTTGAAGAGTCTTACCCACAGGGCCTGTCTTAGATAACACGCTGCAAGACCCAAGATGTGACATGTTACGAACTGTGTCGAACAGATACTGTCCTTCTTTTCATATTTGATGATGAGTGTGGGATGAGGATGACAGAGCAGTGCGGAAGCAAAAAAAAAAAAAAAAAAAAAAATGAGAAGAGTGGGATGTCCTCTTATCATGAATTCAGTCCTTGTAACCACACAACTAATATACTCAAGGAGAAGGATAATAAACTCATTACTATTAGATCAGGATTAGAGCAAGGATTGCTCTGTAATCCTTCTACCAACACTCACACCACGGATATGTTCCCGAATATTCCAGCATCCGTGTAAATGTTCATCAACACCAGTAATGTGCTCCGTTCGGGATCATACTTTGTTCTAGTATCCTCGCACGAGTCAGTGGGCTTGAGGCTGGAGTCCTGTTTATCATGTCCAGGCTGTCGTGCACGGGGGCTGCATTTTTAATTAAAAGTCGTCGTATCTTTCTCTCCAACATTGGGAGGTGTGATCACTGCCTGTCACTTCAGCTCAACAAAAACATGTTTATTTTTGGTCCCAGATTCATTTAATGGGCTTGTCAAAACTGATGAAAATTAAAGGAGGCAGAGGCGGCTGATAAGCCCCACTGTTATTAGATGGGCTGGAGCTGTTGTTTGTCTGCCTTAGTTTGTCCTGTGTTGACGCATAAATGTCTGTGTGCAGCTAGCCAGCAATCGAAGGGAAAATACAAGACCCGGCACAACTGATAATTCTCTCCCAGAAACACAAAGTCAGATGATTAAAGTTTGCCTGGCACAAACTTTCAAGAATAAATAAAAGATTTGACACTTGTAGCTGCTGAAGAAGCCCCGCATTATTCAGCACTGCCTCTGTGCTGCAGTCTACCCGCTGTCTGAAATGTAGAACAGCAGAAGTAAACAGACATGGGAGCAGACAAACTCCGCTCCTTATTCGCTTGGGTGCTCTCTATCTTTGTTGTCTCTCCTGAACACAGAAAAGAAAGCAAAAGTTAGATTTTTCCAACAAATCCTCAGAGAGGCAGAAAAATGGTGCACCAGTGCTGCGTGGCGTGCATCAAAGAAAGATGTGTATCACATAAAAAGTAGGACTTTTATATATCTGTGTAAGTGTGTGCAAGTGTCACTGCAGAGCCACATGATGATAACTGTATTTCTCTCAGTGGCAAAATATTGGGCCAGTTTCTACAGTTCTATTGAAATAGATCAGATTGTAGTTTATATGACTGAATTGGGAAGATGATGGAATTTCACTGCTTTCCTGTCGGCCGTAATGCAGCAGAGTCATATTTGCTCCACAGAGGGTGGTTTTATTGGAAAGCTCTTCTCACTGTGGTTACGCAGACAGATGACAGCATGACATACGAATGCTAGCATCTGCTTCCTATGTGGGCTTTAGTGGAGAACATAATTGCATGGTAGTTTTTATTGTGTTTGTTTTTCAAGTCAATTTTCATATTATGAAAATGCAAATACAGCACACATGGACCATAACGGAAAGCAAAGGGACGAAGAGAGCTGGGAGAACGGGGAGAAATTACAGGAGTTTGAGAGAGAAAGATAGAAAAATGAGAAAATGAGGATGAAAGTCAGACGTCAGAAACATTGTTTTTATGCCTCAAACTGTTCAGAGAATTCTGTGTTATTTGTAGTTTTTATGGTCCGTCAGGCTCGATGTCAGTGGGTGGAACTGAGCAAATTTGTAACAGAACTGCAGCCATAATTAAGCAAACAGTTGGGAGAACAAATGTAAAGATGAGTGTAAACAATGCAGGTTTTAATTTCACAGTGAGCTTTGCAATTGTTTTATGGTCAGTGATATCTATTTAACATATGTGTTGGTCCTCATAGACATGCAAAATCATTTTGGTGGGAGACACAGAAGATTAACATAACTATGTTGGTTTAAAGGAGTAATTGAAGAAAAATAACTCACCTTGTGAAGTATAAAATTTCCAGTTGTACGAATCAGAGCCAGCTTGCAAATGCTGTGTTAAATCTATTCGCAATATATGGTATCAAACCTACATGCCTGACATTACTCACACTGGTTACAAGTGTATTGTTTCTGCATTGTTGGTGATGCACTGGCTGT
>JAPZDV010000012.1:22510614-22599857 GCA_029814665.1 Acanthurus lineatus | reverse complement strand
GTGATGCACTGGCTGTCAGTTTGGAGGGATTTTCTGTGTGTCTGTGGCCAACATCTAATAAACCTCCTTGAATGAACAACCTCTCCAGTGAGATTGTTGATCTGAAGCTCAGCTTGCATCGTGTTACGTTAGCAAAGCTCTTATTAGTAAAAGAAGCAGCGCAAATACAGAGAGAAATCTCCTCCAATACAACATGAAAACTGAAAACTTGTCAGGAACATGAATATCATTTAGAGAAAAGAATGAATTAATAATTTTTTCTATTCCTTTACTGTCACTATCCAAAGGTTTTATCTCCAGCAGGTCCTGCACCCCCCTCCAATGCTCCTATATTGCCTATATAATGGGAATGAGAATGAGAAGAATAAAAAGAAGGATTTAATTTTAATGCACTTTTTAAGAATAACAGTTTCAAAGTGCTTCACATATAGAACAGAATATACACAGGGTAGAATACACACATGCTGGAACAAGCATTTATCCATCTATCCATTTATTTATCCATCCATTCATTCATCCATCCATTCATCTATACATACATGCATGCATAGCTACATGCACAGATGCATGTGCATATGCATGATAGACAAAAATGTAATCACAAAACCAAACTAAACAAAACTAAATTCCGAGTGTTTAAAAAAAAAGCAACCTCACCCAAACCTATAGCCATTTAAACCTAAGCTAAGAAGGCTGTTCCTGAGTGAAGGAGCTACACCTGCAAGGCACGGTCACCTTGAAGTGGATTTCACTGGGAGTCAATACAGGGAGGCAAGAATTAGAGTGATGTTAGACAGTGAATAATGTTTGTTAATAGTCTGGAAGCAGTTAAGGCTTAAGAGCAATTTCTTTATAGAGAGGAGAAATACATTTGACTTTCTCTCAAATGTTCACATATTATAAATGTGCCACAACAATGCAGACACAATCATGTTCGAGTGTGTTTCATGTCAGGCTAGGTATAGTTTATTGTATGGCCTTGGTTTGCCTTATCCCCAAACAATATGGTACCTTGATGTAAGCCATAAAGCCCTGCACCACACAAACAAACACACAAACACACACACAAACACACACACACACACACATTCTCTTGAAATATTTGGACAGGCAACAGAAAGTGCGGAAAAGCAAAAGCCCCTAAGTGCTGCTTTAGTCCTTTACAAGAGGAGTTTGAAGTGCGTTCTCTGTCCACTTAGTGCCTTCACTTGTATAAGTGCTCCATTTGACCTTCTCACTGTCTCAGGGCCAAGAACTGAGCTCATCACCTCTTAAGCCCCAGACACACCAAAACCAACATCCAAGAGCTAGCTACGACGAGGGGGGCTCGCAATACAGTTACTTCAGATCAAAAAAATGTACTCTGGCCATGTCATTGTGAAATTGTTTTTGTGTACTTGAATGATTGATTTTAAATGAAAAAAGTCCTCTGTGTGTGCACTTTGGATTCTAGCTGATTGCTTGCTTTCCTAACTTCTGTTTCTCCTATCGTACACTGACTTGCTCAGCTGAACAGCCAATTCAACATATTTTTTTGGCCAATAAGCGGCAGATAATGTTCGGCTGCCGATCCTCAGTCCTGAAAACTCCTTTGTCACTTATAAATATTCAGTGTTTGCACACAGATGCATTGCTTCATGAGTTACTTTGGAACTCATTAGGATTCCATCAGTTGTTCACAGGTCTGTTCGTAAAGGTGTTTTATTATGCACATCTGTTGTCTATATAAATAGAAATTCAGGCATTAAAGGCATTCTGGAGTTCTATAAAACAAAGTATTTAGTTCCATAAATACTACATCGATGGCATCCGTGCTGTATTTAGAGAACCATGACATTTATAGACTGTTGACATTTTAGAGGATTAGAGAGGTTAATGTGAAGGAGTGTGATTGGTGTGATGCTGTATTTCAGAGCCTGACTTGATTTTGCCAGATTTTCTTCAGGAAAAAAAGCCTTAATAGCAGTCGTTTATGTGCTTCCTTCTGTCGTTATGCTTTCAGCGCCCCTTTAGGTGATCGTCTGAATGGACAAGTCTAAAAATCTGTTGTAGTAAGTCTCCAGGTCTGTCTTCTTCTGTTTGTGCCTCCAGGATGCAAATTGGCAGACGGGGGTCAGTTGTAGGGTTCTGTTGCCACTTTTTGGCTCCACTTTTCTAAGCACTCAGAGCTGGATAACCTGCTTCAAAACCCACTACAGGGGAGCAGTGTCTGCATGTCTGCGTGCATCTCATAATGTGCTGCACAGCTCCTCCAGCAGACACATAATAGACCTCTAACAGACCCAGGGGAGACTGTTAAAATAGCGCAGCAGGTTAGCTAAGACTAGCGGTGAAGCATTCCCATGTGGGAATCATCAAATAGACACCTAAGGGATTGATGGCTGCCTTTAGCCGCCTCCTAATAGTCACACATTGGACAGATATGACTGCGAGGATGAGTCCCAGGTGGGTATGAAATACCTCACAGTACCGTCGAGTGCTGGTTGTCAACAGAGGCCGGGGGGGAGGATATGAAGGTGGGTTTGGTAGCTTGGCGAGCAGGCAGGCGGTGCTCTTTGTTGGCTTAATGGTTAAATGGGGTTGTTGGGGTGGGGGAGTGGGGGGGATGGAAGAGAGGGTGATAAGGCGACATGGAACAAATGTTAAGAGACTGCCTGGCTGCTGCAGAGGTGCAATCTCTCTGTTTTTCTCATCATAACAGTTTATTGCTGCTGTTTTCCTGCGTTTATTTCTTATACTCTCTCCGACGCGTGCTGCATTTGACAAAAGTACAGGAGGGAGAAAGAAGTGATTAAAAAAAAGCAGAGAAAAGCGGTGTAGCCCTTTCATCAGTGTCCACTTCTGCTGTTCGCCCTCGTCATTTCCCTCCCGGCCCCTGTGGATCCACAGGGTCTAACTAAGTAAGCACCTTCTGTCCTCCCCAGCCTACCCCGACTCTCGATCTCCCCAGGCCCTCTGCCATCCTTCACTGGTCTTAATGACAGACATTTATTTAATTCAAGCTTGTGGGAAATGAGATTACTTCCAATGGGGGAGTACAGAGAGCTGAGCCAGAGAAAACGAAAGAGGAGAAAGAAAGTGAGAATGTGTGTGCCGGAGCCCATCAACTTGCCACCTGCCTGCCTCTGCAGTTACTCTAGAACAACACATTTAGTGCATTTCAGTCTATTGCTTGTCATTCTGTTGTCGCCTCCGTCGCGGCTCACTGCAGCATGCCCACATGAATCAGCAGGAGGATGATGACAGAGATGATGTTAATGAAGATAGTGATGTAGCGACTATGATGCTGTTGATGCCGTCATTTGGTCATGTGACTAAATCCGCAAGACATGGCAGACATGATCATCAGTGCCACCTCTTGCTTAAGTATATCTGCAGAAACTCTGCAATTGTAATAATTTTCTCTCCGCCAAATGCCAGAGTTAGACTCAAAATGCAAGTACTCAGCTGCATTGTGAAGAAATCATCTTCTTTATGGAGACAAAACATGAGTCTCGATAAGGTTCATTGTAAAGTTTAGGGTCAAGGGTTGGGTTAGAGATAGAAATGGTCTCCAGGAAATTAATGAAAGTCAATGTAATGTCTCCAGTTCTGACACAGTCCAGAAGACAGAGAAGACACAGTGACAGGAGACTTTGGTTCAGACACAAGCTCAGCTTACCACTCTTCACACAGACATGGAGGCATGCACACACAATTGCAATTGATTGTTGTTAGATTTACTGTGAGTTGTCGGGCAATTGCACACACACGCACCCACACACACACACACACACACATGCACCCACACACAAACGCGCACACTCAGCCAAATGCAAATCTTCTGAGATAGAGCACACACGCGCTCTGCCTACAGAGACATGAGGCGGCTATGGAGGAGCACTTGGCTGCCTAAAGACCCCGAAGCACATGTCAACTCCTCCCTCCATCCCACACGGGGGCTCTGCATTTTAACTAAACATCTGGCTGTGTCAGCACCAGTTCATCACAGCAGGGATCCCTCCCGCCCACCTTCCCCTTTCTTCCTCTGTGTCTGTCGCTGCGCGTCGGGAGGCTGCATTCAGAGAAAACAGCATCTCACATTGTGATTCATGATGATTCAGTGTTTATGAATAAGCATTGTACATGCATATTCATGTGGATTTAATTATCAGGCAGATTAAAATTGCCGGCTTTGACTGGACGAGCACACATGGGTTTTGGGCATATACATGCCGGCGTGCAAATGCCAAACGTCCTTACACATCAGGTGTTTACGTGCTGAAATGAAACCACCTAGGCTACAAAAATTAATCGGCTGCTACCTACAGTGCATTAACATTAAGGTTGAGTCACCCCATTAAATGCGTTTAGCCTCCAGGGAAAGCGTTTAATGTTAGCTGAGAGAAAGTACAAATAGCTGGGAACAAGCTGGATCCATTTTCTGTTTAGGGTCTGACAGCAAACAGTGTACAATAATGTAAGCACTCTGCATAACAGCACTGATGCCGCGTCTGAGGCTGATCACAATGAAGCTAAAGACAATCACTGTATAGCGATATGACAGTGTGAAGAGGAATGGGGGGGGGGTAAAGCCTTTGGAGAGCTGTGTGTTTGTTAAAGTGGCACTGGTTGGAAATCTCAGCAGTCAGTGAGAGGGTCATTTTCATCAAAATGAGTCATGCTCAGTATTTAGTTTCACTGAACTGCTCAGCCATATTATTGACGTAACAAATTGCCACCAATCAGAAAAGGTCTACTTTCATTTCCACACCTGCTGCCTGCCTCTGAGTGTGAGACCAAAACAACATCAAGCACAACAAAACCGTATTCTGCCCCCAACCTCTGTTTTTGTTTGTAGTTATTTGTCCTTTCAGATGAATAAAGACTTGTTTTCTCATATTGTTAGTTTTCCACTGTTGATATTATTGAGTTATTGAGTAACTGTCTCTCTCTTTCTCCCAACACAAAAGCTGATGCAATTGGCAAATCTTGAAAGAGAAACTGAAAAAACAAAGAGTGATTTTTTAAAAAACAAGCCCCACGCTGACCCTGTTTGGTTATCCTCCTGTGTTGGGCTCACATATTTCAAAACCCAGAGTCTGCAGTCTGGTGAGTTGCCACAACCTATTCAGTTAGATTCTCTGGTGGACGAGGTTATTGGCAGGATTGATACTCGTGCCTAAATAACTCTGGCTTCATGTCCTAACTTATTCGCAGCTGGGGAAATTAGCAGATGAGCTCCTGACGGGATCCCTGATGGAGAGCATTTAAAAGATAGCATCCATTGAGGAAACATAATTTACCTCATAATCCACTTAGAGATTTTTTCTTTTGCAGTTTGAAACATGAATAATGAGTGAACTGGAGATGTGTGAACAAACGTGTCCCACATGTTTTTCAGGTGCAAACAGGATAAAAATCTCAGCCTATAACAGAGAGGGTGATGTCAAAACACATGAAATCACAGAGCTCTGTTCACCAAGCAGTCGTCGATACATCCCCATTGCAGCCTTGTAGTTTGAGTGCAGTGCACGTAAGCAAAGCTTATCTCCAAAGAAAACGGGCCTTTAGTGATTACAGTGTATTGGCAGTTGGGTGTGTGTAACAGCAGTCTCCTGAAGTGCCCCATTACCTCTGATTTAAAGTGTGTAAAGAACAACTGTCCCAGCAATACAGGCCCTCCTCTGACAACAGGGACAGCTTTCTGCACACAGAGGGGAGGGCTATAGAGAGGGAGAGGGAGAGAGAGAGAGAGGGCCAGGGAGACAAGTTATGGGAATGAAATTGAGTTTTATTCACAGGCAAATAATCAGATTTTGTACCTTTTTTTCTGCATTTGTTTTTTTGGCTCAGTAAAGGTCTTCATGTCAGGAGATGTGCTTTGGAGAAGAAACACTGAAAAGCTTTTAACTTTGGCCTTGCACACGTTTATTCATGCAACATTAGGCTAAGTAGTTACAGACCTCATGTTACCAGCACAGTGTGCTTCAGAGCAGGTGAACCACATTGATCCTAACTCATTTTGGAATCTTTTTTGAACTGGAAACAAATTTACCTGACAAATCAAAATAAATGATTATGTTAAAAATACCAGTGAGAGTGAAGTCACACCTGACAAAGGTGATTTCACTGAGTCAGTCAGGAGAGTCATGAGAGGAATCATATGTGTGTTTTTTCACAACGTGCTGACTCAAATCATTGTTCTCTCTGTGTTCTACATCTGAAAGCAGTCAGATGTCGCTGCCCTGTCAAATGTCAGGACAGACACTTGATCACCAAAGCAGCTCCTCTCTGTTTGAATCAGAAACAGCAGAAGCTCACAAATATTCTAATAATCTGAAGTCTCAACAAAGGTGTTTGTACATCTGAAGCTCCAACTCACACCTTTTCTAACAATCAACTTTATCAACACTTCTATTTTAGAGTTAGGGTTTGCCATTTATCACATTTCCAGCTACAGAGGTGAAAAATACCATTCTGAGCTACATTTCAATATTAAAGTTTCTGCAACTTTATGCTTCAATTCAACTAAATTTTATTCAACAATTATTGCTACTCATTACAAAGCTGATCAAGATTTTTCAAACAAAAGATACAGTATAATTAAGACAAATTGATATGTTTACTATAAGCTTTATCTACACTTTATAACTCAGCAGAATTAGAACTGTATCTTTTGATACATTTCGCCAATAAAATGTAATTTTTTTTTCTCAATTAAAATGATTATAAACACCACTTCTCAAAGGGCTTTAGCGTCTCCACGACCATGCTAATCTCACTATATGGAGCTGAATTGCATGTTGGGAGACGAAAAACACAATTGGAATAAACGTATCTGCTAGTCTGGTAGAAAACCTGTTTGGGCAGTTGCCATGGTTTACGTGTCACGTTGAGGGTTGAATATACAATTGCTCACTCCACAAGGGCCCTATTACCACAAAACGTTAATGCTCCATGTCATTGTGCTTCCATTCAGTCACTTTAGTACAATAATTAATCAAAATAAACATACTGCGCTTGACAATAAGGCTTTTATTTTCTGCACTAATCAGACAACTCATTAGGCAGTAATGAGCCGACTCTGCCTGCTCTTGTCGTGTTTGGGGGAAGTTTGGCGCATGGGGAGAAGTGTTTGTGCCTCTGTGTGTGTGTGTGAGAGAGAGAGAAAGAGCACACAGATACACGTAGGCACACATGCACCCAGAGCTGCACACATACACAGACACATAGACACACACGCACACACACCAGCCGGTACTCCTGTAGTCCCACTCCAATTATGGCAGCATCTCACCCGGGAAGAAGCCCACTTACCCAGCATTCACTTTATGAATAATTGATTGTTTGTGCCAGTGTTATATTTGTAAATACACATTTGTTCTCTGATTAATAGTTTTCTAGACATACTCATTTGTTCAATTTGATTAGACTCTTAAATGTATTATTTATTAGCTGAAAATGCTCTCCGGTTATTAGTCATCACAAGGGCAACGAGAAGATTTGGCGTAAGGATGCATCTGCATGCAAACAGATATGCTCACAAAAATCCACACTCACCAACATGATAGGTGGCTGCGTGTGTGTGTGATCTAACACATTGTACAAATGTTGTGATTATTTCAGCTGCGTTTATAGCATCAGTGTCAGTGCTGGTGGTTTTTTTTTACCCTTCTTCAAGGGTGAAGGGTTTTTTTAAAAATCTTTTGAGGGATTGAAAAGTAGGCAAGAGAAACCTTTTTTTCAGTATTGCCTTGAGGCCATTTTAAAGTGAAAATTTAAAGTGAAAATTTACATATTTACCATTCAGAAAGCCTGAGGAAGGCCACATGCTTTTCAGTGCGAGACCACAGAATAGAAGGTTATCAAGCAGACAATAGAGTATGTAATTGAGGGCTTTGTGAAAGCTCAAAAATATTTTCTTCTCGTCATTGATGAGGAAAAATGAAGGAAATGAATAACTGACATTTGGAGTGTATTTTTTTAATATGTGGGCGTCTGCATCATCTCCTGCTTTGACTAATTCTTTTCACAGCAGCAATCAGCTTTATAAAGAACCAGGTCAGAAGTTTTGGATGAATTTGAAAGAAAAGCGATGGTGCGGTCCAAACAAGAATACAGGATCTTTGTCTGAAATTTTCATTTATCCGTTCGAGAGCAGAGGTGACACAAGCAGTGAAGGTAACAACATGCCTTTTTTTAGTGCCTCTATTTTTTTCCCCTTGAAACATAATAAGAGTATTGATAGAATAAAGATCACATTGTACTTATTTATCAAACTCTTTGGTTTATTTTTCTGCTCTATTTTAGAATTTGTTAAAAGATATGACAATTCAGACTATGATGGCGTTTGTGAATGATCTCAAATACAATGTATGATAGGATACTTGCAGATGTTTATTATGTATCAGTAAAGCCAGCTGCAGTGTATCAGTTTGTTACGCTGATGTATCCTCACATCAGCGGATGGGGGAACAAGCTGTGGCTGGTTTTCTTCCTTACGCCTCCGGGGAGTGCACTAGCTAGCTATCAGAGATGATAAAAACCACATTTCAGGCTTTAGAAAAAGACTCCAAGTAATGTAGTCAACACTGAAGATAACTTAACATTCAGTTGTAAAGCACATAGTGGGTTTGGTTGTTTTTCTTTTTGTTGTTGTTGTTTTTTAAATTTGTATTTAAAAATTGGCATGAATAACAAGAACAAGACTAGTCAACTGTTGCAATCTTCGTCCTCAAAAACTGACTCCCAAACAGTTCAACCTGTGACACCATCCTAATTAAAAAACAAGGAAATCAGTTGAAACACTACACATTAATGTAACTATCCAAGAGTTCATGTTGCCACCTGCTCCTGATGAAAGTTTTAAAGTAAAACTGAGAGCTTAAAAGTGTAACAGAGCCTCTGCTCTTCTCTCAGAATAACTGAAGTTTTTTAAATATCAGTGAGTCTCTTGGTTTTTACTGCAGTGTTCCTTTTTTGTCCAAATAAATGCTGAGTAGTTTCTAGAGGATTATCTTTAATATTTATACACATTTCCACTAACCATTAGTCGTGAGTTTTCAATTAGGGCTGCTAAAGATGGCATGGCAGCTGACAGAAGTTGTACATCTCTGTCAAAGGGTCTTTTTTAAAGCGGACAATTTGACTCGTCGTAGGACAAAAGTCGTCAGACCTCATTAATCTTGTGATTTTCACCTGTGCTTTTCCAACTGTGACTTTCAAAATGTCTCCTGTGAAAAAGGTCTGTATGAATGACCCTGAGGTGCTTAATTCATTAAAGCCTCCCCACACACACACACATGGTTCACCAGCTGTGTTGTTTTTCAGCTAACCTGCCTGATCACACCTCTTCTCAAGATGCTGTGATTAATTGACCCTCCTTCTAGTTTTGTTGCACCTGTCAGCTGGGTAAAACTAACACCTCTGTAATCCATGTTATTCTCACAGTTTGGTGACCTTAAATAAATGCTTGCATACCTCAACCCAACTTCAATCACCAAGCTCAATAAAAAAAAGGGTCTGATGAAACCAGAGTACTTGCACTCTAAAAGGTCATACCTATTCTTACTTAAATGACATTAGTATATGTCACTTATTTCTCATTATCCTGTTTACTAAACTCAGATAATGTGAGTAATGTATTCGTTTAGCCTGATAGAGGTATTAAACTTGGTTCACTTAAGTGGACTGAACTTGTGTTACAGGAGTAAACAAAGAACTCAATGGTGTGCATGCTCAGAGCAATTTCCCAGACGGCATGTGAAGAAGCATTTTCTGAGTTTCTAGATACGTTATTTAAAGGGCTGGGACTTTATCGCCTTAATTACGATAATTAATTACAGAGAAAAAAAGGTGACAAAAAAAAAATAAAGCATTTATTTTTGCACTACAAACAGTACAGAGTATTTGCACGAGTTCCCAGTGTATCTCAGTCCGTGGGGCGGGCGTCCCATGTGCGTAAACTTCGTCCTCAATGCGAGTTCGACTCTGGCTCCGACCGTTTTCTGCGTATGTATTAATTAATTAATTCAATAAATAAATAAGTAAATACATAAATTAATTAATTAATTAATTAATTTTTAAAAAAAAAAGGGATGAGTAGTCGTTGCTGGGTTTGTTGTGCGGAAAAAAACTACCGGGTGGAAATCTGGATGTGTGTACAAATTGTGTAAGAAAGAATTTGCCTTTCACCGGAGCTCTTCCAGTCTGCGCTACCACCTCCATGCCAAACATCTTGCAATAAATAAAGATGGGGCCAACTAATCCTTCTTTGTTTCGATTACTGAATTTATCCCAGGCAAGTGGTTTCCTAGATTCAGTTGTATTTCCTGAGTAAATACAACTGTTGGGTTAACTCAGATTTACTTGGTTTACTTTACTTTTACTTACTTTTACTTTTACTTAAGTTACTATAACTATAAAGAACAAATTACCTTTACTTGACAGTTTTGAGTTGGAGCAAGTACACAAAGTTAAGTAAATAGAACTGTATTTTAGGTAAACTTAACAATTACGTACTTTTTTCAAGGCAATCGGTTTCCTGGATTTTTGAAAGTGAACTCAACTTGTCAGATTTTACAGTGTGGAAACACTTGTGTAGGTGAGCAAGGCCGCTAATGGAGCACAGACTGAACTCACTAATAAAAAACTTAAAGTTCACATTAGTTGCAAATGTTTCCTTGACACCAAATCAGGCACTTTTGAGTGTTCCAGTGTTTTGATAGCGAGCTGTGGCTGATTTAACTATTGCAGCATGTAGCTGACAGTGCTGTTGTTGTTTAAACCTTCAAACCTGTTGCAAACAGCTTAAAGACAAATGCACAGCCACTCGCTGGGAGAGAAAGGGGTTTCTCACATACAAATGGATAGACATGTTGCATCATGTGTGCGTGTACATTTGCGACTGTGCATAAATATGTGTGTGTCTGGGAGTGTTGTTGTGCTCCTCAGAATGCTAGCAGGCCAACTGAAGAGAGAAGGAAAAGCAGCACTGCTCTGCACCATATGCCAAATATGAGCCTGCCTGCCAATTTGTGGGGGATACTGGCAAGTGCTAGCAAGGCTGAATTCTTGACAGAGGGAGATGAATAATTGAACATGTGCGGAGCAAAGTTCTTTTGGGATGGAGTAGGGTGCTGTCTGTGAGCAAAAGTCTCATTTAGATAGTGATGTCTTTGCTTTTTGTAAACAAGTCAAAAAGTTGCAGAGATTTTAAGATGAATTTGAATGTATTTATGGCAAGACATGAGTGGGGGAAAAACAGCCCAACTTATTTATGCATTCGATTCATAACAACTACAAGCAAAGAGGCCAGAAGCTGTCATCGATCCCGCAACTTTGCACCACAACCAAACAGAAAACCCAGAAAATAAATATGCATACTTAAAAATCTGTGTAAATTTATCAACTTAGTGGAGACATCTATTGAAACGGAGTATGCATTTTACATTTAAAATGCATTAATTTAGCAGACAGTCCGTTCCATCAGCCTCCAGTAAATGAAGCAGCAGAATAAGCTTACGTGCTCTTACACTTTAAAGAACTTACTCTGGGCTTTTTGAACCAGCAGTCCAACCCAACAATCACTGTGAGTCTACAGTCATGCTAGCAGATCTACAAGGCTGTACTGTAGGCTAAGTACTGTTTTTGAATGCTAAGGCAGGGGTGGCTAACTATACATTGAAAAAAGTTGCTGTAATGTTCCTTTTTTAAAGCTTTATCTTCGCTCTTACTTAAGTATATTTTTAGGTCAGTATCATTTTTTTTTCTTGGCTACATTTGCCATTTACCTCCACTAAATGTGGGGATTGAGTGTAAGAGTTAGAGCTGCTATCTGCCTGAAAGAAAAAGAACATTCTATGTGCACATCTGGCTACATCTTTTTTGTTCATATTCAAAAAGTCTCATGATAAACTTGATAAGGGCTTGCCGTGCCTCCTGAAAACCAGTAAATTCTTCACTTTTTTAAATCTGCTCCTCTAGTCTCCTCAAGCACACTGAAGTAAACTACTTATACACGTAGTTAGCTAGCTGGCAAAAGCTATTGTAACTCATTATCTTCAAGCGGATGATAAAGACATTAACTTTACTTGTTGCTATAGTGGTCTGTACAATTAAAAATCATAATTCTTTATTAATAATTGAAGGGAACTAACAGGTATATGGACATATAACTGAGAAAAGAAAGCTGAGGGATGAGCGTATATATTCCTGCTAGTGGTGCTCTCTCTGACATACAAATGTCTGCACAGTCCTTCAAATTGGAAGGTATGATAGCTGTCAAGTTGTTATTAGCTTGTCAGGTTTCTTTACAAAAGTGTTTGACTGACTGACATCACCAAAATACCCCAATGCAGCCAAACTGGACGACTCATGTCAGCAGTTCTTACTCTCAAACTTTAATGAGAAAACCAAATTCTAGTGTATGCTAATTCTAGTGACATATTACCAGTTTTTTCTTGATACAAACTACTTCTTAGCACCTTGATTTTTTTTTTTTTTATCACTGGGATAATGAGATTCATGCCGAAGTAGGATGTCCTCAAACCTAGAGTTTAAAAAGTAAGTGTGTCTGATCAGACTTGATATTTTTTTATTTTGCAGTCAGCTTTAAGGCTTTCTTGATAAAAATGTAAGCAATTAATGCAAAAATGAGCCATGGAGATTGCTTCTGATAAAATCTCACTAAGCGACTCTGCTGGAGGACACGAGGAAGGCAGGCAACCATAGAGGAGAGAGATGTCAAGAGCCTCCACGGCTGCCTCTCCTCTCTCTGTCACCCAGCTGTGGCACCAAGGCCTGAATAAATACCGCCCACGACGATGTACATGAGTGTGTGCGAGGTGCATATGCAATATCCTGCAATTCTCCTGTGTTTCATTGAGTGAGCACAAGAGCAATATAGACATCACAACAAGCGTTTGAAGATAATGATGAATCCCACTGCTTGAGGCAATGACAAGATGTATAAGAGAGAAAACAAACTGTATTCTGGTTAAATGGTGCTGCCTGGATAATAGACAGAGACAAATGTGAAAGACTACGCAGTTGTGACAGCAAATTTTCTCCAATAGTAGCCTTGCGTTCTGTATGTGTCACTGTCCGGCTATTGCCTGTGACTTTCCATTAATCCTCCGAAATTGATCTGTTTTGTTCTCTTGTTTAACGGTGACTTTAGTATTGTATTGCCACTCTTACTGAAGCCTGTTATGTTCTAATCATCTTCTCTCTCATTTCCCCTTGCCCTTTCTCTCCCTCTCTCTTTCTCTCTCGGTGACAGATACCACCCTGTCCAGCGAACGTGGTAAGTACTGCCGCCGCTGCTGCCGCCGCCACCGCACACTCCCTTGATTTAGTGCCATCTGTGTGTGGACTCTGCCAGCAACGGCGGATTGGATGTTTGTGTTGATGTGGACGGAACCATTCTCAGATGTTAGTCTCAGTGGGGGGGGGGGAACAGAGCCACAAACATCATTTGCATCAGCAGGAAGCTGTTTTCAACTGCATCACATTGCATGCCACAGCAAATGCTGAAATGAGGAGAAAAACATCAAGCAAAGGCAATTATGAAAGCAGCATCAGTGGACCCATGTGGCTAATCAGAATTTGAATTTAGCATATCTTCCCTGCACGCATTTTGCCTCGACCTACTTAGTCAATTTACCCCCTTTTGACTCTAATAGTATTCAATAAGGAGCCAATAAGGAGTATCTGTTTCCAGCTTTAGTGGAACACCTCTCCATGCAGTCTAAATAGAAAGTAGATGGATTCCCCCAGCGAGACCGCCTCAGTTTTCATTTTATTTTAGATTTGATTCTCCTGTGTCGTGCTGTTATTAATGGCTTCCTGTGCTTGGAGGAGCACTTTAATCACTTTGTCAAACAGGTTAAAAGAAAGAGTCCATCTGCAGCACTGGTTTTGTGTATAGTTTTGTTTTTTTTTTTGCATGTGTGTGTGGTTTGTCGTGTTAGCATCATGAGAGCATCTGTGTCAGCCGCTCTTCTACTGCAACACTGCTTTGTGTGCCTATAGATTTTCCCACTGCATATGTCATCGTCAGGGTTTCAGTGTGACAGTGAGACAAAAAGGGAATCTTGCTGAACTTGCTCTCCGCTCCATGAAGGATGATGCTTTGGGGCGAAACTGTCGAACTAAATTGGTGTGGTGGCATCACACGGTGTAGACAAAACGCCACATGCTGTGTGCCTGGTCTTTGAAACCTCAAAGTGGCGAGAGGAAGGAGAAGAGTAAAGTTGTGGTACAGATCAAGCACTTGAGGTTTATATCTGTGTGCCTGGTTAACCAGTCATTCACTGGTGGAGGAGACGCCGATAACACATCGCAGAGAAGCTTGTGTGATCAATTTTTCATAGCCAGGCTAGCAACAGTGTGGGACTTTTTTCAATCCATTTAGGCTTGAACAAAGAGCGCGGAAGAAACAGTCACAATAGGCAAGGATTTGTATTCATCATGAGTGTTATCCTTGATTTTGACCCCATCTCTGCCTTTCTTAACCGCTCTCTCATTAAAACTCATGCATGAGTTGTCTCCTCTCCCACACCTACTTTCCTTTTCTATACTGCTGAGTAGTCACATAATGTGAATGATGTTCAACAATGGAGAGCTAAAAAAGAAAAAGTGAAGTAATGAATGGATTAAAAAGTGGATGAGAGAGTGAGAGGAAGCAATGTTAGGGCAAGATCTGCATGCCCTTGGTACTTTATGACAGCAGGCAGCTGCCTTTACACTGCTCATCACTCACCAAAGCATACGTCATCCAACTCGTGTGTTCATGCATGTGCACTTGTGTTTTTTGGACGAACATAAACATACAATGTGCACCTGCAGAGCAGAACAGGACTCCCTCCTTGTATCTTCCTGTGCTTAACAAGCTCCTCTCTGCCCCTTCTGCAGTGGTGGGGTGTGTTTGGAGTCGTCAGATAGGCCTCCTCAATGTGAAGTGGCTGCTGGTGCATCCTCGCCCAGCTTAATTGGCTGTACCTGAGGCGGGAGGGCAAGGTGTAATTGCGATAAGAAAAAATGCTGTGCTTGGCTGGTTTTAGGGCCTTTATCTATAGTCTCCGGATTGATTATGGTTTTTCTGCCAGCCGTGCAAATTGTTCAACCCCATCAACAACTACACTGGAAACCACCTTAACTCTGTCTCAGCCAAACCTCCATGCACATCTGCAAACTATAAACCAGATGTTGGATGAATTGCTGAATAGATGACAGTATTCTGACCACTGGCTTTTAGCCTTCATTTCTACTGGTTGTGTGTGCTCTCAAAGCATGTAATGCTTTCTCTCTTTTTATTTTTCCTTTTTTAGCTATAGACAACAGAAATTTATCAGAAACAGTACAATTTAGCATGTGGTGTGTGCCATATGAATGTCTTTTAATGGTCAATTATCAAGGCTTTACTGTCTCTCCCACAGTTATTTTCATCTTAGTAAAAAAAGGCCATTATTTAAATCTGCAATTCCTTAAAATGAAATACATTAAAGCAGGAGCATAACATGTTGGTGAAAAAAACAACATTTTGCTTTCTTGACATAAGTTGAAAAGATCATATCACTCTTTCATATGTATGCCAATTATACAGCCAGATAGCAGCCAGTTAGTTTATCTTAGCATAGAGACTAAAAAAGACTGGAAGGCAAAAAAACAAGTAAGTCTCTTTTCTTTAATGTTGAACTGTCAGTCTTTCTACAGGCTTGACCCAAGGTTTTCAAAGTGGGTGCCTTGACTCCTTTGGGAGCTACCAGTGGGCGCTGGTTGAGCTTTTTCATATTGAGGGGAAAAAAAGATGTTGTGTAATAACCTTTAACTTAACATAGCAAAATCTTATTTGCAATGCTCATCAATATAGTACCTGCCATTCTAATCGCTCTCATTGTTGGCCTGGTTGGTCTGCGCCTGCTAAGAGATTTAGCTATCTAGGTTGCTTGCTGGGATTTAGCTGGCTAGTGCTAACTTAACTTACTAAAAGAAAAAGACCCAATGAGCAAACCAACAGCCCAGGTGACAAAAGGTCAACTGCAAAAAATACAAAGAACTTCAGGAGAAACTCACAAGTATAACAGCATACATAAAATATTAAGTGTAGTGGCTGTGTTTTTTGTATTTGTGCTATAAGTAAGACTTTAGAGACATCTTACAAAAATGATCTCTGTTTACAAGCTAGTTATTCGGGGAGCCTTGGCATCTACAAGTTGAGGAACCTCTGGGCTAGATTATATTTTCAAGTGCAAATTCCTTTTGCAGCAGATGCACCTGTATAACGCTAAATGTACAGTCTGTCTCACCCATTCTGTGTTTCCCCCACCCTCTCTCCTCTTTCAGTGGTTTTGAGTAGTGGTTTGGGCTGAAAGAGCAGCTAATGGGCTGTGAAATGTCTCCAAAGATAGAGCAACAACTGAAGCTAATGTCTCAAAACCCATCCAAAACAACACAAGCAGCGCAGAATCCTGACAGTGCAAGGAGGAAGAATTGGGAGGGAAAAACATCCCTGGTTTCCTCTGATGTGTCAGAGAGGCCATTTCTGTCAGCCTAATTGTAGTACAGCTTTCCTAGTGGCCTTAGTGAAGTACACGTAACTGCCAGCTAGAATGGATTGGACTGCACTGTTGACTGCACTCTGTAGAGTTTCCTTTTCACATGTAATGCAAGATACTGAACGCAGCTCAACAGTCTTCTGACATTTGCTATTTCAATCTGTGCAGCCGCAGAAAACAGTGCTTAGCGAGGCAAATTCAGAGCTCAGGGATATTGACAGGGTGAAATATAACAGTGGGCAATTTGAGTCAGACAATTTGACTCACCTGCATGGAATCTGAGAGCTATAATTCCCAAGTGAGGGATGTAGTTTCACAGCATGACCTACTGATGCTAATGTAAACATGTGTTCATTTGAAGAGTAGTCTACCTCATAATAATAGGCATATGTGTGTTTTATAACACAAAAGGGATACATAAAAAAAGACCTATGTGGAGATGTTAGCATTAAAAAGCTTTGTCAGGAAGAAGCTGGGTGCAATGCAATTTTTGATCATTCGCAAGCGTTTTTCTCTAAAATGTGGTGAAGCGTGCGACCCCTTCTGCTTCTCTTCCCCTCAGTACCAATTAAAGCTGTTTTTCTGTAGCAGATCTTGAGCTGATGAAGACAGCCACTAAGAGCTCTTGAAGCAAAGTCGCAAAGGACCTGTATGGCAGATGGTTTGTGCAAGAATCTGAGCAAAGAGAGAAAGCGGCAACGAAGGAAGCAAACAAGCATAAAGATGGCAGCTTGTCTCCAGTGAGAAGCTCCTATTTTCTACCCAATTTAAGGCTTGCCATTTCCAAATTTTCAAACTTTTCTCCAAAATGCTGTCAAACCTGCTGCAGACCAGGGAAAACATAGGATTTTGTTCTGTGGAGATTTTTTGCACACCATCTTCTAAAAACTATTGAGACAACTCAAGTCACAGCGAACAAAAAAAAAGTGCTGGGAGCTGCTTGATCTCCTGGCTTTGACCAGCTCTCCCAGCTGAATGGAAACAAGCTTTGCTCCGGCCTTTCACTACAAAGGCTGAGACGGCAGAAAGTCAAGGCACAGAGGACGGTGCCTAATGGCTACAAGTCCAGCTTTTTCCCAGTGGATTACATGTTTCAGAAAGATAAGGCCTGATCAGTATTTTTCTAAAGAAAATGCCTCTTTTTGTGATGCAGATGAGAGCAGACAGGAAACATGCTGGGACCAATGGGGTCTAAGGCTTTGTGCTGAGATTCAGAGCATTCAAACAGGGAAATAGAGATCATACACAGTACAAGCGTTACAGTGGGACCAATTTACTGTGTTTGTTACATCACCTGTGGTCACCTCTTTTTCATCTCTATATAAAGCATCAGAAAACCAAACATCTCCTTTGTTGTTATTTCTGTCGCTGCTTAGGCCCCTGTTTACCTCTCCATACTGGGCCTTTAATCCTTCATTCTTGATGTACACTTGACCAATTATTTCTCACTTCATTTTAACACTTGAGCTGGGACTAATGAAGCCACATTTCTAGGCTTAATTATACCTACATTATGTGATATTATGAGAAACAAGAAGTAGCAAAGCGCACTTTAAGATGCCTCCCCTCAATTCATTACCTCCCACTGTGGGAAACCTTTTCTTCTCAAGCTCTCCCTCCATCCCTTTATACATCTCTCCTTTCTCCTCAGCCTGATCCTTTCAGGCACATCCTCCCCTTCTCTCTGCGATGAGGCTGGATTGCACAGAAGCATTAAGAGACTGAGACAACACTGGCCCAGACAAATCCCTACACAAATTAGAGTGTAGAGACCATTATTAAAGCCAATTGTCACTGCCTGCTACCAACAGTTAAATTACAATGTCTCTTGAACAGAGAGGCGAACAGTTTTTATTACCCCCGTTTTCCCTCCTTGGCAGAGCTGCGTGCCAGAGTGAGTGCAGTTTTTGGAACTGTGTCATTCTTCAAGATCTGGGGTGGAATTAAAATGTACTACGGAGCTGACATTCACATGAGGCCTGGCCCTCAAAGAGGCAAGCTCATGATTGGCACCCGGGTGTGCACAAAGAGCATTAAGTTTCTTCGTTTGGGAAAAAAAAAAGCCTGATGTTTTTCCACACATTTCACCTCAGATGCTCAGCTTCTCAAAGGCGCAAGGAATACTCAAGTTTGCTTTCATGTGAATTATACTGAGGCGATTTCTGTGGCTGACTTTTAACTCTTGCATTTGGCTCTTTTCTCTGTCAAACGAGTATTTCAGCAGGAACGATTTGCCTGTCAATCACAACTAGCTCTTAGTGTTCCCTACACGCACAGATTACTTTCTACTTTAAGGATGTACTGCATTTTGTATGAGCGCAAAACAGTGTGCATGCTCCATCTGTGTTTATGGGCTCGTGTGTGTGCATTTCAGACGTTTTATGTTATAAAAACTAATCTGTCACCACCATAAGATTACTGCCGGAGCTGACTTCATGTGGAGCATGTCAACATCCTAGCTGACAAAACCTGCGGAGTTCCTGTTTCCCTGACATTTATTCTAACTGCACTTCCCTCCATGTTACCACACGACTTTAATCGACACTAACTTGACACATTAATATCATTTAAACTCTCTCTGACTCTCCTCTTCACTGCTGCAATGTTTCCCGTTTAGGGGGAAATTTGGTAGGCTATGTGGAGCACCTCCCATCTCAGTGGGCCTTTTTTCCATTAACAACATAACGCTGTGTAATTATTGCTCATCTGCACTTGAAAGCAGAAACAGCACTAAAAGCTCAAGAGTTCACTAATGATCTCGTTACATTTTCAGTCCAGTTATTCTGTTCAAATGTACATGTCAAATTTCCCATTAAACAGAAATCAAAGTGGAGTTTTTTCTTTGTATTCTTTATTATAATCTCTTTAAGGTACAGGGAGGGACTTGTCATGGAAATTGATTGGCACTTTTAGTAGCTAATAGAACTGTGCATTAGACCCCCTGCGATGGCGCTAGCGTTAGCTGAACCTTCGGTTAAATAATTTTTCAAGCAGGTAACTTTTGAGTGAAACAGACTGAAAGCAGCACAGGCTCCAAGATTGATGGGAGCCAGTTTGGTGAAAGGGAGAGCAGTTACAAATTGTTTTATCGCTTAGTTTGGCTCCTGGTTACATGGGGCTAGGTCTGCTAATAAGATCACTAACATTAGCTACATGCTTAACCAAGCTAATTAACAAACTGTCGCAACATGTAATGCTGTCCTGCAGGAAATGTTAACTACCTAGCAGACTTCTGTTGGTTAAGTCCTAAACCGGTCGTGTTCATTGAGAGACTGCTAAGCCCTTTACAGTTAAATGCCATTGGCGGTTACTCTGGTTTAACAGTTAGCTTAACAGTAAGCTACCTGTCTGAGGCTGAGCAGCCAGAGGACGTTGTAGGGAAAACTAGGGGTGTTCTGTTTTTTTTTTCCACAATAAGCACACACTTTAAGTTTCTAAAAGTAATATGCCTGTCTGTGAGAGTCAGTGTGTTCAGGTAATGTGCCTCAACTTATTTTATTTCTGTTAAAACAGAAAATTCACCATGCAAAGGATGATCCTTTTTTGATCTTGAGGGCTGAGACACTCAAATAGCTTCAGGACTACAATGTAATGCAATGCAAAGTATTACCACTCCACTTTACAGAGAGAGAGGATCTAAACTGTGAAACATTTTGTAAAGTATTCTCCCTGGAAAATAAAAATGAAACGAGTGTTTTCTGTGAAGTATGAAGAGGCATATTTTTCACACCTATGACAAACTCTAATTTTCTGTGCTCCCTCGTCGCACGACTGTCAGAATCACTTTAGAGTTACACTTTTCTACCTCATCATCCAAAACATCAAATCCACCATCCGTCTGTGAGTCAGGCAAGCAGGGCTCCATGTGTCCGTTGGCATTTGATAAATTTAGGACTAAAGATAAAGATCTGTTGCTATAGATCCAGAGACATTCATGTTATAATTGTTTCATGAGACTCATGATTTCATTTTTCAAATCAAACATGATGCGCCCATCTGCTGAGGTGTTTGTGCAGTGGTTGCTTCATACAGTGTGCAATTTTTCATGATAAATACACGGAAGTTTTCCTTTTATATTTGTCACTTGGCTGCTTTCTGTCTGATCTACGTTGACATCTCTGAGAGGTTTTTTTTGCATTTTCCACCTGTTTTGGACAATCTTCTTCCATTCAGCTGAGGTTTGCAAGTGAGCAAAGCACAAATGTCCAGAATGTTCTGAACCGTTAAAACATAAAAAAGCAAAAATATGAAAAAGCATTTTAAAAAATAAAAACTGCTTAATTAAAGGCAATAGGAAGACATTATGTTTATTGTTTCATCTCATTAACTTTATTGATTAAAGCAAACATTGTGAATTAAATGCCAGAAACAGAGTCCAGGAGTTGCATTAATCAAATATTTTCTGTCTTGGACACATTTTTCTAGTTGCCCCCCTGTCCTGATGGACATACACATATTGTTGAAGGAGAAAAGAAAGTGAAGGTGGATATAATTTGGTAGCACTACAAACAGGCCCAATAGTAAAGGAAACATTGTGTGCTGAAAATGAAGTGTTTTTGTATTTTTAAACAGTCAATGATGATATTTGCCATCATTGTTTTTTTTTCAGTAGGCTGATTCTAAAATGTGACTGAGTTGTTTTTTATTGAAATGTTATTAAATAGTAAATGCATTGTATTTAAAACACAAACATTAAAATGAGGGCTAATACTTGAGCTACAGCTACAGCAAAATTCCCATGCAGTCCATCACATTGGTTGAGACAGAAATATCCTGACAAATATTGGATAGATGATGTTTTGCACAGACATTCATGGGTCACAAAAGGATGAATCCTCATGTGAGTGAATCCTTAATGTTATCTTGTTTCAATGAAGAGGCTTAGATGTGTGATTTTGACTCAGATAACATGGCTCTTTCTTGTCTTATTGTTTTTCTAAGCTTAGTTTCATTTTGCTCTTTGTCCCCAACTCCATCCTGTTTCTTTTTAAACACCTTCCTTCAACACCTGCCCTGCTTCATGGTGTTTAGCCCTGCCTGTTGCCAAAAAAGGTTTTAATTCTGATCCCACCTGCCTGGCTACCTGCCATCTGCAATTAGGTTCACTTGATCTGCTCCTTTTTTGTGACAAAACCACAAATTCTTATTCTGCTCAGGATGAACCGCTGGGTCAAAAATCTTCAATATAATGAAACACCTGCTATGACAAACTAACGACATTCTCATCGCCCTCAGCTATACGTTATGTTTCGTGCTAGTTGGCTAAAGTGCTAACACACTGTATTTGGATGGTAATGTGGTAAGCATTATATTCCTAACATCAGTGTGTTAGTGTTTCTTTGAAAGCATGATAATGTTAGTATTTAGCACAAAGCAGGACGGTTTCTAAGTAGCATACAGCTTCACAGAGCTGTTAACATGGCTGTTGACTCTTATTCTTGTGAAGTGCTTAAGCCATCAAACAGAACCTTTCTTATTTGACCTCTTTTAATGATTGTACTGATGAAAAATGCAGGAAAAATAATTGGCTCTCTTTGCTTTCTTGCGGGCACCGTCAGACAGCAAAGCAGTCGGTAGTTATCAGTTGATTTACCACCGTCGAACTAAAGGCCAAGCTGTGCTGATGTAGATTTTGTGTTCATTAGGTAATTAGTTGTTTTTAGTTTGTTTTCCTTAAGTTAAGCTCGATATCTAGTAAAAAACATGGAAACAGTGAGCAGACTTAGATTTTCACCATTGTTTTTTTAAGCTGGACTTTTTTTCTAGAGCACCTCAGATATGTGAGTCACCCAAAAGACCCTGCTGTCATCCTCCTCTTATCCTTCATCATCGTTTTCATGTCCTATCATATCAATGCCCCGATTCATTTTGAATTGATTGAATTGTTCCGCACCACCGATATTTTTCATTTTAGGACCGGAGGAAAGACAGCATATTGCTGGCTCAACCTTTCCAAACAGCACCTGTACAAACAGTTTGTCTTGACCCCACCCTTACAGCTCCATCACTCTCGCTCTCACCCACTCTGCAGATTAGCTCTGTACTGTGCGAGCGGAAGAATGAGGCCAGCTAGAATCAAACATTAATCAGCTTCTGTTTTATAAGACAGAGGGAGCGCCTGCACTCCCTGGGTCCCCCTCCATCTTGCCCTTAGCCTGCCCTACCACCGAATGTTAATGTGACTGCCATTACTCATTTATGAGCTGCCCACCGCTCGCCGCCCTGAGCCTGGTGTCTGGGCCCAGGCAGGTATGACGAGCACACTGCAGAAGCACGGCTGTGCCATGGCATTCAGCTGTGGCAGGGCCAGATCTGTAAAATAAATAAATAAATAAATAAAAACATGCTGGGGTGGCCTGTTTGGTTTGACTGTTTAAAATAGGATTCTTATGCTATTGGAGAGGCAGACAGTTGTGAATATGATTTTCATATTTACAAAAGGTGATAATATATAGATTGAAAAAACACAATTAGGGAGCAACAGTGTCATCAAAGCTGAGAGGAACACTCATTCACATAAATGTAAGCTGTCCAATTTTGGTGCAGTAAATGGGTAATATCATATGATGTATTCACATTTGGACTATCGTAATCGAATATAAATCACGCTAAATTGCCTCCATGGTGAGACTAAGTACCTCGATATGTGCAGACAGGCAGCTTTGAAGAGTTACAGCTGAGTGGTTGTTCTTGGTATCCAGGACACAGAGCGCAGCAGGAGTCATTCTTATTCTTAGTAGCAACATCAATAAAGGAGCCGGTCTGTGCAAGGTGAGACTACAGGCACCGTCTTTTGACACTTCATGAGGAGTAGCCATCAGTGTTAGGCTGCATGACTGCAACTGGACCTGCTGCATATGTGTAAAGAAAAGTGAAACAAAAGAGTGAGGAACGGAAGAAAAGGGAGAGAGGTAAAGATTGAATGTAATGTGACGCAGGTTTTTTTTCTCCATGTGATGTTGTGACCTCACGCAATGCAGCGATTTTGAAGGTGTTTGCCTGATGTGTGAAGAGGCTGATGATCCGAGAATTCCACAGATTGTCACGCGATCCTGTTTTCCCAGATGGCTTTGCTCTTTGCCTCACCTTTTTCCCTGTGGCACTAATGCTTCAATAGGACTGAGTGGATACAGTCAAGTGAAGGCTTCACTGTTTCCATGCATGTTTAATGCCTGTGCTGGGATTACCACGGATGGCACTCTCCAGCACATGTCACTGTTTTTTTTCATTGCTTCTGTTACAGTGTTCCCTGCTTCATACAAATTGGTTCTCTCTTGAACATAACGGAGTGCTTTGAACGGTGTTTTTATACGCTGAATATTTTAAAAAATTTTCAACCAACAGTGGAGTATAACCCTCACTGTTGCACATAAGGAAAGAGCACACAAACAGAGTTTCATGTTTATTTTAAGAAAACTTGCCCAAGGAGGATGTCTTCTTCTTCATCTCTCTCTTGCCTATGGTGCCGCATATATTTGTGGCCTTGGGGGGATTCGCAGCATGCAGCAAAAACAGGAAGTGTGTAGCCTGTGGCTAAAAGGTAGATACTTATCATGAAGTATAACACGGCGCACATACACATGCGTATACTTCTCTCCTATGGGAGTGCTAATCCCCAAGAGATGAAAGGAGACTCCCACTGCTCTCTGATCCTTGTGTCCTGCTGCGGCGGTTCATTTGGTGCCTGGCGGAGAGAGGCAGGTCCAGTTGATGCTCCCACACATGGTGTCCTTGACCGAAGCACAGACGTGACTTTGGCCCAGCCCCATGCTGATCCAGAAAGTTACCTATTAGAAATCGATGTCCGTTCGACGCCCCTTTCATTCAAGCGCTCTTTGGGGTGTGGAGAAAGACGAGGGGCAGGAGGAGAGAGAGAGAGAGATAGAGAGAGAGAGAGTGAGCTCAGTGAAGACCCCCTCACATCTCCCTGAATCATGGTGTTTCCTCATGGGAAGCCAGGCGTTAATGCAAGATTAACTATCTCCTCTTCATTATAGAAAGCGAGTCCTCTGCTCAACCTTGATGCTTTGAAGTGGTGCAAAGGTTCACTCAGAGTCCGTTCACTGTGTCTACTTTTATTGTGTTTGCTTGTGTACCTGTCTTTGTACATTCACTTGTCCAGCTTGGAAAATTGTGTACCTCTGGACTACAATCACAACAAAGAGAATGCTCGAATAAATATTCTTTGCCACCATTAAATGTGAAGAAAGAAAGGGGAATATTTCCTGAAAGCTGTTTCAGCCTCCATTAGGATAAACTCAGTAATAGCTTCCATCCCGGTGCATCCTCAGCCATACTGAGAGCTGCTGCTGCGGCTGCTGACTGATGTAGGTCTTTGTTATAGTTCCTCTCAATGTCATGAATTTTAAAGAACAGATAATAAACCCCGAGGGCCCTTATTCAGCACAACAGCACTTAATAAGGAAATTGCCAACTTATATCCCCTACATTTAATCACAAATACAGACCAGATGGCTATCTTCAGTTCTGATTACATCCTTAATTCTCTGCTTGACTGTGGGCCTAAATGGGAACCATCCCACAGAGATAGAAAATAAAGGAATCAGCAGTAAAAGATTGCTCAAGGTGTCCTAGCAAAAGGTCTATGTTCTTCCCAGCACCTGAATCCCACAGTAAAGTCCGTGTGGTTTCTTAAAGCCGGAGGTTCACGTGACGCAGTGCTTTATACAAACACTTTTCATGTAGAAGGGGAATGAAGAGAGAAAAGACTGTGCGCACTCTTTTATACTGAAAATGCATGTTAATTAACCTCAAATCTTAGTAACTTTTGGACTCTGTTTCTTACATTCATGTCTGAAAGTTGATGTGAAAACAACATGAAATGTTGAGCTAATACTAGTTAAACAAGCAAGACCAGGCTTTGAAGCCTCTGGATTCGTCAACAAATTCAGAAAATGGGTCCAGTTTTGTTTGTGCGATTGGATGGTTGGTTGATATAAAGTTTCTATTATTGGCCTCTTTTTTGCTATGTTCTTGCTCTTTGAAGGAACTGTTAAATATTAAAAAAAAGTTTTTCTGTTTTTCTGGCAAGAGTTAAATTAGAAATTTAATACTCCTACATCTGTACTGCAAATAAAAAGCTGAAGCCCACAGCTGGGTCTCTTTACAGCATCTGGCTCAGTCCAAAGGCAACAAGAAATTATCCAGGCTTCAAGAAACTCAACTCATAGTCATGTTTGCAGTAGATGTGATTGTCAGGCTAAGAAAACAGGATACTACTGACATTAAGCAAGAGGAAGAGACAAGAGGATGGAGGAGGAAAAGATGCATGAAAACACACTGAAGGACTCCCTCAGAGATAAAACAGACTGACAACTTAATACAGACTGACACGGACTGATCCAGTTTTTTTTTTTTTGGGGGGGGGGTTGATTTTTTTATCAATGACCACAAACTGCAAATATTCACCTTTTTTTCAACTGAATGACAACATCATTGGGATGGTTGGCAAACTGGACAGATGCATGCGGCTCCTGAGGGAAGCTGAGAGAGCTGGCCTGCAGAGACAGCTTATTGTAACAGAGCAAAGCAGTGACCTATTTTAGATGGTGAGTTGTCTACACAAACAAGCCTCCAGATAGGAAATATTACATGCATCCAGGGAAGATAAAGACACGCTTTTATACATAATGCAACACGTGGGGAGAATCTCCAGGTTTCAAACTTGCTAGCCTTAGGCTCAGGATTAATCACAACGTGGGCCAACACTGCAACATTAACACCCATGAAAGGTCACATTTTTGTATTTGCACTTTCGCTTTGGTGTAAAAGCCATGTAAGAGAATTTTGTAATTACCGAGCTTCAGAAGGGCTGATAAGTACATTTTGTTTTGCAAATAGAGATACACATGCACATCCAAACAAAAAAGGCAGATGCTGAGTTGAAAGGGAGCCAAGCATGAAATGAAGAAATAAATGGCCTTGCGCACTGCAGGGCTCCAGTGTCCACTATTTAATGCAAGGAAACAAGTATTACTTAAAATGTTACCTTGGCACATTAAACAGAAGACATTAGCTGCTCAATTTGCGAGTTGTTTATTTGTTCATCTCAGGTGGACTCACATATTTTGCAGGAGCCATGCAAGCTGTTTCCTTCTATTTCTGGTCTTACTGAGCTGAGCTACCTGGATATTGGCTCCAGTAATATTTTAAGCACAAACATGACAGTGGTATTGATTTTCTCATGAACTTTCTGCATATTCTTAAACAAATATTGAATGTTTTTTTTTAATGAAAACGCATGCAGGGAAAAACAGCAGTAGACAGTCAAGACAACTAACCCTAACACACACAACAAAGTGCCTTTACTAGTAACTTCATCCAGTGAATCCACATTTATCAGCCAGCAGCTAACTTCAGCTCTTGCAGCCTAGTTTGCAGCCTAGTTTAAAATGGTTAGCTCCAGTCATGCACCCCCAGTCTTACCTTCTGCAGAAAACATGGTCCTGTACTTTAACCTGCTGCTAAAACAGGTGGTACATGGTCTCCCTGAAAAAGGACACCTTTACAAGCTCATAAATAACAATGGCGAGTGTTAGGGGCATGCAGAACACATGGGGGTCACCTCAGCACAAGTAGGGCAGTGTTGTCCATTGAGGATTGGGGCTCATCCTCCCCCCTCGTCCATCGAGAAGTGGCTACCATCAGCAGGTTTAGAGCAGGAGGTGCCTGGTTAATATTTAGGACAAGCACATTGAACATTAGTTTTCCCCCAGGCTCTCCTTTCCTCTCCCTCTCTCTCTCCCTGGTGCCAGCTATGCGACAGGTGTCTTTTCAGCCTGGGATGTGATAAATGAAAGGCTGTTTGTCTGAAGCAGAAAATAAAATGCACCCTGTAGGGTAACAAATAAAACATGGCTCTGAGACATTTTGAACTGGATAGATCAAACATTAAAAAGGTGCTCTCCTGAGACCCAGCCTGTATTTCCATTTATGAAAACAGCTCCTCATTAACAATAAGACTAAGTAACCACAACATCATCCTTCACAAAGTGCACAGTTTGATATCATTCCTTCCCTCCAGTGCACCTTTATTAAAAACCTTCCACAAATCCTGCTAACAATTTCTAAGAATTCTTCGTTTTGATAAACAAGCGCTGTTATGAGTTTTCTAAACTAATAAACTTCATTATGATGACAGCTCGTGTTGACACATTGTGTAGCTCTGCGTTTATTACAGTGTGAACTCATAAAAATGTAACTTAACCTCATTACAGGGTGTGTGTTTTTGTCATCATTACTGGAGGAGTTAATGATGCTGAGAGAGAAGGGCACTGCTCTGGGTTGGCTGGAGGGACAGAAGACATGTACCTGCCTTCTCCTGAGACACTCATTAAGCAGCACAGTGCTCACATCACATCTCATCACTGCCTGGGTCCACAGAGGGCCACATTAGCTGTGTATTTATGTTTCATTGCATGCACATGCAAGTATTTGCCTCAGGGGGCTCTAAAGCAGATGCCCAAATAGTCCTGTCAAAGGGATAAAATATGCGTTAATGTACCGTAGAAGGGACTGGTGGTTCTGACTGGTATAGGATTAAGTGGTAAGCTGAAATTTTTCTTGATTCAGAGACAACCCACGGCTCCTCCAGACCCGCCTGCCAATCTCCTGGAAGCAGAAAACAAACAGGATCCAGCAGACACACTATCCGGTTGTCACACTGTAATGATGATAATGACTAATCAAATTGGACTGACGATATATTCATCACTTGCTGGAAATGTGCTCTCTGTGCAAATGATGTTGTCATAGTATCAACCTTGTACTCTCACCGTCCTTTAATTAGCCTAGAAATTGCTCAAATTTTCTGTGGAAAAAAAGTAACAATCCTTGTTAATTTAACACAACTTTACATTCATCTTGCAGTCATGTTTTTGTCATAAAAGATGCAAAATTACAATTCTGAAAACAGGTTTTTTGGCAGATTATTTTCAGACTTTAGACCGAGCCCATGCATACAAATATGCACAGACATAGACACACACATACGGAAATACACACATAAACACACCTCCTTATCCTGTCCACCCCCACACAAATTTACCTGGTAGAACAGAGTGACCTCGTTCTGCCAAAACCCTTCAGTCATCCTCAGCGCACACACACACACACACACTCTCACACACAGGCACAGACACATACATTCACTTGCCTCTCGCTCAGTAGTATTGAGTGCGGGCTCCCAGCAAGCATGCTCCCTTGGCGGAGCTGTTAAGTGATTAGCTCAACACTGCTGCACACTGCTGCCACATTTACAGCGTCCTTTACTGCTTTGATGAGACTGCAGCAGCTGATGATCCTGTCACTGAGAACTTAAAATGGACTATTTTCAGGATGGCCAGTGTTTGCTAAGAGGTCTGACAGCATGTAGGGACCCAGAGGGCAGCAAAAAATTTAACTGAAATGGTAACATGTCAAAGGAAACAGCATAATTGTGCACATGATACATGAACAGTCATAGGGTCAGGGAGGTGAAAAGAAATTCTAAAGGGTGGTGGATTAATTCAGACTGTTGCACCATCACTGTCTCTTCTGCTTTTCCTAATACACAAGCGCACCCAGTAACTTACTTGTGCCTGAAAAAAATTACAGTTAGATTTATGCCTCAAATATAGGATACAGAACTCATCAAAACAAGTTGGTGTTCACTAAATTAAACCCACAAATTATAAAAACATGCTGGATACTGTCTCAGACAGCAGATACAAAGACAAAAATAAAGATTCATTTGTTCATGAATCGTTGATTTCAAACCAGATTTTCAAAAATGCTCTTCTTTTTCCAGCATCAGTATGAACAATGAGCATCACTCAAACGTTTCATTCCAGAGCTTCAGCACCTAAACCTTATCTCAACACCATTTAGCCTGTTTTACCTGTATTCATGCCAACACTTAAGAAACTATGTATATATTATTTCGCCTTGTTGCATCAGATATCTTGGATCTCATGTATACATCAGTAGAATGTGAGTGAATCACCCAAAATATTCAGATATAAACATAAAATAAACCCAGTCTCTCACAAAGTAAGAGGACAGGACATGAATAAATATAACAAGTGATGAAAGGAATCGGATAAGAACAGGAAAATTATTCCAATCTGTTGTTGCTTTAAACATTAAAGCTCTTTTGTTAAATGTTTTCTAAGCACTGGGGACAGCGAGACAGACCTTTCTAACTTGATCACTCAAAGTAAAAGGTACAAAATACTGTTGTGAATAAGAAGGATAATTGAAATAAATGCATTTAAATGTAAGGTGAAGCCAGATAATGCGTCCTCTAACATTTAAAGATGCTCACTGAGGTGCATTTTAAGGTGATACGTGAGAAAAGGACATCCGAGGACAAATCTGCAGAGTTTGTTATACGCTGTTTGATACAGAACAAAAGAAAAAACTCTGATTTTTTAAAGTGTTTTGATAGTTTTGATAGACAACATCACAATAGTACAAGAGCACAACAGAATCTGAAGTGTAAGCTGAAAGGTAAGCTTGTTAAAAATATGGTGTGCAAAGCAATTTCAAGATCCATAATATTGGTTCCATGTAAATCGTTCGTGTGCATGTCAAGTTTACATCAAGTGACGTTCCCGCCTGCAGCCATAATGGCACCATGTTTCTGTCTGTGGAAAGCAACAAAGACTTACAATCTGTGTAACACGAGGAAACCCAGCCAAGAAGGTTAACATTTCACAGTTGTGTCTCAGGATCTTTAATCCACGGAAACGATCATTGATGTGCGGCGCACTTTCAAGCCTTGTTCGACTCAGAGTGCACAAACACCAGGGGAGATCGCACATTAAGAATCACATACTGCAATGAAAAATAGTGTGACCTGGGAACTTTATCGTACTAATCATCTGTTAATTTGTCTCTCCCATTAAAAACTGATTCTAGGAAGTAAAATGAGATAGGTGATAATTATGATAAAAAAGTAACAGTTTATTAAGTATTTTGTATATTGCCAACACATGGTGGAAAGCGTTTTGTTCCGTGGTTCCCGGTGCTTTAGAAGCCACTCTGAGAACTATTTAGGTCTTGAAGTGCAAATTTTCACCATGAACATGACTCGCCTCTTCTTCCCTCTTTCTTTCTGTCTATTTTTATCTGATCACAGGCTCCCCAGCGTCCTTGCTAATTTTCATGCTTTCCTCTTTTATTTTCTTTCTCTCCTTGCTCTTTTTTATCTTTTCCTCACATCTCTTTTACTTAATCCTCCTCGTCTTTTAATGTCCTCTGTGCTTTTCATTTTTTTTTCCCTTTTATTGTTGCCTCCAAAATGCTGTAATGTTCCGCGCAGGCTGCAACGGTTTCTTGCGTTAATAACTGTGACCTATTAACTGACAGAGATGTCTCAGGGGAGAACCACTTGTCCTTAAATTATACATGAGCGCTCTGTCAATTTGTCCGCCTCGCTCTTTCTCACTACACAACTCTCTCTGTTTCTCTAACAGCGCATTTTTCTTTAATTCTCTCACTAATTTTACTACCTAGGACCACAAAATCCCCTTTTCAAAAGGTTGTAACATAGATAAAAACAGTGGTGGAAGGAAAAAAGATGAACCCATTTGTCCATAAATAATTATATCCAGCAAGTTTATTTCATGTGATCTGACAAAAAAAACTTTAGTTTTAATCCTGCTGTCATGTCAAATGGATGTATAAATACTAAAATGTAGCATTAAAAAGTAGGCATGCTAACTCATAATATCCACTTTAGAAATTGAGCACTTAGACAAACAGAATTACACCAAACACTCCAAATGCCTTAGTACCAATTACTTACTTCTGTGTATTAATAACAGGTTATTATAGATCTCATTTCTTCAGAGTTCTTATTTTTCAAATCCTGGATGCTTAGAGTAAGAAAAATGTTTATAGTTCTTTTTTTCCCTATAACCTTCAAATGAGCAGTGTTGTCATTGTTAGCTTCCCTGCCACAGTCAGACACAAAACACCCTGAAATTGTTTTCTTCTCATCCAGGTACTGTAGCTTTTCTAAAGATTTCTTCTATTCACAGCAGCAGCTACAGTTTTTAACATTTTCTTTAACTTTTGCTAAAATCAATAATACAAAAGCATCTTTTAAAGGCTGCTACATTCCTGCTGGCTTTTTACTGCTGCTCTCTGGAAACTTGCGTAACTTAAAACTTGTTTCATTGTGGGCTGAAAATGGCAGTTACTTGTTCATTTCCAATAGACCTACCAAAGATTGCTAACAACACAGCAAAATTAGAGTGAATACTGGTGGCAATGAAGTGTCCGTCTTCTCTTAATATCAGGCAAACAAAGTGGCTTCAAATGTTCTTAAATTCCTGTGTGCATACTTGGCATTTGATGGTTTTTCTAGTGCCACTGTTGAGCACTCTGTATTCCTGCTTTGCAAATGTTACACCAGGAAGAAAAAAAAGCATGTTTGTTAAACCAAAAGCAGTGAAAAATGGTGAAAAACAATGAATTTAAGCATAACTTGTGTTTGTTTTCATGAAAATTTCCAGGAGCACCTTTAACCTGGGGGGGTTAAGCAACTTTACTCTCTGCAGAGCTGCAATTAAATTGCCACCTTATGAGAGGAAATAGTCTACTCTCTAAAATCTATGTAAAATTCAAACTCTGTAGATGCTGAACTCTTGTTCCTTAACAAGCCTTTATATAGTGAGCAGTAACCTTTAGACATTGGACACATATGCTTAAATTGGCTCTTTACCAACATATAATGGCACCTCAGTGCCCCAATGTGATGCATATTTAATAATTTATCAGCCATTGATGAAGATTTTCAAAGTACTGGTTGTTTTCTTTGCATTTATGAAGGTCAACACAACTTACGTAATTCCACAGCTTCGAGCACATACGACAACATTTTCCAAACAAATCGATAAATCCCTTTCAACACACATCAATGGCATGGAGGCATGATCTTTGATGGTGTAGCATGTGTGGGTGTGTCTGTGTGCAGAATGAACAGAGCAGAGTAGCAGCTTATGGCAAAAGATCGCCTCTCATATTTCTGTAGCAAAGGAATTTTCACGTTAATTTAATGCAGACTTGTGCGAGACGTAGCGCTCGATCGAACTCAACTGCTGGAGGCCGTTTATAGAGGAGCAGATAAAAAGTGTGAAATTCATGTGAAGGAAATTTCCCTAGTTTTGATCCAAATCAATTTTTAGCCTTTAGCTTATGTGCATATGTAGTAGTATACACCCACATGATGCTATTCCAAGGTATCTGTTTGATTTCCTCTGCATCAAAAATCAACCCGTCATTCAGCTGAATGTGTTACATCAATAGAGTCACCCCGGAAAAAAAAAACTGAGTCATAATCAAGTTTATCTTATGATTTAGTGGTATGGGATATAGAAATATTTCTAAGGAGAGGTGTAAATACTGCACAAGCTTAGCAAGAGAACAACGCAACATGTCTTTGTAACAATAATGCATTATTATCCTAAAATCGTAATAATGTACAAGGGATTAATAATATGTAATAATGTAGAAGCTTAATGTAAAATAATATAGGAGCTCACACAGCCTGTGGTTATTAAAGAAGACATAAAAGCACCTGTTCAACAGCTGACTTAAAGTTGCACTAATCAAGCTCAAAAAAGCCACCATAAACATCAAGCAGAGCATCAAACAGCAGGCAGATGCTAACCACGAGTAGCTGACACATCAGATCATTTACCAGCAAAAGAGCCAGATATTTGCATAACGTATTGGTAGAGAACTAATAGATAGATGGATAGTTGATAGGAGAGGGAGAGTATGTGTATACACCTGCAACTTCACCATGAACAGAGTTCGTTAAAGGCAAAAAATGAAGCTGAGCCAGAAACTTTGAAGCTGAGAGTTTTGAGAGTTCTCTGTAACAAAGGGGTGATATGTTGTGGAGAGTAAAAGCTTTGGTTCAGAAAAGATTTCCTGTACTGTTTCTTGCGACACTGCAGAGTCGTCAGAAAATGTCTGTAGGTGTTCACCCTCAGATTTCACCAGGCACGGCTTCATGTGATGTAGTTGATTTGGTCATTTTTACATTATTTTAGTCTCTCTAACATAGCATTTTTTAAAATCTGTTAAGTGTGTGATAAGTAATGTGGCTCCAATACGGGTTGAACGGTTGTTGCTAAAAAGCTGATGGCTGGTCGGCACTCGTTCCTAAAACCTTTAGACTCGTATCAACAGGGCCTGTTGCTTTGAGAAAGTTAATATTGAGTGTGGGAATATTGTGCTCAGCAGAAACAGGATTCATAATGAATGATGATGATGTCTGCGAAAAAGCAACTGTTTCATAAGTTCATTATATCGACTTAAAAAGTGATAATAATGTCAGAGCCGAGTTCACAACTTGTTTCTGCTGCTCCAAGTAGAAATATTATATATATTTGTATAACTGAGAATAAAATTTTGTCCTAACACTCAAAGCAGTCTGTGAAAGTATGGCTGAAATTCATGAGACAAACCAGACAAGAGAGTGTATGCCTCATATTGTTGGGGTCCGCTGAAGGATGCGCATTTCCTTTTTTTCCCTTTGTGTTCAAAATATTGATCTGTGAAATAACAAAACTGAAAACACATTCCTAGTGCTAAAACTTACTACAAGTATAAAAGAGAGGTTAAAAATCTATTCAAAATACTGTTCTGTAGGTTACTACATTACAATGCCGCTGTAGAGACATTAGACTTTTTTTTCATTTCTGAAGTGTAAATATTACTGTGAGAACAGTTGTTTACTGTTTTACTGTAACTTAATAGCAAGTTTTGTTTTTTCACAATACTGTATTTTAAGTGCTCATTAGTTAATTCTTAAATGAAGACATTTCTTACTCCCGTCACACTCTCCTTGAACAACATGTAGAGAACAGACTGGTGATATCCACAGAAATTTTTCATGTTACATGTTAAGGGCAGACAAACTGTCATTTGACCAAATCCTTCTGTGGCTTGTACAGACGTCCTTGTCTTATTCATACTTGGAGTTTTTTTTCATGATTTGATGCTCTTGAAAGTTAAGCAGCATCAGCTGGATTATTCAGTTTAAGTGTGTTGAGAGCTACACAGGAACATATGACGCTTAAAGTTGAGGTTGGTAATTCTGGAAAGCTAGCAAAATATGAAAGTAGCATCTCCTCAGGGCTCTGTCTAAACTGTTCTCTAGGCCTCAGAGGTCCTTCCAAAGACACAGCACCCCCGCATCACAACTGCTTCATAACAGAGTAACAGGCTGATATAAGTAACTGTGGCAGTCGTAATTTTCGCTTTTTCTCTTCCATTCTCCTCTAACCTTAGACGCAGATATGTCCTGTGTATTTTATGTAAAGAGTTGATGTTTACTTGAAACGGTGCTAATGAAAGAACTGTAGTGAACTGCAGAGTAATGTATGTTGACTAAAAGACATAAAACTATTCCCCAAAAAAAGGACGTGTTTAAGACTATATGAGACCTGTACATTATAAAAAACATCAATTAAGATCGGGTCAAATGATTTGAAGCAGATTTGAGCACATTTTTCAGTCACACTTTAAAAAAGTCATGAGAGTTAAAGTGGAGAATTGTGCTGTAATTGTACTGTACTGTATCAACCCATGCAGATCTCTTTATCTTAATGAAGTGTAACTTGTTGTGTGATTGTGTCTTAAAAGGTTATATTATAAACTTTAAAAAGTTAAACACTTGTTTAGATTATCAGGTTTTGCAGTGTAGAAAGTGTTTAGTATATTCAAAAGTACATTTTGAAAATTGGATATATCATTTAATTTATGTTTCAGAACTGTGTTTTTACCCAAATAACAGCATGCTGAACAGAGACATTAATTGGTGTGGACAATATTAGTCAGAATTTTAGATGACTTTTTTGTTTAAAGTGCATGTTTCTCAGCACTGTGTCACTACCTGTGGTTTTGAACCTTGTTTCTTTTGTATTTGAATGGACCTTGACGTCTTGTAGATTCCTGTGTCTATTTTAGATTTGAATTGGCCTTGTGTAGGGTTGTAGGCTGGCAAATGTTTTTAATATGTGACAATTTGTGTTTTTACAGATAGTATAGAATAGAATAGAATAAAATTGGATAAGATAAAGTAGGATGAAAAAATGAAGGGATATATCAGCTATTGTACAGTAGTAAAATATAAAATGCCTTTATCTGAAGAGCCCCTAAACAATGATTGTCCCCTCTGTGCTGAGAGTAAGGCTCTGCCTGTGCCTTGATCCAAGGGATTTTGTATAGTATGCAAAAGGTGAACAATGAAAAAAATGAGTTGAATAAGAAATGTCTGCTTTGCTCTGAATATGTGCCCTTGCTGTGACCTTGGTCCCCGGTGGCCAGTAATTCAATATATAATCGTATGTGCTAATGCTGTATGCAAGAAACATCGTCTTGCTGGTGAAAAGGGAAAATCCACTGCACATGTGTCAGTCACTGGGTCTCTCTATTTACTGTAAATCTCTCCCAAGTTGTCATGTGCATTCAGTCTTCCACTTTAACATATGCTTCAATATCTCCATATCTGCTGGATTGAATGTAATGAATGAACAATGGAACCCAGTGGCGGACTTTTCAACTAGCACTACCACCAGGTCAAGGTTCTCCTTGGCTAGTGAAGTATATCTGACTGGTAGAATATTACAGCTTTTTTGTTGTTTTTCAGATAATAAATCCTAATGATTGGTTATCTTCACACACAGAATTTTCAATGAGTCTAAGATCAAACCTGCAAAACCAGAAACATTCCCATCAGCCTCAGCAGTGCGTTGTGCTTAGAGCTCAGTAACAAATATTAACATGCTCACAGGCTAAGCAAAGATGCTAAGCAGTATAAACTCAACATCAGCATGTTAGTATAGTGAGCATGTTAGCATGCTGGCATTAGTATCTTGCTCAAAGCTTTTCTAAACCTAATTACATTCATGTAGAACTGTTAGTATTTTCATGTATGCTGTATTATTTTGTTTTTTGTGGATCTCAACCGTCAGAACCAGACAAGATCGTACGCACCAAAGCCACAGACAGTCCAGACGTGGCAGGCTGTCTCCGCTGCCAAATTGCAAACGTCCGCTCTTTTCATAGTAGAGTGATGAATTTTTAATGAGCCTGTATCACACCGAGGGAACGGAGAAAGCAGTGGAGTCGCTCAAGTCGATTTCAACAATTCCTGGATCACTGGGTCTGCCTTGTTCCCATCATATCTTCATTATCTCTTTCTTTAATTTATTCTTATCTGCAAATAACCAAAGGAGCAGGAAATGAGGAAAAGCAGGAGGAAGAATTCCTTTTTGCATGTACATGGAACAGAAAGAAGTTTGATGTGGCACACAGACAGGGAGAGAAACTCCACATACCACAGAGAGTGTTCCTTTTTGTTTACAGCAGCCAGAGATGGACTCATTCTTCCTTTTGCTCAATGCGTCTAGCTTAAGGCAGGAGAGAATGGAGAGTGTTTGAAGAGCTGACACAATGAGTCAGAGCGAGGCGAGAGTGAGTGTGAGGGAGAGGGAAGGGCGGTAAAGGTTTAGGCGTCTGCGCTGACAGCTTTCTCATGCAGTCTGACAGAGCTTTGTTGAGGATCCGGGGTTTCACCGCTGTTGCCGCTCCAGGGTTTCACTGATGTTGCTGCCGCAGTTAGTGCCCAGCCCTGACCTTTTCATGCACACCGTACAAATATCCATCCTTCACATGGCGACCACTTCTCCGAGACCTACCCCAGTGCGTCTGAAGCCACATTTACGGGAAAGAAAGGAAGTTGAAAACAAGCTGTCATGTGCTGACAGATGGTCCACGCTGTCAGTAAAACGTCATCACAGACCACATCTCCCATGAGGTGGACCAGTGGCGAGGATGGCCATCGCCATCTGTGCCCCTGCAACAGATGCTGCTGACAATACCGAGGCCACATGTGTCACACTGTGTTTCATACACAAGGCTTACTTTAATGCCCCATGCAGGGTATTAGTTTGGGTGTGTCAGCACTGTGGAAATTGGTTGATTTTTTGCTGTTTCATCTCGCAAACTAACTCTGACATATTGGAGCTGTAAACCCCATTCTGTCTCTCTCATTTCTCTGCCTGACTCTCTGTCTGTCTGCCACTCCATCATGTCTGTCTTTCTGTCTGTTGCGGTCTGTCTCCCTCTCCATTTCCCTGCCTGCTGTCTCTCTCGCTGTGCTGCTCTGCGACTGTAGTTAAGAGAAAGAATGAAAAAAGATGAGCAAACACGCCGGCTGCCTCGGAATTCATTTTCAAGCCCCACGCGCTCCCGACTTCTCCCCGTCTCCGCTTTCCCTCCACCTGCAATATCCCTCCTCTGCTGCTCCCACGCAGGATTAGGCTTAAATGAGAAATGTATTGTTTCCTTCATTCACTCAAGTCAAAGAGTAATTGAGTAAATCTGTCTGGCCTCTGTCTGTTGGGGAGCAGCAGAGATTAGGGCCTCTGTTTGCAGAGATGGAATCACATCTTTAAAAGATGGAATAAAAATGTCACTGCATCTTTAATGACAGCCAGCTTGACATTTTCCAGCAAGCTTTTCATAGGAAACTCCTACAGAATTTTCATTTATTTCCTCCAGTACAGTGGAGGGAAATGCCACGTTGTGCCATTATTTCATTATGGAGTGTCTGTTATCAAACACTTATGAACCCTATATCAAGCAGAGCATATATGGTTAGTAAGTTACTGAATATTATTAAAAGATTTTACACACTGTTTGTCTCATATTATACAGAGATAATTAAAAACCTTTTTATATTCTTTATAAAGTTTTAAGCTGGACAGAGGAGGGGTGTTTGTATGTGCTGAGACCTTAATAGGCCTTCTTAGATTGCATCCAGCATCATCATGTATGTCCCCGGGGAAGACAAAATTTCTCTCCAGCTTAAAACAAGCTAGCTTTATTATGTTGATGCATAACCGAAGAGATGGATATTTGTCGTCTCTCCACATCTGACAACCCTGCAAATTTCCCTGTGTGTGCAGGAATTTGCTTATCCCACCTCAACAGTAACCATGCCAACATAGCAGTTATGCCTAATGGATTTCACTGCATCGTTATTGCTGAATGCACAAATAGTTGTGGAATGAATGAAAGCATATTTTTCCTGTGCGCAGCAGAAAGACAAAGTTCAGTTTTACAAGTCTCGCTTGAATGATTCTAAGTTTATTTTTTTAAGATAAATAGTTTTACGGAGGCTTATGGCACTAATGACTGATATCTCCACGGCTGCTAGTGAGCATGCGTTAGTCAGGAATGTTGGATCACGCCATATGTTGCACCAAATTATGAGGTATGATTGGCAAAGGCATGATACCATGCCCCTCAATTTCATCCAAATCCTCCACATTTTAAACATGCATTTTTTTTTAACCCATCCAGCTTTACTTCCAGTCTTTGTGCTCAGCAAAGCTAGCTCAAGCTACATTATTAGCATGCAGACATTTGAGTTGTGTCAATGTTCTAGCTCTCAAGAAGGAGCGGAAAGAGCATGTTTCTCAAATGGTAAAATTTTTACTTAAACTGTTTTCAAGGATTTTCAAACATCTTTGTGTTGATTGCTGTTTCGCTGATTTTGGTGTTATTCTAAAATATCATGATAAACACCAAGTCTATGCCCAACCTTGGCTGCAGCATTCAAATGCCCCAGACTAACTCTCAAATGTAGGATTTAAACCTAATGTTCACTTTCTGTTGGTGCACTTCAAGGCCTCTTAAGTGCCAAGGCTTATGCTTTTAGACTCTGCACATTTTGTGACCGGCTGTACTATGACTCAGATCTTGAGAAAACAGTGGTAAAAAGGGGTAGCAATGAAACCGGAAACTCACAGAACGCAGTCTGACCTCTATCGATTCTATTCAGTAAGTAAAGAGATGAGAGAGAGCGCAGAAAGTCTCTGGGTACATCCAAAGTGACTTGAGAGATTAATGACACAAGATATAAAGTAGTGTACATAGTGACTCACCTTAGAAGACAAACACTATGCGCCTGAAGACAATAGTGCATACCTTCAGTGGTGCCAGCACACTTCCACCTGTGTAAATATATGAGTGGATTAGAGGAATTAAGTTTCCTGGAGGACCAGTTGGCAAGCTGAATAAGACAAACAGGTGCTTGTGTTTACTGTAGAGGTAGAAGTCTTTCTGCTTTTCCCCTGCCTGACAGTAAACATTAATTTGCCTGAATCTCAAAACAGCTAGAAAATTAAAAAGAAGTGCTTTGGTGAATAAGTAGCAGTAATTTAGCCAGTCCTGTGCCACCTGTCTGGCTCCACATACATCAGCATTTTCTCTTTCTGTTCTCTGGTTTTCTTTACTCTTGGGTTTCTGACAGTGATCAGGGGAGTTGGAGCAATGCTGAGCTGAACAGTGCTGACAAAGCCGAAAGGCTGTGCACTTCAGGCTCCGCAGTGGCTGGATCGATGTAGTGCCATCACCGTGGCCTGGGGGAACGGCTGCCACCATCCTTCATACTGCACTGGATGTCCTCATCTGCCTCCTTGTCACCTCTCCGCCTGTGGCTGGACGGAGATTTATGCATAGCACACAGGTCAAGTCCAAGCATACGTTATACAGTAGGTTAGCAAGCTAGAGCGCATGACACTAGCTATGCTCTTGGCTAGCTTTAATAGGCTCACCGTTTGGAAAGTTTAACACCTACACTGACAAATTGATGCTGGCAAGAAAGTCAAACTCTGCCATGGTTTTGGCAAGAAAAGAAAGCTCAGCAATTAATTAGATACTTTGAAGCCCAAAGCTGTGGTTGCAGTACGGCTCCATTGAACACATTCCTCCATCACAGGCTTTGTTTACATGGTGATTCGCAGGTTTAAATATACTTTTCACACTCAAATGCATTGCCAGATACTTTTATATTAGCACATTATGCATTTTCGCACTGAAGGTTTATGAGTATGTGCAATGTTTGTAAACAGTGTAGGAAGCACTTTTTGAATGGAGAGGGGCAGACAACTGGAGCAGGCCAGGTGAGGTGGTGCTTATTGAGTGGCTAGATCACTTCCTGCACAGCACTGGCAATGTAAGAGAATGAAAAACTGTACATGTAGTGTCAGACATTTTGATGAATGTGCCAGCTTTGGTACATTTGCAGTAGATTAACTTCTGCATTGCTCACACAAGCAGCAGCTTTAGCCTACATATGTTTAGTCAACATTCTTGCATTGAAACCTCATTTTAAGGCTGTGATTCATTTTACACACACAGGCGATGTGTTTTTGCTTTTTTTGTTTAGTTGGGGCCCCTCACAAGGAGCAGGATAATCATGGTAGTTGAACAAAGTGAAACCCAGAACCCTGAAACTTGACCATGTACTGAAGTAAAAAGGGCTGCTCTGCCTTCTTTTCAGTGCTGTTAAACTCAATTTAGTAATCCTTCTTTGGGAGACAGGCCCTTAGTGCGCTCTTGTGTGGTTTATCCAGTCCAGACTTATGTTCTCAAGCATTTGCCCAAGTGAAAGCAGAATTTAGCCAACCTCTCTAGGGTCCCTGAGTAAATTTTAGAAGCAGTGTGCCAGGCTGGCAACCAGCCATGAGATTTTAGTTGCCAAATCAACAGAATGGATGCTGTATTTTAATTGTTTGTTGTAGGAGTGGTGATGATTTTGTGTAATTACAGCCCAGATTTAAATAAAAATAATACCCAGATTGTTAAAACATATTTTACACAATAAAAAAAAGACTTTTTGCTTCTCAGACTGTCTTTTGTGTGTTACAACATACATTCAAACAAACACATACTCTTGTCTCCTTGTGAGGACCCAGATACACATAATTCATTCCCTAGCCCTTACCCTAAACTTTACCACTACAACTGAATGAACCCTAATACTCAGCCAAATTCTAACTTTAACCTAATTTTAACCCAAGCCAAATCTCAACTTTCAAACAGTTCTTTAAAGTTGTGAGAACCAGTCTGAATGTCCTCACAATGCAGAAATGTCCTGACAAAGTAAATTGAGTCTGCACAAAGAAAAAAACACAAGTATATCCTCAATCAGACCACTTTTACTGTAAAACAAGTGCTTTTAGCCACTATCAGGCAACATAATATATTAATGCATTCATTTTATCATGAATTCTCAAAGAATTGCATTCAACAGGGAGAAAAAAGTAAGTGGATTAATTACAAAAAAACAAAACAGTTTTTCAGTCTGGTCAAATAAGATAAGACAATCAAGACTCTTTGTATTTGAGAGGATAGTAAACAGTGAAGCTCTATTCAGCAATGCTTCACATACTGCAGTGTCCTTTGTCTGCTTTTTTTAAAATCCACCCTCCTCTGTTAGTCAGTTTTTCTCTGAATAAAGCTTGAGTATCACTTTACTTAGTTTGAGCTCTCTGAAGATATGTGTTGTCTTGCAGGTTAGCCTGTAGTGTTGAAAGTTTACCTTTGGAGTTTTTCAGCTCTGTTGTTTGTAAAAGTGGTAATCCATGTAACAGCAGGGCTCTATCTTGCCTAGGCCAAAGAGTACTCCAATAAACTGAGGTGGAGGTATATCCAGGGATTCTTTTAACACAAAAGTGGTTGTCAGTGGGGTTGAGCAAAAAGCAACACAAGTGCCAGAGCAACTCCAGGAAACAATATTTGAAAATTTGGAAAATAAAAAAAGACCCATCCCTACTCTGTAGCCCTCAAAGGGATGGTGACTGTTTGGGACAAAGCAGTTGTTGAGATAAAATGTGACTAAAAATAAATGAAGTAGATAAAATAAGACTTTAGCAATTATGGTTGGTCTTTTGTCCAACAAGTTTCTGATCCCAGCAGACAGAATTGTGTTGCAGTCAAAGAAAGACTTTAAACCTGATCATTTTAAGTAACTGTAGAGAATATACTGTAATTAAAGCACATTACAGCCTCATTTTGTACAGTACATTTGAATAGCGTTTGCATGATGCCTGGAAGCATCCTGACAATGAACCTCTGATCCAAATATATTTTTGATACCTACACGTTGGCCTGCTTTTACTTAGTCAGCTTCACTATAAATCGTGCTCCTCATAAAGCTGCACCAAAGCACTACACAGCAGCACTCTTACTTTTGTTTAGTATGACCTTTATCACTCAGACAAACACCAGTGATGAAACTGTGCTTCCTTCAGAACAACAACCAGTCCAGCTACCTGCTGGCCAATCTTAAACCACCCAAATGTGATGGACTCAACTCTCCACCCAAAGACTGCAAATTAACCACAGCAGTAGCTGTTTCTACCAAAAGTGACCCACTAGGTTAGGTAGCTCTAATCCCACACCCATCTCAAACTTGGATATTTATATAAAAGTGTGTGTGTGTGTGTGGGTGTGGGTGTGTGTGTGCATGCGTGTGTGTGTGTGTGAGTGTGTACATATAGTGTACTGCTGTACTTGCTGAAGAGGGGCAATTACACCCATTTCCATTACTTGTGCGATAACATGTATACCTATTCTCACCTGATAACCTAAACAGCCTGATTCTTTATAGATTAATGACTTGTCTCCAGCTAATGTATTTTTATCACAAGGTCATGAGTGATGTATTATCAGTTAATGAGAAATGCAGAAATGTGCAGTGTGAGGAGGTAAACACACACACACTGAGAGACACACTCATTTCACCTTTCAGGAGGGGTTTCGTCTGGCCTGCGGTGAGTTGTCCTGCAGTGATAAGAATAATGGTTTTGGCGCCATGGCCCGCAGAGACCGACCTCCCATTCCCTCCTGGTAGATAGTTGAGCAGAGAGGTTCAGCCCGTCCTATTGTGAGTCCGACATCTATAGCAGACAATGAGGCTTAGCACTGCCCACTTAAGGGACAGTGGTGTGCCTATATTAAGGACCACCGCAGATCTCTCTGATAACTGTCACTAGGGGACTTAGAATATAGGAAATGTAAGGAGGGGCAAAGTGATGCAGAGAAAAAGACACTCGCATTAGATAACTTACTATTCATCCAGCAGGAAAACGTCTTTGCAAGCCTGAAAGACAAAAGAGGACATCACAGGGCACAATATCGAACTGATGGGCTTTTGAGGCGTGCTGTATTTCTTTGTTGAGTGTTGTGCAAAAACAGCACAGTAGGAGTCCACTGATATCAGTCATTTTTTATTTTATTTCACTACAGGTCGGAGCTTCACTCGAAGTAGCGAATAAGTGCGAAGGGGTCCTTGTTGAAATCCTCCCGTCGCTATCTCTGTGATCTCAGCATTTACACAGCGTTAGGCAGTGGGGGACATCAAACGCTCTAAAGAGGAAAAGTGGAAAATGTTAGGTGCAAATGTATTAGTCATGTTTTTAATTGATTTTCTGGAACAGGCCAGGATGACTTCAAAGCAAATAGCTGCTGAAAGAAACTCAGATTTGTTGCTTTTAAGGGAGGGCTGCACTCTTAAAGGCTCAGTTTTTTTTTTTTAATTCAAGTACCTACGCATATCCAAGCTTAAACTGGGATTGTGAAAGGATGAAATATGTCAGCTACAGTATGGTGTTACAAAGATAATAGTATGTGCTAGTTTTACAAATACTATATACTCCTTTTTTAACGCACAATATAATGTTGCTACCGACTGTTGACAGTAAGTGATTTTGACTTGAAGCATCAAACATTACTGATGTATTAAATGACTCTGAATAATGTAAAGGGGTCGCTTGTAGTAAAGAACCCACAGAGAATTATCACGCAACTCTTTCAGCTCCTTTCAGCTTTATGAACCATATTAACCGCCTTAGCTGATGTTTTGAAATTATGTGCCATAATGTTGCTATTTTGTGTCCCTCTCATTGTTATATTTTTTCTAGAAGCAGCATGCTACCACTGTTTTTTTTAGCCATGGAGCATGTAAAAAACCCACTGCACTTGACCTGCACAGCACCAAACACCAAACAGTTGGTGACTAGCTGGTGAACTCAGCGGAGCATTTAGCAACCAAAGTGCCACAAAACTCTTAATGAATGCCAATGTTGCTCTGTGTCTGTTGGGTGTGTAAATACCCATTTTTTTGCTGACAAAGTCATCATATCTAATTTATAGGCTAATTTCCCCACCTTAATCAATAACATACCTTTAGCAATGTAGATTCCTCATTTATCGACTAAAGGTTTATTTATTAATTTATTTAAGTGGGGTTTTGTTATTCCCTCCATAGCTTGGTGTCATTAGCACCGGGCTCACAGCTCTTTGTTCTGTAGTCCTTGTAGCTGTGCTCTTCAGACAAATGCCAGCTGCTTTGTGTGCTTGGCCTCTGGAGGAACCAACCTGTACCCACTTGAATGTGCTAGTTGACAATAATGAGACCAATTACTTTTATCAGTTGCTTGGCTGATTGATCAGTAGAATGACCTTTACCTCAAATGGCAGAAATCTGGCGGAGTAGTTACTTTAACATCACATCATCACCTCGGCTGCATTTGCACATCTCATAGTCTCCCTCTTTAGATCACACGAGTGGAAAATGACGGGTTTGTGGAAAGGCAGTGATCTGTTTGGAAACAGTTAAGTACACACCCGAATGAAGACTCAAAGGAGTGAAAGCAGTCGTTACAGCTGACCTCTGAGATGGCCTTGAGCTCCTCCTGGGGAAAATACAAATGAGTTTTGTCCCTGGTCTCAGAGCCTGGAGACTAATGGCCGGCCCTGGCCTATCGCTTGCCTCAGGAGGCTTTGTAGTAGAGACAGGATTAGGGAGAAATGGATGAGAGCAACGGATAATGAGAGAGATCTGTCTTGAGTCTAATCATTGGTTTTAGAAGACATGATCTGGGCTGGAGAGGACGAGAGTGAGAGAAGATAAGAGGTATGTTCCTTGTTGTGATTACACCTTTTATCACAATTGAGCATCCAATATGTTCCTGTTGTCAGCTGCTTTGTATGCTGTTTTTTTTCACCGAAAGCAAACAGGCCATTCATTGATTTACATAAATGTAGTGTAAGTGTAGATTCTGCTGACTCGATAAGACACCTCATTATTGAGATGCGGTGATACACATTTTATCACACAAATTAAGTGTTGCCTTTTCCTCTGGCTCCCAATCCCCTAAATTAGTCTGTCAGGTATAAAAAAAATATTCTGTTCCTCTCTAAGTGTATATTTGTAATGCTAATTATGGCAATTGTAGGGAGTCGAATCAAGATGCTGAACACAGCAGCTAAACAATCACCAGGGATGGATGCTAACACTTTTATGCTAATAACAAAGGAAGAGAGAAAAGATGGAGAAAAAAACAGAAAAGAGCCAGAGGACAGACAGGGCTGCTGGTCAGCTCCGTCAGCAAGTGAGGCTGATGGAGAGTGAGGGCTGAGAGGGAGAGAGATAAAAAAGGGAGACGGTTAGAAGGGGGAGAAAATTAAAAGCTGATTACCTTGTGAGTGAGTCCTGAGTTTCTCTCAGGAAGGGAAAGGAGGGGCAGGGGGAGGATGCCTGTTTTTAGTCTTATAGTATTTATTGAGGCCAGTCTCCAGGGTAATCAAGACCAGCTAAAAATAACCAGCTAAGATGTGCTGCAGTCATAAACAGTGGACACAGGCTCAGCACCGCCTTATGTACTGTAACGGCACTCATTTACTCACCCGGCTGTAATGTTGCTCCCATTTAAGTGGCAGACATTTCTGCAGTGTCAGTTATTATGATAAAAGTGTAACCATTATCCAAAGTTTGTCCTCGACACTGTACAATTTGTGCAGAAGAAGAAGAAGAAGAAATGTGGATCACACTACTTTCTTGAGGATAATTGGTTTTCATTGCAGTCATTATACGGTTGAGTGAGAGTCACAGATATTTTCCAGAAGCCCCTTTTTTTCACCCTGATCCTTGCCCCCAGTTTGCTCACATTCCCCTTTTTGTCACTTGGCCCAGCTGAGGGCCCGCCACCCTGCTGTGGGCGATGTGAAATTATTATATTGTACTGGGAGATAACAGACAGCGTGTAGCCTTGAGGCAGTTTCTTCGCTTCACCTCCTTAAAAAAGATATTGCTGTGATAAAGCGTGGCTCCTTCTCTGCTCACGCTAAATCGAAGGGGAGGCCTTGAAGGCGAGGTCTGGTGAGTGGGAGCCAGATGAAAGAAATAAAAGTAAGAATCAGTTGATGTGTTTGTGTAGCTCGCTGTGTTTCAAGAAAGCACATTGCTCATTAGCATAAGACTGTGGGAAGGGCTGCAAGCTCAATCAGAATTTGTTTTTTTGTTTTTTTTGGAGCATTTGCTGCCTTGATGCGAGTTTTTCTCCTTTTTTTCTTTTTTGTCAGAGGATGGATTGATTGGGAGCCAGATTTGACTGTTTTGGCATGGTCTGAAATTAGTGGGTAGCTTGTGATGACAGGGTCAGTCAGAAGCCATGAAAAAAAAAATTCAGAGATAGTGGGTGTTCATTAAAGTTTACAACAGTCTGAACCTGTGAAGTTCAGCAAGAATTTGTTTGCAGTATTGTAAGACTGTCTGGTCATAAATTTCTCTTCCATTAAAAGTTTTCAGCCTGTGTGCCCTACATCCATGGTTTTTGTTTTTTGTTTTTTGCTATAATAAGCAAAGAGGATAAAATGTCTCTCACCTGGATGAGAGATTGTTTTGTCAGGCTGAAATGGGTCAGGCAGAGACTCATAATTTCCTCAAACCTGTTTGTTCAGGTCTCCAAAATTCCAGACTAAACCTTAAAAAGGATTAATCCTGGCACACCTGAGAACAGCACGTATGAGGAAACACTGGTGCCCCCTTGCTGTGGTCTGCTTCTAAGACAACCAGTTCACAAACAAAAGCCCCACATACACGTTACACACACACACACACACACATCTATACAGAGAGGAGAAAAGCTCCTGGGCTGAATGGTGGTGTATTAATCACACTGACGCTTGGCACTGCGATCTGTGACCCAGTCTTTTAATTGCATCCGCTCTGCTTAGCTGCCGCTCTCCCTCTTTATCTCGCCTCTTTCCCCCTTTCTCATTCCTCAAGCCTCCTCATGCCCGAGCCCATGAGAGGAGGCTAATGCAGAGATAAGAGCCAGGGCCGGGGACTCGCAAAACCCAAACGCTGCCCGAAAGTGCACCGGTCAAAACTCACGGGACGGGACAATGTGTGCGCAGCAGCACTTTAACACTAAGAGATTCATGCAATTATGTAGAGCAGCTTTACTGTGTCATGCCTCAATATTCAAGAGAGATGGTGCACAAAGAAAAACAAATATCTGTAAGAAAATCTTCATAATCTGTTGAAATACTGTGGCAACCTTTGAAACCCCGCCCACCACCACCACCACCACTATACAGCATATGGCCCACACAACATCCTGTACGTGTCTGGTTACATTAAAGGCAGGTCTGCGATATAAAGACTCCACATTCAGACAGGCTTGTTGGTTCCAACACAGGAGGCCTTCTTTTACAGCTGTTACATCCATACCTGCGGAAAGAGGGAGGTGACAGAAGCAACACAAAGGAGTGACAAGGTGGGGGCGATAAGGTTGTGGGTGGCTTATGGCCCTATAGATGTGACAGTGCACTAACAATGTGACAAGGTTTTGTTCAGCCCCGTAAGAACGCCGGAACCAGATAACAAGCATATGGTGTTTAAAAAGTGAAACATGAGCACTGACGCACACAAATGCAGGCTGACAGCACCTTCTCTCCCACACACACACATACACACCTATGAGAAGGCAGTGAGTCGATGGCACCCATACCCATTTATGCATCAGCTGTAATAATCGTATATGCAAAGAGCTCATGGCTCACACTCCCACTCCAATGTCCCTCTCCTCTCTCACTCCGGCTCCCTCGCATGCAGGAGCACACACGAAGCTGCACACACAAACACACTTGAGTCGCAGTGGTTTCCTTTTGTGAGAGCGAGCTGTCAGAGGGAACTGTGTGGGCTTTTGTTAAAACAGAACTGCAGAGGCAGAGAAATTCATTTCCAACTGCGGCAAAAAAAAGAAAGTCTTTTCAGGAAAGTCACATTGTACCTGCAGTGTTTTAAAAACAGCAGCATGTAAATTGAATTAGTTATAAGCATTCCTGTGGGGGCACAGTGGGCTGGATATCAAAAGAGTTTCAAGGGTTGTGGATGTGCTGCATGGGGCGCCTCAGGTTTGGCTACGGATTCACAAGATGCTGCACTTTAGTTTTTGATAAATCACGCAACAGAAAATAGATTTTATATCTTGACTTGCCAATCACGCCTGTTACCACTGCAGTTATTTTGCCACCCACTGAAAAGTGTAAATGTTTCTCATTTCTCTTTGCCTTTCGAAGTTGGAAAGAATATGACAACTCAAATGTGTCTTGAGTAGATATTTTGGTGCTAATGTCGCTGTCAGGGAAACACCTTGTATGTTCAGTTTTTTAAAATTCACACAAGAGGATCACGTGAGCTTTCAGAGTTTTGTTTTAGTTCGTCAAAACCTTGTAGCTCCCTAATAGACACATCTCAAAGTGCTTTTCAGTTCATCTAAAACAAGGCTGCTTCTCAAAGCAGCCATACAAGCATAATGCCCTTCTGTAATAAGAATGAAACGGCTGTGTGTTGGTCAGTTTCCTTTGGAGATCCATTATTTCCTGATTATAAACACCTTGAAGGATATTTTCCCTCTTAAACCGTGGTCATTTGCCAAAGAAAAAAAATTCAGACCCTTTATATATACGTTCCTGCGTTTTGCAATTAAAAGTTTTTCCCAGGCTAAAACTCAGTCAGTCGGTTATTATGTAGCATTTTCATGCGGTTTGGAGTTTGAAACCAATTATTAGCAGAATATTGAGGTCTATTTAAAAAAGCTAATGATGTAAATAAGATATTCACATTCTTTTCATTTCATTTATTTCTATTGAGCTGTCTGCAGCTTTTTTAACTTTTATATTTTTGCAGTTTCTGTTTTACTTTTTAACTTTCTTTAGTTTCAGCACCACCACCAAATTTGTCATATCACTCGTTCTTGCTCGGTTGCCTTTAATTATAAACTGAGACTTTTAATATGTTTCTGTTGCTAAAGTTACTCGTTGTAGCCCATAAATTTAAAACAGTGGGCAGTTCAACTGGAAGTACTTACTGGGTGTCTTATATGGGGAATTAGTTGAAACCGTGCAGCCAATCAGAACTGAGTATTCACCCAGACAGCAGTATAATAGGGATTAGTGATTATGTTTTAGGTTCCTCGCATGACTTGGGTTCGTTACTATCAGCAGTGTATTTTTGTGTGGGATTCATGGGTCTAATCTCCTTGTTACCAAATTAAACCTTAATATTTTGTTTCACAGAGACCAATTTGATGTAATGTATCATTAAAAATTAATTCAGATTATTTCGGGTGACAATTATTATCAAGGCACTTACAAACAAATGCCTGAGCATCCTAGCATTTCATCCATTTTTTCAGCTTAATTCCTATCGCTGGAGATGAAGATCCGATTTTTAATGAATTTGTCTCTGTGCACTTAAATTAAAATTCTGATTACAGTGGGCTTCAAATTATTTGCATCAAGCACACAGAAAGCAGTGAAGTCACAGCGCTTCTTTTGGACTGAGATACTGCAGCACTCTGTGCAGCCTCTTGCATACAGTATGTTCTGTATTTAGGCAGTGTTATTAGACTCGACAGTGGGCTTCGTGCTGCTGTCTATCACAGCGTCAGCCTGGCAAAAATACTGTTATGTGGGTGGCGTTGATTTTCCCGTTGGCTTGAGGAAAGCGGCAGGATACCAGGGGGAATGTTTATTTAGCACTGTGCCACAACTGGGATGAACAGCACCTTAACAAAAAGAGCTCCATATGCTCAGTCTGGATCTATTTACCAGCTCCATCCTTAATATATCTGATTCTCTAACCACAGCCTGTCACAGTGAGAGGCTTTTAACATAAACTTTTTAATTGTTATTGTCAACTGCATACAGGGGGATGTTTTACGGCCTGCTAAAAGCCATTATGTACAGTGTGTTTGCTTTCAGACATCTATTTTAAGCAGTTGAAGCCAATATTATAATCTTTTTTTATAGACCTTTCAGAAAACAAAAACAAAGCACTTTGCAACTCATTAAAAACGTGTCAAATGAGCAGGAGAAGCAATAAATACAAGGTGAGGCATGGGATATAAAAGTGAAAAATCAAAAGGAGGCTAAAAACAGTAATAGAGGTTGTTACATAAAAGCAGGTCTATAAATAGTCACATCAAGTCTTAAAAATGATTTGTAAAATCACACAGTCACTTCTAAAAGCAGTGTGTAAATGCTTAAATCACACTGACATGATCTTGCCCTTTTCTATGCCTCTTTTTAGCTCTTTTGTGCCATTCTCACAGCTTATTATGACAGTGATAGTAACTGTCCCACCAGGGGGCCCATTTTATGTCTGACTGGGCCATTGGCTCAGACCGGCTGTCCTGGTTTGCATCCTGGAGAAAGCTCTTCAATCTGCCGGAATTACAAAAGGAGGAGGAGAATAGAGGAGGACAGGTGGGGGGTTAAACAGGGAGGAAGTTGGGACAGTAAAGGTAATGAGGACAGGGAGCTGTGGCGCCGGGGAGAGGAGGAAAGTGGAGGAGACAGGGAGGAGACAGTAACAGGATGAGAAGAGAATGGCAGAGGGGAGAGGAGGTGGGGGGGGGGCGTGCATGGTCGACAGGTGAACACGGTGTGGGCGGTTGCAGAGGGATGAGGGAGGCATGCTCCATGTGGATGCACAAAGCAGGCAGTGCAGAGGCATTACCTGCCATCTACATTATGCACATGTAATGTTTCCATACACGAGCTGTTCTGGCCCCCTCAGGGGTATTGTCGTGGATCCACAAACAGGAAGAGACAAAGAGCATAAGCGTGTCTCTGTCTCTCTCATTCTGTGTGTGTGTGTGTGTGTGTTCGCGGAGAGCTCGGTGGTCTGTGGTCACGGCTGCTTGCCCACTCTGTTTTAGCCGCGTCTGTGCTGCGCTAGCCGCTCTGTTGGACAACATGTTCTCTGCCATACGAGTCCAGAGAGGAGCAGCCGAGCAGAATGACACCAGCCTCAGCAGCCTGCCAAACACCACTGTGGATGGCAGAACACACTAAAATAAACAGGACACACTGTGGCACACACACACTCACACACACACACCCAGACAAGCTTATACAGAGACAACAAAGGCAGACCAATACCCTACAATACACAAATACACACACTCCCACACACTTGAGCTGATGGTTTAATACCCCTGTTGTTTTCCACCACAGGGAACCGAGGCAGAGTACAGGGACACACACGCACACACACACATGCACGCATGCAAACACACACAGACACACAATATCATAGATAAAGAAGGCAAATGACACAATTAATGTTTGAGCTTGAAGGCTTCTGTCAAATCCAGCAAGGAACAACGTCTCACCTTTCATACAGTTTACATTGTGTGCAGTTTTAGGACTTTTGTAATGTTTGCAACCATGTTTTTATTTCTGATTTGATTTTGATTGTAAATTAACTACATTAACAAGACAAATGTCACTTGAAATATGCTGTGAATACTTTCTATGGTCTCAGTGAGAGACTACAGTGGTGCAGCAATCGGTTCTAACAAACGAGACCTGCTGACCCACACACACTGCTGCATTAAACAACCCAGGCCAACTCTGAGGTGAAGGAATAACTTCAATCTCAGTCTGTTTCACCTCAAAAGCCCTGCACCCTCTCAGCATCTTGTTCAACAGTGGCTCTTTACAGAGCTAAAGGTGCAGCAGAGGCTGATCTGCACTGCTGGAGACACAACATTAATAACAGCAGAGCAACAGTGCTCTGCCTCCCCCTCATTTTGTTATTCTCATAGAGGCGGGAGACTCTAAGATGTTTTAATATTAACTGATTTATGAATTAAGGCAGGTTTCTTTCTTTTTTTTAGTCTTTTGTGCATTAATTCAAATCACATATAGAAACGGAGATGCATCAAATTGAGCCCTCTAAGCCAGAATTAAAAGAGGATCAGGAGGTGCCCTAAAGGTTTCCGCCCCTCTTATACCTATCATATGTGCATATATGTTTATAGAATGTTGTGCATGTGCACGATGCAATGCAGTAATTAAATAATAAACTCACATTTAAGTCTTTTCTGTATTCAGAGTATGAAACATTCAAGCTTCTGACTGCAGTTCTTGAAAAATTGAACACTGTGAGTTTTCCTGACAGTCGTCATCCTGACAGAGAGATGCATGCTGGGTAAACAAGGTCACCCAGCTGCTTAAAATGCTGTATCATAATGTCTTCTTTTAGACATTTTGTTGATTTTCTAAATCATTTCAAGCTCACTGAGATAGTCACTGACAGACAGACAGTCTGTGAGGAAGCTGCCAGCCGTCCCAGATGTTCTTACAACATGTCACTGTAGTCTGCTAGCTTAGAATTGTTGAAATTAGCAATATGTGTTTTAAGTCTTGTGACAACCAAACACTGACACACTTAATTCACACGGAGAGATACTGAGGCTGAATGGAGCTGTAAGTTAAAATCTGGCTCCAAAGTCTCAACATCCTTGTGTTTGTCAGTGATTTTATCATCCAGAATGAGCATCTGTGAAGACTGACAGGAATGAGTTCAACACCAAGTTTTATCACTTTGTGAAATAAACAGATTATTCAGTGAATATTTTCAGCTTTCACACATAGCCAAAGGGCAGAGCTGCCCTGTGCACATTCCTCTGTCTCTTTTATTCAGTCCATGTGCTTTAAGTAACCTGACCATGCGGGAAAGGTAAGTCTATAGGCAGCATTCATTCAACTTGCAGTAAAAGATGCCTGTGTTCTTTTTAATTGAAAAAGGACAGCCGGTTTACTGACCTTCAGGGCTGTTAGCTCAGAAAACATTCTGAAGCCTCATCTTTGTTTATTCACTTCAAATTCAACTTTTCGCACAAAGGGATGCTGTAGTTTGCCAAGCGTGAGATGACAAAACAAATTACATGCACTAGAGAACAGTAACAATAAATAGAAACAGATTTGTTATCAACACTGTTAGTCTTCATTCACTGTTTCTATTATCATTATGATGTGCCAGCAATGAATAATCTGCATCGCTACGTTCGCACATTAGCTCTTCTTGTCTCGAATCTGAGGATTTTATTTTTAACACAGAGAAAATTGCTCCAGTTCCATTTTCTTTTAGCATTTTGTAAAGTATCTCCACCTACTTTTTTTCTGTTTGCTACGGTTCGCATGTCTCCCACCCTCTCTTTTTATCCAACCATCCCCCCCCCCCTCTCTCAGACACACATAGTTTCTCTATCAGAATCTAATCTCAGCGTTGTCTCTTTCTGATGCTTTCATCTCCATTTAACAGCGTGGCAGATCAGATCCCATCACCTGATTTAAATGTGCTTTGTGAACCGGATTTTTAATGAATAGCGACGCATTTATGAATATTTTCAGACTAATTAGATGTGCTGGGGAAGCAGGGTCATGGTCTTGGCCCCTCGCGGGTACATACCATTAAGCTGTGAAGGGTGAACTGAAAGGGGCCTCAAAGAATCCCACTCCTCCAACAATGCTGCACCGAGCACCTGTGTTCCCATGCCAACTGGCACCACCACAGCACAAAAGGCAAAAAGGACGGACCCTCAGAGACCACACTGGCTTTTTTGTGGAATTAAGATTGAAATTAATATATGCACCAGCCGATGAGAGACGCTCTCAGACTAGCTGAACCTACTCCTACACGTGCACACACACACGTGCAAATTCATAAGCAGCGCTTTGTAGTGCACGTGTCCTTAAGCCTCGCTTCTCCAGCTGCACCATGAGAGACCTATCTAAGTGACAACAATTAGCCAGCGCAGTTCAAGCTAATTGAAGCCATTTACATAATACATGACTGCCATCACAATGCATCTGTGGACAATTCAAGCAGGTCTGTGTCACATAGTCACAACCTGATGCTTAATCGCCCCCCCTCCTGCCTTGATAAATGATCCCCAAAGTAAAGCAATCGCTTATCACTCACATTAGGACGGTCTCCACTGGGCCGTATTTTTTTCTTTTATGAAAATATGGATGCATTCGCCAACAAAGACAGATGCACACATTGTCAAAACTGTGTTTACCATCCGCCCCATTACCCGTGCAATTACTCAGAGGTTGAAAACAAGCAGCCTCATTTGTGTGACACTAAGCTGCAGTGGCCGAGGAGATCTCATGCTTTATTGGCCTGTTGTTTGGGAGCTGCTTTTGACAGGAAGCTGGGCGATAAATTAAATAGATGGCTTGATAAAAAGCTTGCTGTGCAGAATTCTTCACGTCGGATTTTTGAAAAATCACGCTGCCATAGCTCATAACAGGCGATCTGTTCCCTGGGTGATTTATGAAATCAATTTGTCTTGTTATCAGCAGCCAGAGTTTGTGAGATAAGATCAGAGCACATGCATTTTAACTTGGGGGTAGAGGGAAACAAGGGATGGTTTGTGTGTGTGTATGTGTGCGCGCGTGCATGTGTATTAATCTAATAGACATGTTGAAAACAACAATCAGTCACTCTCAGCATTCATGCCATTGCATCACGCTGTGAATCATGGCAAAATGATGCATTAAGTGTAGATTAGATTTGGCATTGAAATGAAATTTTTCCACGCAGTCGTGTCTAGCACTCTGTAGCTTTCTCCTGTGTTTTGTGTGTTGCGGTGTAATGGCACATTCATGTCAGCTGTCACTGGTGAATCTGCACTGATGCATTCAACATCCTCACGCCACCCTTTTGCCTGTGTGTCGGACATATGGTGCATTGCTCTGAGTACAGGAGCAGCAGTATGGTTTGATTGTGTGCAAACATGAGACTCCTCACAGCTCTCTTTCTTTTGCCTCGGTCAAGCAGAACCCTCTAAATGTCATTCAAGACTGCGCTTGGCGGCAGAGTGTGGAGCGAAATCGGCCCAGTCAGCCTAATGTGCTTTAGACCCTCTCTTCATGCTTTCCCTGGAGAAGCCGAGGGGAATGCTGTTTTGACATTGCTATCTGTCTAGTTTGGGAAAAGAATGATATGAAAAAGAATTAGGTTCCCTCCTGTGTATTCCGGTTTGGGAACAGATAAGCAGTTTGTTTTGCCAAAGACGCCAAAGCAGGGAATCAAAAGTGACAGCAGAAGGGATGAGATATTTCAAGATACGTCTTGATGGATGCAGGTTAATCTTAAGTCTGCCAGATGTGTCAAGGATTTGTGCACACCTCATGGAGCAAATCCCACTGTGCTGCTTTCTAATTCTGTTCCCTCTCTCTCCCCTTTCTCTCTGTTTCTGCAGTGAAGTTTGAGGATTGCCAGCGCAGCAGAGAGGTGGGCTTTGTCAGCAATGACCCCAACTTCAGCGTGAGGCCTGACGGGACAGTGTACGCGGAGCAGGAGGTGGCCAACCTGTCAGAGCCTGTCCAGTTCATGGTGACGGCCCAGGGACTCCATGACCCACACATCTGGGAGACCACCGTGAAGCTGGCCCTGGCCGGACATCCTCATCCTTCAGCTCTGACAAAGGTAACGAGGACGATGCTTGTGAAAAAAAGGGGGTTGAAGAAAGAGGCTATGTTATTGTGTCAGAGCAAATGCCACCAACATTTTAAAAAGTATCCTCCATTACCAGGGTGTTTCCAGCTTTGGGTAGCCGAATGCAAAATGCTGTTTTAGAGCCCATTTTTTGTGAAGCTATAGTGGGAAGATTCATGTTGCTCACAGGTGGATGTGCATTTGACATTTGAATGCTAAATATGATGCACCATAAACACTTTTTGTTTCTCTGAAACTAAGATCACATCTGAAGTTGACAACAGCCATTTAAACCCACAGAAAACATTATAATATCTGCCAAAAGGACAGATGCTTAATTACTATTAAATTATTATTTAAATGACGAAACAAATCTCAGAAAAATAAAAAGATACTAAATATAGCAAAACTTTCCCTCAGAATTACTGTAAATGAAATAAATTAGGCAGTTACTCAAATCAATATTTATTTGTTTTTGTGGTTTTTTTGTAAATGACAATCTGTATAGTGATGGAGCTCAAATCACTGTCAGAGTAATAATTTCAACACACACATGATTAAGTAACCTATCTGAACAGCTGGAAGTGCTGTGCATTAAGCCACGAATTAAATCAGCAACCCCCAAACAACATTAGTCTTAAGCAGCCCCACCCCACCCCTCTTTCCAAGATGCCTTTAAAAACCAAATGTTAGAAAAGTAACAGCATGTGGCAGTAAATCCATACTTTATGTTTGCTGCTTGTCTATTGTCATCTAGTATCTCACCATTTATTTTTCAGAAAATCAATTTGGCTGCACTCAAAACAGTTCCTGCCTATTCAGCCAACAAATGCTGATTCCAGATCTTTGTTTTAGTTATTTTCAACTTTAGTTACTCAGAGGTGTTGACAGCTAAACTTAATGCGATTGGATAAGAGGATTTGTAACTGGATTTAGATTCCATAAAAGGCTATTAAGCCTTAATCTGAGGTTGTTGTCATTGTTTGTAGCAGAAAGTGCAAAGCATCTTCCGGATGAAAGAATCAATCAGTCAAAACAGAGAATCACTTACACAAAACAACTAAACTATAAGTAGTGTGAAATGCAATGAAGCTTGTTTCTAGAGATCAGAACCATTGATGGTACTTTCTTTTAACATTTACAGCACAGACTCTTTTCCCTGATTTTTTGTGAGCCTACATACACACCATAGCTTTGTGTTTACAGCTGTCACTGAGGTTAGAGTTTATAACGGTGCATGCACTGCAGTTAAAATGCAGTGCTCCTGCATATGTGACAAACAGAGAAATGGCCCTATTTGCTACCAAGGCTCTTTTAGCTAACAGAGACTGTAAAACTACACAGAGCCAAATGTATAGCCACTGTTACAGACTTCCACTATGGGATAGCACTTAGTTGAGCGACACACCCATTATCATTTTTCCTGCACTACTTGTTGAACGCCATTGGGCTTAATGTTCAGTCATGTTTCTAATCATGACAAAAAGCCCGAGACTCGTGTAGCTAAAGCAATTGCAGAGTGGGGATTAAAATTCTGCCCACTCCTGGCGGTGCAATAATGGAGACTGGGAAATAATTGACATTGATTGAGCTAATGTTCCACTCTGGCGGAGTCTGCAAGGACCAGGTGATGTAGTTTCAGTGTATAATTATGTTCCCCACATCGTTGAGGTAGAGAAGAATTCAATAATTGAACAAGAAATAAATGTGTTTTCTCTAATCACATGGAAATTTGAAAAACATTTTTTTACACATACAGTACAGCATGCTGTTTTTTCTTTTTTGCCGGGACACAGTGTACATGTATTTCTGTCACTTCTTGCTCTGATGTAATAAATAGGTGCTATTGCTAAAGTAGAATTTATTTTCAGTCTCTTGGTACACACTGAGGAAAACAAATGAGAAATACTTAGGGGCATAATCTTAAGTCCAGTCTGTGGGATTTAGTGACATCTAGTGGTTAAGTTGCTTTTTGCACCCAGCACCCATTCTTTACAGTGGACTTTCTATACTAATTGTAAAATACAGTATTTTTTACAGGATAATATGATACTGGAATATGGGTGAAAAAGAGCCCTTCAAAGTAACAAAAAATATGAGAACACATTGATGGTTGTTAATTTATTTGTTAATTTTTATTTTTTACTACCTACTATTTTTACTTTATTTTTACTTGCTTCTTACATGTTGTACTGTCTTATACTGTCATTTGCACATATGTTTAAAACTGGCTATAATATGTGGAATTTAATGCAGCATTGAGTGACATTCTTCACAAGGCTAAAAGAAAAAAAAACACCCTTTTTAACAGTTTGTCATCACTGACATCTGCTATTTATGTGACTTAAGTAAGAAGGATGACATTTATGAGTAAGAATTTTCAACAGACTCATTCTGTCTGTTTGAATTGTTAGTTCTTTAACATTTTTTTCTCTGAATAATTAAGCATTTGTTTTACATTTGGTATAGAAGAGACAAAATATTGCTCTATATAGAGCAGCAGATTCTGGTTTAAATCTGCAGCCTGCTGGAATGTTGAACACGAAGATGATGCTCTGACTCTGTGTGTGAGGTCATGTTGTTTAGTCTCCCTGGACTTTCTGCTCACTGCTGCCCTACCTGTCTGACTTCCTCAGTCTGATGTTCTGCATGCTTGAACAAGAGGAAAAATACTAATTGTTCTGCAGAAGCTATAACATTATGACCCAAAACCACAAGTAGTGATGGCACAGCGGTACTTATGTTAAATGCTTAAGCATGCTTAACATGTTCACAGTGTATGCTTAAGTTCAGCAGATGTTATGTTTGTCATGTTTACCATTTTAATTAAATGTCAGCATGCTAACATTAGCCCCTAAATACAGCCGAAGGAGATGGAAATAGCATTGCTTTGCAGGAAGTTAGGATCAAGAACTAAAGTACTCCGTGTACTGAAAAATAGATTGGATGAAAAATGAAGTCAGCTATTGCGGAACATTCTGAGGGGAACATGCATGTCTGAACTCAACAAAGTGTAATTTATAAAAATTGTCAGGTGTTAGTCAGGTGCATAATTACCCCTGCCTCTGTTGTGTAAAATATATTTGACTCTTAAGTTAAAAAAGTGGCACCAACAGAGTGGAAAGATGTGTCCTCTACAGCTGAGATGCTGCAGATATTCCTTGTTCACCAAAATAAAGTTGTGAGTTTCAGTTTGAACACTTGCAGAGACCAAAGAGGCAGAGACAGAGACCAAATGTAACGATAGCAGCAGCACATATTAAGCCAAACTGCCTCATATTTCTCCTCATATAATACACAACATTGTAAATTACAGAAGTCAGTCAGTCATTTCATAGTAGAGTGCCATGTGCAGTTTTAGTACAGTGACTTCACATGAATTCTGGGAATTGAAGTGTAAGAAAAACTTACCAGTGTTATAGGCGCATCACAGTGTTTTTGAACTGTGTGGCCCATTTTCCTTTTCCAGTTCGGTAAACACATGGAGGTGAGCAGTTGTTATTGGAGCTGAAAGTCAATAGTTATTTTAGAAAAGAGGTAATCATAATCGCATCACCTAACCACAGCCTGTCTGTGTAATCAACGTGGTGAAGGCAGTGTGGGATATAAACAGCTGGGGATATCCTCTTCTTCCCAGTGGCGATTAAAAGACAGACAGACAGCATTTTGTGCACTTGCTTTGAGTAGACATAGATAATGTGAAGAGAGAGAGAGATTCAGTGGTAAATTGTATGCCATCAGATGACTTGCTTTTAACACAGAATATAGTGCAGCTATCTCCTCTTGCCATGCATGCTACAGTGTATAGCACCAGTAAGAGTGCACTGATTTGCCCTTAATAACTGGTTTAGTTTCTCACTGTGCTGTTTTAGTAGCAGAAATTAGCATACTTAAAATGAGCTCCATGATGGACCAGCTCATTTTAGTATTTAATTTTCTGGTGTACAATACCACAGCTATTGAAGTGTAGAGCATCTTTGGCCTGAGAGCCCTTTTCGCTGTGTTTATGTACTCAGGTTATCGCTCCTCACACAGGTAGGGCCTCTCGTTGAGTGCTCTCCAACTCGTACTGATTTCATGGCACGTTGGTTTGCCTTCTCCACCAGCTTAGAGCCCATCAGTTATGCACCACTGGATTTGGAGTCCAGTGGTTGCCGAAGCGGGTTTTAGTGCGTACTTGATTTGCATTTTTACCACACTCTCCCCAGACAGTCTCACCTGTTCAAGGTAGATTACAGCGAAGGCCGGCAACCAGTTGGAACGTGGGACCCCGGGGGTCCACCGTTCATTGAAAAACAACTCGGGCAGAGTCGAATGGTGGTGCTTTTCCTGTGTGCTTTAACTTTGTGATTATAGCCTGATGATGTTGACAATCCACGCAGGAAAGCTGTAAGTCTCGGCAGGCCAATAGAAGCTACAAGAATTCCAGTATTCTCTTTATACAGTTAGATTTAATTGTTATTTTCCTTGCTTTAGATTCTGAAGGAGGAGCTCATGGGAGAACATTCTTCTCACTGAAGATGAGAACTGTGATCTCTTTTTTATCATAGTGATTCAGCAAAGGGAAGAGCAGCACTAAAGACATAAAAATAACATCAAAAGGCCCGAATCAAATGTTTTCTGAGCCACAGTGAACACAGAATGGGCAATGAGCACATTCTCTTATTGTATTGTTCAGCCTGTTTGTCAGACTGATAACCTCCAGATGTCAGCTCCAGGGCTCGAGGGCTACAGGCCGAAAGAATGCCCAGGCAATGCACAGGCTGCCTGGGAGCAGAGAGCTGCCAGCTGGCCCTGGCTGCCTCTGGGTTTCAGGGACACACTAACTGACTCCTTGTCATGTGTTCTTACTCATGCACACACAGGGACAAGCACACCAACACATATGTGCATGCATTATTTTTACACATTTGTGCATGTGCACACATGCTTGCACCAATGCTAGCACACATGATTTCCCATGTGTGCACGCAGGCATGACTGAAGACACTGCACATACATATATTGTATTCACACAAACAGGCTAAGACAAGAAAAAAAAACAAAAAAGAAACACTAATAAGCAACTACCTTCTTAACAGCACATAGAGAACTCGTTCCATTTTTTTCTTTCCTTTCAGACTCTGGTACTGTCACAGTGCCAACAGCCTGTCATCTGCCATGCTGTTTGAAAGTGACAGTCACATGCAGCCACTGTGCTGATATCATCCACAAGCAGACTTACAGTGAAAGACCTCTCTCGCTTTCATCGTGTCGTCCGTGTCTGTTTTTCTGACCGACTGTCTCTCTTGGCAACATTTCCAAAGGAATGTTGCAGCCTGACCAATCAGACGCTTCAACCTCGTTATCGTGGGGCCTGATGGACTGCCTTCATCTGGAGGCTGATGGGTGCATAAAGCAACTATTCGTTTATTGTGTTTTTCTGTCCGTAGCCGGGAGGGAAGATATGGACTTTATCATAGCAGCCGCACTCAGACTGAGCGTAGATGAGGAGTAGCAGTGCAGTGGTGTCATATATGTAATAAACTGTCCGCATGCACACTCCTGATGATTCATTGTCATCTGCCAGAAAGGGGGCTGTTTATCCTCTGTTGCATGTTTGTTTTTTTTTACATAGCTGTTTGTTTTTCCCTGGTTTTTGTTTGTTTCATATGAGCATCAGCAAATAGACACAGTGCCACAGGGACACACTCACATTCACAGACAGAGACTAATTCCACGTGCCACCCGTGGAGGGGGCTGGCAGCATCCTGCCTCCCCCATGCCAGTTGGTACCTGTGAGTGTTTTGGATGAGTGGCGCTGGAACGAGAGTTATCTTATCTGGGAAACACATCTGGTCCCCTCATTCCTCTCTCTGTCCTCTAACCATCCACCCGGTCGCCAGCTCCCTCTACATCAGTCCCCTGCCCAGCTACCACCCCACCCACCCACCCACTCACCCTTGGCTGTCCAGAGGTCTGCAACGAGCTTGCAGTACGATCCTCTGAGCTGTGAGCATGTTAAGTTAAAACAAAAGATGAAAGATTTACACTGTGTTTGCTCAGGTGTGACTTACACTCTGCAAAGCAGGTGTATATTGATAGGATGAACTGCCGGCCTGTGTTTGGCATGGCAGCACGCCTGTAGCTGCCTGTGTGCACGCGTGCATCTTCGCCTGTATGGCTGCGTTGTGTGTGTTCCAGGTGGGATAAGCAGGAGGATTTCCACTGTGCTTTAGGTGACAGCTGCACACTGCCAGTGAATGTGTGTGTGTGTGTGTGTGTGTGTGTGTGTGTACGCGGGGCGCAGAGACAACAATAGGATTAGGTGGATTACAGCAATACAACCGTCTTACACAGGAGGACACCATAGAGGATAGGAAAAAACACTCAGTTTTTTACACACCCTTCTAACCCTCACTTCACAAGGCAAGATGAGTCAGAATACAATCTCGCCTCAGCAGCTATAGCTCAAGGGGTTGTTGTACGCACACCCATACCTTCCCACATCAAAGATGTCTGTAACACTGTGGTCCTGAATGAAGTTCATACATACCTTGGCCAGCTGCTACACCATGACATGCTTTTTTATAAATAAAAATAAGTCAGTTTCATTTGTAGTGCCTTAAATGTATCATTTAAGCACAACAAATCCTCACTGGGTACATAAAGTTAATCAACCTGATAGCTTATTAAGACTGCATGCTTTGAATGTTTGCATGTGTATTAATAACTACATTACAAATTAAAATGCAAAACACAAAATCTAGTATAATGTAGCTATAAACACCAGGAAATCCCTAAAAAATGGTATTTTAAAGGCCTGCTTCTACAAGGACGCAGTGGTATTTCATCAACACCTGCTTTATCTGATGATAGATAGGATTCAACACACAATAAAGAAATACAATAAAAAACACGAGCAGAAAAACATAAATGCATGAACAGCTTAGTTCTTCTCAGAGGCTGTGGATTTATCAGCATATCAGTGCTGCTGCCTTCAGATGCTGCAGTGATTTCAAGAACTGAAGCTGAAGGTTTTCTTACAGTGTAAAGCAGCTGTGGGCAGCAGATACTCTTAGAGTGATGCTCATTCTTTTAGAGATCAGTGCAGACTGATGTAATAATGACTTTTCTACTTTAACCACATTTTTTCTGCTGCTTTTGGGTTGAGAGTTTCTGATCAAATTAAATTATTATTTACATCTTCAGAAATTACTTAGTTCCATAACAATATAACTGTCAGTGAATTTAAAGGCAGTGAATGAACTTGTTTGTTCCTCCATTATTTTCAGCAGTGTGTTGTAAGCATCTTGCTCAGCTGCTGTGGATGAATGTCCAACAGCCTGAGCAAATGATGTCTGTGATTGTAGGTGTTTTTTTGCAGTGACAAATGAATTCAATCATGTTATTTAGACTAAAATCATCCAAATTTGCCTATTTTGTACCAAAATTTGGTTTTGCTGTGTTTTGAGCCCCAGAGTTTCCTTTCAGATATCAGTATGTTACTCGAACCATTTCCTCATTTTCTGTGATGCTCACACAAAAAACTAATAATAATTGGACCTCTGCTGTCTGTTCATGGTGCAGAAATATGCTCAAAAATAGATAGAATGAAAGGAATTGCTACTTTTATCTTTATGTCCTGCTTAACACAGAGACATGAGTCATTTTGTGAATATAAACAGAGGGCTTCAGGTCTTTAAAAACATCCATAATGTGTGTCACATTGTCGTTCCTTGGCTTTAGCTGAAACAAAGCTCCTCCTCTACTAATCCAAAAGTTCTACACCAGTGTTTTTCATGTTTTTTATAAAAGAAATCTCACCAACTGTGTGTGACATTTTGACTTGCTCATCTTCAGTTCCCTGCATGGCCAAAACTGCAGGGAACTCTCCTGTGAGTCTCTCTCCTGCTCTCCTTGTTATTGCAGTGGTATTTCATCAATACCTGCTTTATCTGATGATAGGCTCCTGTCAACGCAAAGTGTCACATGTTTTCTGTCCTCAGAAGGGACAGAGAGGACAAAGACTGATGGGAAATATGTTTCCTGCTTGAAAAATCTGTGCAGGGTTGCAGACAAAGCGCAGCACCTCAATGGACAAAACCCGGCCATGTAGCCTGGGGGAGGCCTGGCTTTCTTAAGCCGAGGGCTCGGCATGCTCAGTGTGTCTTGCCAAGGGCCTCAAGAAATGTGATACAGCAGCTTTCAGAAAAAAATTGTTTGTTTATTTGTATTTGCCTCTCTGTCACTCTCCCGAAATGGGTTTATTGTTAGCGTGACACCCAGTATTTTAGTGTCAATTTCAGCAGAGGGGAAAACTTGTCATTTTAAAGCACTTTACAGATTCATCTCCCAACCTGTCAAGGCAAAATAGCTTTCTTCAAATGATAACGTTCACAAGTTATTCAGTGCAAGATGTGGCATGATATGATGTGTTTTTTCTTTTTTAGGTTGGCATTGAAGAAATGCTATCAAGAGTCTGGGAGTCCCAACCCAGAGTTATCAAGTTTTCTCGAAAACATCAAAGGGGCTCCTCCGCCAACGGGCTGAGGCGACAGAAGAGAGACTGGGTCATCCCACCTATCAATGTGCCTGAAAACTCCCGTGGACCTTTTCCTCACATGCTTGTCAGAGTGAGTGACAGCTTATACATATATCATTTCAGCTACCACCACACATCTTCTCCTGATGCCCTGCAAAGCCTTTATATAACTTGTCTTTGCAGAGAAAAGCTAAGATTCCAAAAAACTAGGTATCCAACCCATATATTTTTTCTAAGTACTAGCTCAGGCCAGGCAAGAGAAAAGAGTGGGGAATATACAGTAATATCTCTTACAATCACCATGAGGCCAAGAGACTCAACATTCTGGTATTTTCTATCAAGCAAACCCAGCAGGCTAAAAGCGCAGCTCTTGTCTCCGATTTAAGTCATGATGCCATGCCATGATGTCTGCTGTGCCTCTGGGCATCACATACAAGAAGAGAAAAAGAAGCCTTGCTTGGAAAGCACACAAATACGCACATCATGCTTGGTATCAGAAGAATAGATCCAAGGATTATGCAGGAGTGTTCTCTCTCTGTGGAGTTTCTACTCTTCTTAATGCAGCGAGTGGACTAGATTTCAAATCACAGCACACTGCTTTGTAGATTACAGCTCATCTAAGTTGACGGTTAATCATGACATCCATATTGTTGTGAGTTTGTAGAGCCCAAAAATCCCTAAACGGAGATTAATGTTTGTTAAAAAAAAAGCTTTTGAAAACAGGCAATTTGATTAAGTTAGACTTTTGCAGCAAACAAAGCAGTGCAGCATAATTCTATTTAATTTGTTATGATGGATGCTAATGATTTCAGTTTATTTCAGTTTCTCAGTGGAGGCACCAATATGCATTGCCTTGCAGTCATAAAGCTTAGTTTAGCATATGCAGGGTTGCACATTAAGTACTGAGCACGCAACGGATGGAAATGTTGCCAATTCAACTGCTCGCTAAAATGACTCCGTTTGGATTTTCAGTATTGCCGCATAAAGAGACAGGAAACAGAAGAAGAGAGGGGGCGATGACATGCAACAAAGGTTTTCTGACCAGAAGCACGTTGGGAATGTAACTCTAACATGATATGTGTCTTCACCACTCAACCACCAGGGGCCAGATACATAAAACTCTGTAGATTCATGACTGAAAGAAATGTGCACAGTCACTCTCTTCTTCAGATTTGTAAAGCTATGCAGATACAAAGTTCTTTTTTATGGATTTTACTCATTGTGAAATTTAAAGAAAGAAAAACTCCTGTGTTTCGACATAAATGGACACTCTTTAAGTAGCTGCTTGAATGTGAATACATCTGCTGTGTCAGTCTTTCAGTGAAAAGAGCAGCAAAGAAAAAGAGCATTTTAACAAGGTCCTTAGCTAGAACCAAAGCTGCCATTGTTATGAACACAGTCATCGTCATTAAATGCTGGAAAGGTAGACAATGATGATTCAGTGTAAAGCGTTCAAATAGGCTTTTGTTCCGAATTTTTGCAATAAATTATAATAATATTACAGGACCAGGAGAATTATCAACCAAGGGGGCAAAAGCAGGATGAAAAAAATAAAACAATTGTGTTTAATGTGATGTTGCCTGAAAAAAAAAATTAATTCTTAGTAAAACTGACTTATGGCCTTAAAGATTAACGTTGTATATTGGATTTGGTCTTATTTTGTATTTCTTTTTTTTCACCATCTTATAAAATGCAGCTTGTAGAAAATCATTTCAACAACTGGTTTGAAGTTTGCATGAGAGGCACACATTGTTCTTTTAATAATACGAGTTTAATGGAAACTGTGTGTCTTGTTCACATGCATATTTGATACATCTGGACACTGAAGTTGCTCTCCAGATCAGCTACCTTTCACTGTAAAAGTGTGAAAATGTGAAAGTGTGAACCTTTTCTGTGACGAGGTTCACCTTGTAAAATGGCTGCAGTTTTAAACTAAGTTGCTGTAGACACTTTGAACATACGCAGTGCAAAACCACTGTTCTCAAAACTGCATCACATCACTCCACTAAGCTCCACCCACAAAACCTACAAACTTGATGCAGCAGCAAAAAGAACTGGATAAAAATGAAACCTCATGTCTTGTCGGGCTCACCTTCCACAGTTAAAGCCTCGCACACACCTCAGTCCCTCTCATTATGACCCATCTTCCTAAAGACACCCATCAGTGCTTCACAGCTCCAGGGCAGTGAGCCCCAGGCTTCACCTGGGACACACTGCTCACCTGATCCTGCATGTGATGGCAACATCATCGAGTTGCTACAGCTCACATGTAGCTTTCTAATGGACTACAATGTTGCTGGAGTGCTGTTTTTGTCTGTCATATCTTCCTCATTGAATTTTCTTGTGAAAATGGTCATCAATAATGTTGATGGCATGAATTTGTTTTTACTGGACTGTCATGCTGACCTCTGAAAACAGTCTCAAAAGAACCGTTGACATTTGATATGTAGCTTTCTTGCAGCTTTCTGCCAGTGAACATGACGTCAAAGCCTCACTCAGATTATCACAAACACCCAACAGGAACACCCTATTTATGAAACAATGTGTGACAGATCAAACCAACCCTCAGGGGCTACATTTTCTTTAGCATGAAAACAGAGCCAAGAGCAGGTGTCGAAGTCAAGAGCATCTGAATTACAATATGCTGAGAGGTTTTTATAGATGACACTATAAATATATGCCGCCTACCCAAGCTTTGAAAAGTAATGTTGTAAAAACACTGCAGCTCGTGTAGGTTTAGGCAACAAAACTAGTTTTGCTTCACATTTTGATTTCACTTTTGATTTCACATGGGACACAAAGCAAAGTCTCCTTGGTGAGGATTTTGTGTTTGTCATTTTTTTCCAATACATAGGGTCAAACAGTCTGCGTGTTTAATAGAGAAAGTATTACATTGAATTCATTAAAAACACAGTGGTTTACCTACAGACCTTCGAGTAGTTCCCTATGTGTTAAAAAGTGGCGTTAAAGGGTCCTTGCTATGCATCGATGTGTGACAACTTGGGAGAGAGAAAAAAGTTGGCACAAATGTAAATATTAAAAATAAGAAAAATCAAAAGCAATTTCCCATGGAGGCATCATTCTTTGAGCCCTATGCTGCTGCTACTCTAAACTCTCCTCACTTGATGCTTCTTATCAGAGCCCCAGACAGACATGCAGCTTTCTGTTGGCATTTCTGGCTGACACACACATACACACACAAAGTCCCTTACGCCCATTTGTACATCGAGGCTTACACTCCCGGATTACGGAAATCGCCTTTCACCAATGTGTCGGCAAGAGGGTAGATTTTCCACCAAAGCATGGAAGCACTCACCCTCACATAACAGCAGGGCCTCTGAGTGTCAGGGGAGGCACCAAATTGTGCTGCCCCGCTGGAGACATGGACCCTCTTTTATCCCCTTTTCACTTGTCGAGTGTTGATGGTTGGATTAAACCTCAAGGGCTCCCTTTGTGTGTGTGGCCCTGTGGGTGTTAAGGGGTTGGGTTGGATTGAGTGTGGTTGTGTTTACATGTCCAGTGTGTCTGAACGTGTGTAAGTGAACAACTTACATCTTGCACATTGTATATAAGCACAGTATAGGTGTGTCCGCAGCTCTCAGCTATAGTTGAAAGAGATGGGACTCAGGCTGTCCATTGCTCCATGAGCTTGCCTGTCCTCGGCGCTCTATGCAACACAACTCTCCATTCTGACAGGCAGCCGGGGACAAGAACAGTGGGGAGTTTGTGCTTTATCTTGCCGGTCTCAGAAGTGGCCGAGAACAACCTTAAAAGCGTATGCACTTGATTTCAGCCCTCCTGGGCTGTGGAAACTCTTTGAGTTTTCTTCACCTGGGTTTCTACAGTCGAGCCTTCACACAGCACAGATCACTAGGTTTAAAAGGGCCAATTAACCCTCAGAGTGTAATTACAGCTTTGCAAGTATCAAATGATGCAAATGATATGCACTGAGAGGTGTGTGGTTTTTCTCTTTGATTCAGTGAGAGTGAAGAAATGGCAGCCTGACACAGGACAATGGAAGGCTAAAGTAGCTGTGCTGCTATAGGATATGTGATTAATCCAGACAAATCCAGTTCCATAAATGAAACAGTCCTTGTTAATTAATTGTAAATACTATTTCAATAAAGATCCAATTTTACTGCCTGTACACACTGGATGCAAAACAAAGAAATCACATAAAAATGCAGAATGTTTGGATATGTTCGGCTTTAATTTGTGACAAAAAACAAGTTTTTATATGAAAAGTTAAAAGAGCCTCTTATAAGTTAGCATACGTTAGCTATTAGCTAAGCTAATGTTACCTCATCAAACAGTAGGCTAAACAACATAAGCTAACGTTACTCAGGATTTGCATTGCCCAACTGGTGGTCGATACTCTGGCATATGTTGTCTTTAAGATCTTTGTCTTTATAATTTGTGTGACGTAAGTCAAACGACACTTTATGCTGTGAGTCATAGGTCATGAGCTTGTCAGCCATTGTTGTTGACATTGTTGTTGTGGGAGACGGATGCGACATCTGTTCCACACAACCATCATGATAGGTTGATGTGTTTGTTCACAGCTCCAAAGTCTGGAAAAATCAACCTCAGTGCGAAAAATGAAAGGGTCACTTTTTTGCTGCGTCATATATGGTTCTGTGTGAAAAACCTCATGTTCAATTAGCAGTTCAAAAAATATTTTTTGATGAGCATTATTTGCACAAAAAAATGAATCTAGTGTGTGAAGGCTATTATTGTTTCATTGTCATTGGATATATTTACTATTCTGTTATAGCTTATGTCCCAATGCATTCCAACACTGCCACCACCATCTTCATCATCATCATCATCATCATCATCATCATCATCAAAGCTCAGCTCAGATAGTATCAGCTCACCATCGTAGTTCAGTCTCTGAGAGCTTCTTTAATACCTTGAAACAAAACAAAGAAAAAGGTCTCTCTCACACACACACACCTTCATGCATAACCCCCCCCCCCACACACACACACCATCAATACATAAGAGTACCTTTCCACTGGCCATTTCCACCTTGACATGTGCAATTCGGTCATGAAGAACCACAAGTGGAGCAGCTTTGATGCCATTGATCTACCATTGTGCACAAATGGAATATGCTTCCATGCTCTTGCTGTCAAATTATTTGACATGACAGATATAAGTGCAGAGGAAATGGAGAGGTTGAAAAACAGCTTGAGTTAAATGGATACTAAGGTGGATGGCAAGAAATAGTTCTTTTCAGAAACTGAGGGCGGGAGACGGAAAAGGGAGAAAGGGGGACGGGCTGAGATGGGAAAAAAAAGAAAAAATATAGAAAGTCTTTGGAGAGTGTTGTAAATCTGCGGGGTGAGGGAGGCCAACATTAGTTTCAGGCCATTTCTGGCATTCTCATCTCAGCCGTCTCCTGCAGCACCTACACTGGAGCCAATGAGGCAAAACTGATGGAAAGCAGTCTGAATACTGGAGAGAAAAGACCCTCCTTTCATTTAAGTGGGCCTCAAACACTGGCTCCCTCTCTGACCCACGGTTAGGACAAGGGAACAAACAATATGAGCTGGAAATAATTGAGCACATTGTGGAAGGTTGTTTTTTTTATTATGTGATTCCACATCCAAGGAAAAGACTAAATGCAAATGTGTGTGTTTTGTTTCTTTGACTCTCTGCTTGCAGGAAGCTAAGTGAAACAGTAACGATATCTATAACATGGAGTCTTTATCATACCTTTACATTCTGCAGAAAAATGACAGTCTTAAGGTGAATAGGTGAACGGGCATATTAGAGTACATCTCTGTATGGTTTGGTTTACCTCATTATTTTGAATAGCCCATTATGACAGTGCTCATGGGTAAAATAATATGGCACAGTGTAGAGCTGAATGTGTCACAGGCAGAATGCTCATTTGGAGTTTTTTTTTTTTTTAATCAAAAGCAAACAGAAGCACAGGAACAAAAACAAATGGTTAAGTTCGCCCACAATTCAAGTTAACTTTCCACACTTTAGCAGAAGAAAACCTGATGCTTTCTTCAGGAACAGAGGGAATATGTGGCTTTTTGGTGCTTTTCTCATTTGGTTCACTGTGCCAAGCAGCTCAAATACATGTGATGTGTGTGTGTGTGTTCTCGTGTGGATGTGCTTATGTGTGTGTGGTGGGAGCAAGTTAGCTCAATGACATTGTAATGTCTGTACTGTTGTTTGCACAGTCCTCTAAATGAAAATCCGCTGCTTTATTTACAGACTCATATTGCACAGTGTATTTCATTACAGCTCGTAATGAGCTCATAATATGCTTTTTGGATCCGCTTGTTCTGTTTGCAGTTTTATTGCATCTCTCGTGCATTCAAATACATTGTGTCCACTGTGCCAGTTAGTGTGTTTTCACCAACATATGAATGACAAAAATAGGACAAAATTGATCTTATTATAAAACATCTGTCCTGCTTCATGTGACATTTTAACACCAATTACATTAGCACCTAAAATTCTCGTGTTTTTCTTTGACCATGGCTTCAAAATATGATCAAAACTGCTTTAAAGGGTTTTGATCAGGTTGATGGGAGACTATAAAGTGCAATATTTCTAGAACACATATGGTTCCATGTCCTTCAGTCAGAATTCATTGCTGGCATACACTCTTGTGCCTTCATAGTAGAGGTTAAGCTAGGCATCAATGCTGACTTTGTGTAATTGTGCTTTAATTGCTGCAAAATTGTTAGATATCTTACTCTGAAAAAAATCTTCACAGACACTAACAAAAAGGGTTCACATCAATCACTTATTCCCTCAGCCATGTTTCCAGATGGAAAGCACATGTAGTCATGTTGCTTCAGTTCGAAAGGCTGTGGTGAAGAATATGCAACAACAAAATAAACTTCAACCCTATCCAACATCCAGAGCACATGTTGTTTCATAGCCGCATTATAAACTACTTCCCCAAAAATCGTCTCATGTCTGCTCCCACCTAATTGATGGGCAGGGAGTCATAAATCATTCATTGGCTTCTCTGATCTTCAGTTGTTGGGTAACGACGGGCTTTAAATAAATCTTTTTCTAACTTTAAGTGTTAGACTACATTAAAAATTGACAACATGATGTGGCTGTTAGCGCTCTGTGTAAGGAAAGTGCTAACATGAGTTGTCAGCTTTTAATAGGTAAATTTAGCTTTTTATTCTCACGGAGGGGACAGTTTCAAATGTGGTGAAAATGTGATGCTAACATGAGAACTTTCAAGATATCAGGGTGTTTTGTCAAATTTTAACAGGCTGAAAATGTAAAAAATGAGCAGTTTGACTCAAAGGTATGAGTTTTAATTGTCTTCAAGCTCTTAAAATGCTGCAGTGGTTCGATATTGTTGTATTTTAATTTCCATATTCCTCACTGCTGCCATAAGTATGTGTTACATTAGCTGTTCAAATAATTATCAAACTGTAAAAGCAACATTAAATAAGTAGAGTGGAGGTCAAAAGCGTCCTGACCGATCCGTAAGTTGTGAACAAAGTCATTTTCACTCTTGTTCAGAGGTGGTAAATATTTTTCTTCACCAGAGCCAGTGAAATGGCAATAACAATAATTCAGTCTTTAATTTCTCATCATAAAGCAGCAACTCTTCATTTTTCAAGGCGATGTGCAGCGTCTGTGTGTGATAGAGATTCAGAGTGAGTTTACCTTTCAGCTTCAAGGAGTAGTCAGAGTTTGTTGACATGACTTGTTCTGGTTTAAATCAGGACACCCCTCACTCCCCCCCTGACACGATCCTCCGAGTGCGTCCCAGAATCCAGAACTTTCTTGTTGCTGAGTCATCCACAATAACAGCAAGGTCTCCAGGAATAAAGTTCCCTTTAATCTCGTTCCACATACTTTACTTCCTTCAAGATGAAGCACTGTCTCCTCCAGAAGAGGGCTGCCAAATATTAAACCTGACTCCCTCTCCTGCTACAGTAGGCCTGCGTGTCCTCATGCTGGAGGAGTCCAGAAAGTTTAATTCAGCTTTCAACTCTAGTAGATGATTAAATGTAAGGGTCTCAAAACTCTTCATGGCATTTGTTACTGTTGTGATCACTCCGTTGTTCAGTTTTTGCCTCTACTTTACATAAATCTATGTAACATTTAGAATTTGCTCTTTCTGGAGAGTCATTTGGTGAGAAATGTCACTGATGTAAATGTAACATCAGTCTAGAGATCTGTGTCATTACGAAGTGCAAGGCTGAACCTGTTGTGCATTAATAGGATGCTGCATAGTAATGTGCAAGCAATAATTTATGGGAGAAAGTATCCATAAAAGTTGCAGGCAGATGAAAAGCACACCTAGCTCAACCTGATGTGTGATGACGAGACTCAATCCTTCAAAAAACTTTTGTTCCTAAAAAATAAAGTAATGGGAAAATGTGCAGTGAACATGAGGTCTCCCTCTCTATCTCCCAAGCTACTTGCTGCTGTTGATGCGTGCATGCTGTTATGCAGCTTGATATTTTGCAACAGTAAGGCTATAAACAAGATTCAGCAGAATAAACACAAGTAATGTTGTAAAGAGATATTTTATTTTTGAGAAACTCTACTATTATTAATAAAATTCTGCTAGTTATTAGTTACACTACGCGTCACTGAAAATGAGAATATTATTACAGTATCTGGTTAGGTGAAACTTCCCAACACTGAACGCAGTCATATTTATGAGGCTATCTGGCAGATTCTCCGAATTCTCCAGCGTTTAAAATCCATTTATTATCATAATTTTTTCTATCTACAATTATGTGGAAGATTTGCAAAAGCTTTTAAAAAAATCAATAAAAATTGAATGCCGCAAAGTTGGATTCAACTTAATTTGGTGTGCTCAGCAAATATATTCAAATATTATACACTCATTATGTTAGGTAGAAGGTGTAATACTTACATAAGCCCCTAGGCATTTGAGGTTAATGCAGGTGCAGGTCAGTGCAGTCTTTCATTTTGCAGCTTGTTAGAATTTTCCCACAAATAAAAACCTCTTGCGGCATAAAAGGAATGCTTATGTCTAAAGATTTGTGCACATTGCCTTTCGTTTGCTGCTTTATACCTGTGTCTGTGTGTCTCTGTGTATTTTCAGTGCGTTTTTAGTGTAAGTGTGTCTGTTTGTCATTCTCAGCATCCCCAGTCGGACAATTAGAAGGTGACAGTCCCATTAGAGCCGGCCTGTTGGTACAAAGGCTGAGAGCTGTCGTGAGTGACACAGAGCTCTGCCTCTCACTAAATAACTGTCAGTCTGCCCTCGTCCACTCTGACCCCTCTGGCAGCCTCCCTCCGAGCCACCCCAACTCCCCCTCTGGACTCTCATTGGCAGCCTTAGCAGCTCCATGAGCCAAGCATGGCCCTCCTTTCAAGCCTGGCCTCTAACTGATTGGTTGGACCCCACTAGCCTTAGGCATGCCAGAAGGGCTTTCAACAGGCCTCAGGGTGCTGCTGATTGGCCGGGCTGTCAGGGCCCCTGCGGGAGCATGTGGCAGCAGCTTGGGTTGAGCGATGCAATTTGACAATGGGGGTAGGTGGAGAGGAAATGTGCAAGAGCAGCAGAAAGCTCCTCACTGCTCCCCATCTATAACTCCATCTATGTATAGCTATGTCTTTATGCTGCTGTCTCTCCCTTTAGTCAGCCTCTGAGCAGCCATCCATGTCTTCACTGTAATTACTTTGTGGAAGATATCTCTCTGCATGGAAGAACTTGTGGTTTACCTGTCGTCCTCATATTGAGAAGCCTTGGATAGAGCAGGAGAATGGTGCTATTTAACGATTTGAGACTCTCCAGGGGTCCGTGGTCTGTTTGGGGCGGGTAAGACAAGATTGTCAGCCTCTGTCTCCTCCATTCCCATCGCAGAATTAGAGAATAGGATTCTCTTTATAAGGGAGACAGAATGGTGGTGTTTGCTCTATTATTCTTCCTTCGCTGTGAATCAGGGGAATTAATGCCATTGTTAATGCATAGAGACCGCTGGTACATTTCAACAGGATTCTCGCCTCGCGCAGAGCCCATCTAAATTGCCTGGCTAATGCTATAATTGGGTTTGTGAGTCACTTCTTAACTTCCATTAATATTTGTTCTCCCCCTAATTGCCCCTTTTCCCAATCCTACATTTCATTCCTCCGTCTGGTTAATGGTCTGAGGTGGAGGCAGTGTCGTGCGTGTGCGAGCACGCGTGTATGCTTGAGAAAGCATCTAATCTATTTTTGAACAGATACAAAATGTTAAAGCGCTGGGACTTCTTTCCCTCTTCAGGGTAATGATGAATGACATACAGGATGGAGTCGGAGGGTATTTGAGTTTAAGAGAGAGACATCAGAAAGGTTCACGTTGAAAATTTGAAGAGCATCCTCCAGATATCCAAGATCCATATAAGCTACGGATAAAAAAAAATGTCTCTCCTCTATTTTTCAAAAGAGAGCCAAACTCTTTCGTTTGAAGGTTATTTATTGGATATGCTGCCAGCATTCAGAATGCTTTTTGCTGTTCATTAAATAACATATTACTTGACAATGCCTCTGCTTTCTCCAGTTTTTTTTCTAAGCCGTCTTTTCACACTCACCTATAACTGGATTGTCTTTTTCTCTTATACATCACATTAAATAACCTCCTTTGGAGTGAGAAAAACAACCCCCTCCCAAAGCTTTCAGCCTGGTTTTCTTAAATTGTCAAGAAAAAAATTCCCTCTCTAATATCTTTTAATCCAAATTGACTTTGCAGAAACATTACCTCAGGAAACCTCTGGAACTCTTAGGGTTCCATTCAATTGACCGTGGAAGAAAGTGGAGAAGAATGACTGAATAACTGTGTCAGTACCAGAACAGACGAACCTTCCTCAGGTTGCGACTCCGGCTCGTTTGTATTGATGGGACTCTCAATGCTTCCTTCCCATTGGGAGAAATGAGAGTGCAGGAGGGTGAGAGACAGAAAGAAATAGAGACAAACTGATAAGGCAACACAAATGCAGACTGAATGAGAGCACACCAATAAAAATGAGAATGTTTGAGGCAAAAATGCATATTTCAGAGCATTATTGAGCTTGGTTCATTTCCCATTCAGTTTCTGATCCATAATGGACTAGCATGCCTGTGTGCCCAGGCCCAGACGGGGCTGTTCTTTGTGCGAATCAGGGATAACTGCATGCGACGGTGGCTGTCACTTGAGAGATATTAAACCTGAGCCTGGCAGCTTCTTCCTCACAGACCTCCTCCTGCATGTGACTATTTTTAAAACTATCCGCACTACTCTCTTCTTCATGACGCCACATAATTGACAGGTTTTACCCCTCTTTATCACCGCACTCTTGCATGTAAGGTTGTTATTGTATTTTGTAGGAAATAAAGTTTGAAGGCTGGTAAAAACTTCAGGTCCCACATTTTCCGTAATTGGAAATTTTGTTTCCATTTTGTCAACCCATCTCTCTCTCTCTCTCTCTCTCTCTCTCGCTCTCTCTCTTTCATCCTCTGCCTTCCTATTTCCTCCTCTGTCACTTTCTTGGATGTTTGTGTGGATGGCCTATCAGGCTATTTGAATTCCTCTTCCCCATCAAAAGCAGGGCACATCAGCTTTGAAGAGTGACAAGCACACAGCAGGAGGGATCAAAGCGATGCAAAACTGAAATTTTAAGAGGAAGTTAAAAACCATGTAGTTTTGCCATTTCCCTCATGTTCAACAAAGAGAAAACAGATACTGTATAACAGCAGGGAAAGATGAGACATTATCAAACACACTGATTTTCACGGATGCCTGTGTAGTTTGCAGATGCATGGATGCGTTTGATAATGCTGTTTAACAAAGCAATTCACCCTTTTGCAGTGACTCATGTTAGCAGCCATTCCAGCATCCCACAAGTGCAAAGGTTTGTTGTCAGATCTGAATATTTTAACCCTAGTGTGACACTGCTCAAGAGAGGAAATAAATAGTCTTCTCCTGCATGACAGTCTCGTTCATCTTCTTTAAAATCACTCACAGACCTGAAGATAGATACAGAGATACAGAAATCACACAGAATATTTTATGGACTTCTTTGTCTTAACTGGTAGTCAAGAGTTTGAGCAATCAAAAATCATGCATGGGGTTCTTTAGGGCTTCCATTGTCGGGCGAGAGCATTTACATACCCCACTCGATTATGGAGTGTTTCCAGGTGTGCATGCAGATGAAACACAACTATGCATAAGAGTGTCACAATAAATGAGTGGATGTGCCAGAGTTTTCTGCAACTGAACAAAACCACTTCAAGACAGTTAGGATTTTAACATACTACCATCTGGAACACAAAGCAAGATTTAAAGAATTTTTTGTCCAAACAAGATGCAAAGTCACTCATGTGTTTAGACTAGGCTACTATACTGCTGTTTTGTGCATCTACCAGTAAGTAAAAATCAGTGAGGAGAACTGCAGGAACACATTACACTGGTGCTTAAATCATCGCACTAGCTTCCTGTGTGTCAAAGGACAGACTTTGAAATCCTCTCACTTGTTAGGAAAGTACTCCAGACCCCTCAGGTCATCTGGAAGGGGTTACTCAGTGTTCCCAGGATCAAAACCAAGCAAGGTGAAGCAGCTTTTTGTTTTTAAGCTCCCCACCTGTGGAACAAGCTTTCTGAATACAAGAAGTTGGCTCATTTAAATGAGGCTTAAAACATTATTGTGTACTGAGGCTCTCATATAATGTAGAGACATAATTTTTTTCCAATCTGTAGCTATTAGGCCCTTTACTTTAAAAAAAACATTTTAAATGCATTTCGTTTTTATCTTTTTACTATTTAGTTGTAATTTCTCCATGGCACAGGATGCAACAGAAAATGAAACAAAAAAATTCAAAGAAATTACACATATGAGCTTGCACCTGACATTACTGGAAATTTACGCTAGCTGAGGGAAATTTAAGTCATTTCAGGGGAACAAGTAAAAGCATCTGTGAGCAAATTAGATTTGGTTATCTCAGTATTAAATTTGGTTATCTTCAGACATCAAAACTGTCTGATTGTTTTCTGGATCTTTTTATTCCATGTGAGGACTGGACTATCAAGGGCTGAAACTTAATTCCCTTAAATTAATCCTGACTCCAACCACTTTGCCTCATTATTTAATTATTTAAATTCTGAAATAGAAAATATCCGCATCAAGCTCTCATACCCACTTATAACAAATTTGATATGTTGTATGCGCCTGTGTGCCTACACAGACAGGCAGTGTCAACTAGGGAGACAAAGTCTAAAAGCAGAGCAGGCTTGTGGGTATATGAGGCATCCAGTCAGTAATAGTTTCTATTAAAGGCATCCAGATATTTGGCAGACGTTGTCTTAATTACGGTTGACAACTATGACAGCTAAAGCGTGACAGAGAGGCCGCCAGAAGGGCTCTGTGATAGCCTGTCTGTGCCCTGAGTGTTTGACATTACTTCCTCCCACAATGCACCTAAGCACGGAGATAGTATTAATTTGTCTCTACAGCCTTTATCTTCTGCATATTAGCCACCTCTCAAACTCACATATGCCTACAACCCCCAAACCAAACGGCTTTAACTGCTGTGTAGCAGGTGTTTTCCACACTTGGCTACTAGCACCAGCAGTGACATGAACTACATTTACTTTCACACCAGGTGATATAAATATCTGACTCTATGCTGCTTATCTCATTCTGTATACTGTTCTATAGTACTCATAGAACAGTATTTAAAATACGGAGCAGCCTTTATTGGGCTGGGAGTTAAAAAACCTAATGACTAGAGCACAATGTATAATCCTGTGTTGGACAAATGGAAAGAAAACAACCACCGTGAAGGGAAAGCCAAAATAAAACCCCCTTGTTGAGCTACTTTGGCTGCTTGCATAGTTTCTGCCGAGCATAACAAGCTGCCTCCTTATCTGCACATTTTTTATGTGTTGTGGTCTGAGTCTCTATCGGTGTAGACTAGTAAAATACAGCTATAGCAAACTAAGTAGTAAAAACTGTGTGTAATGAGTACTTATCAAGCAGGCTATTAAAAAGACATTTTGGGAGGCTTGCACCGCTAACCCTAATGCACATCATCTCTGATGGAAAATCCAGGGGACAGATTTTGCTTTAGGTGGCCCATGATGCTTGTCACAACATGCATTGTTTTACAACATCTGCATTTGCAGATCACTGCAGGAGATGGAGGGGACAAAAATAGAGTTAGTATGACTAATACTAAGATTGGAAGCAATCAAAAAAGAATGGCCCAGAATAAAAAATAACATAATTCTCTTGTTTAACCATTTTGGTAAAATTTTCATGGAAAAGCATTTTAAGTAGAGGGCAATAAATATTTTGCCCTTGAAGTTTGAACTAATCCTGCAAATTCAGATCAATTGCTCATTGATAGCAATGGCTTTTTTTTTTTTTTTTTACAAGTTAACTCGATAGGCTTTACATTGAAAAGCACAAACTTATAGTAAACAAGAATATAGTTACAGTAGGGATAAATAAAAACACAGGGAACATGGGCTACATGAATATTACAGTATAAACACAAGTAAACTGCAGAAACTACGTCAAGGAGACATACATCCAACATTAATGTTACACAGCACACAGAAATAACAACCCAGAAGCATCAACACATCAAACAGAAACCCCCACCCCATTACAGATCTACACATGGAACAAACTGTTCAGGGAGCAGGGGCTACCACACGAGTACACGCATAAAGCACATAGACACTAATGTACCATAATCAATCACACGCCTGGGAAACAGAGAAATTTGTATTTGGAAGGATAAACAGTTTTATGAACCCTGGGTTAGGAGATAGCTTATACCAGAGTAATAAAGGTACTCTCACCAGACATGGATCAAATTCTAGGCACAGTGAGAAGAACACCGCCTGATGCCCTGAGAGGCCTGATCTGGGGTTCATGATTGTTTCAAACTAGAGACAAAGCAAGCATTTACATTCAGGGATTTGACCTTTGCAAAGGTTAAATGACCAGACCCTGGCTGAATTGGTTATTGCTTATTTGCACTCATGAAACTACTAGCAGCCTATATCCAGACCAATTTAACTACCTCTACCTCTGCACTACCTCCACTTTTACATCATTTACACAACCTCAGTGGCAACAACATGCAGCACTGTCCTTGTGATAATACAGGAGTTGAGTGTAAATTCAGACTGTAGTTATTGGGTCGGATAGATCTGTGGTACTGAATGATCCTCTGGTTCCCCGGTGTGGCTCTTGTGCCTGTGTAACCTGTGGGGGGTGTTTGATGTGCCTGAGAGGCATAGTGAGGTGACTTAGCCCATAAAAGGCTATAAAATAAAGAGAGAGCAAGAGAGGTGTGTGTGTGTGCAGAGCCAAAGGACTACAACACAGGCTTGAACCATTAAGCGTGGACGAGACATAAAAGAGACTATCAAAGAGTGTAAACCACAGATTGCTATTATTGTGTGACATTAGCCCATAGCACAGAGTAACCCTTCATGATCCCATGGGTGCCTGCAGCACACTGTCTTTTAATGACTTCCTGGTTGAGTGATTGTTGTTTCCTAGGAGCAAAATACTGCCAGGGAAAGAACTACAGCCCCACTCAAGCTTGTCCTTAGCATTGCAAAACGCTGCTTTGTTCATTTTGCACTATTGCTAGAAATCCAGTGAGTCAGACACGGAAGAAATGGATGAAATGCAGAATACCATCAAATGAACACCAAATTAGTCCCTGTTTATGTAGGCATCAAACTATTTATGCAGATGGGATGATCATACAGGGTTGGATCAATTAAAGGAGATTTGGACAGACTGAAACTTCATAGTGCGCTAATTAGGCAGCCAGCCGCTACGCTCAATAAATGGAAATGTATTCCTTTCCCCTTCCTTTCCTTCTATCTGTTTGTGTGCCTTGCATCACCCCGAGGAGTTAAACAGAACACTAATTCTTCATCTAATTTTCCCGAACTCCCCATTGCTTTTGCTCCCTGTGTCTCTCCCTTCCTCCATCCCTCTCAATCGTTCTTCTCACGCTGATAGCTTGTCCCACAGGATCCCAGCAGTTGTCAGTAATCAAGGAAATCACTCTCAAAGAGCTACAAATAGGTCACTTATCTGATGTCTAGTCTGATCTGACGGAGACAGACAGCCAGTTAAGTCCCTTGCATCTGCCTCCCTCTGCTATTTCTAGTGTGATTAGTAGCCATTCTCTCAGCCAGGAGGTGCTGGAGCAAGAGAGACAATGAAAGATTGAGAGAGAGGGAGGACGATAGAAATCACAGCTTTCATCATTAGCATTCCATTCAAATGGCTCAATTGAGCAGTTGTCACTCATGGGATTCCCAGGACTCTGAGAAGCCATGCTTCTTCATTTATTCAATTTATTGATATAAAGACTCTTCATTAAGAGACATCGGCAAATGTGACATCTGGTCTCAGGTGGCCTCGATGTGGAATTTTAAGCAGGCGTGGAAACAGAGTGAGCTGTGTGACGTGTAAGAGCTCTTTTGTCTCCTCTTGGGGCTGTTACACAAATGTGTCAGCTACACACAATCTGCTTTGAAGTTCCAGAGAAGAGAGAGAGAGACACACACACTCAGACACGCAACCACGCACACGTCCGAATGAAGAAGCACAGACCCGTGGCCGGCGAAAATTTCATCTGTGCGTTTCCCACATGACGGCCCTGTGAATTATTGAACTGAGCTGGTCCTCTTGATCCACGCTTTTGTGTGCACACAGAGAATCTCTTACCTGTCAAACACTCCACTACACACACATACATGGCTACAAGCTTTTTTCGCATGTTCCTCAGGCAGATGGGACTCTCCATGGTGCGCCTCACTTCATCTCTTGCTGCTTTGAACAGAGAGGCCTTAACATGTTTGTCTCCTTCACAGATAAGACAGAGGATTTTTCAGGCACGCTCATAATACTGAAATACATAATCTGTCGGTTCTGCTCCACATCATCTATCCGTTATCGAAGCAGATGACACTGATGATGAGGGTGAATGATCAAATTATGTTATTATTTATGCCAGCATTTCATCCTGCTTTGATTGGCAGATGGTGGGCGTTTTGAATAATAAATGTAATTTGTCTTACAGTATCATTGTCACGCTACAGTGATTACATGTATAAGCAGAACAGCCTGAGTGCACTGATTGGTTGGTGCTATACAATACTGTAAGTTACACCTAAACCTGCGGGGTCCACATAGGGTTCTCATGTGAAGTAAGCTCAGGAAAGCTGGGAAAACTCACTGCGGAGTGCTACATTGTGGTTGTGGGAGGACCACATTGGAAATTAAGAGAGAGGGTATCATGTTCAAACAGAGAGATGTTTTATGCAGAAGCTGCCGTCACTGCTGAACGGATGAAGTAATTTCATTTTCATGCATGATCTGCAACCCCACAGACCAGGAAAATTGCATAGGAGGGGAAGAGATAGACAGAGAGAGAAAAAAAGAGCCGATGCCTTCCCCTTTTTCTCAATTTGACTCTGTGATTATTCCCTCTCACTTGTAACCATAGTGATGGTTCGGTCCAAAAAAAAAAGAAGTCAGTGCAGTGTTGTGTTCAGAACCAGAGCATGAGGTCAAAGAAAAGATCATATTGGTTTAAAAATACACATCAAACTGGCCCTGGATCAATAAATCTATAAAATTTATTCCTGCTCGGTTTATCTGCTGCTTTAATTTGATTAAATGATTCCTGGAAGGTTGTGTAATTGCTGAACAAGAATACAGTAATTGCTTCTTGGATACAGTTTGTTTACTAGGTTTTACTGTTTTGATTCTCTACCTTTGCATCAAACCCCCACAAAGAGTCACACGATGAAGCACTGTGATCCTGACAAGATCTGATTAGAAAATAAGAAAAAAAACTATAAAATTAAAATTAAATTAAACAAAAAATATTGTAAACCTGACCATTCAGACCCAAAAGATTATTCAGATTTAACAGCCTGAGTGGGAAAAAATTCCTCCTTAACTGAAGTAACCTGTAAAAACCAGACATTAATTGTCTATTAAGGGGTTAAAAGCAGAAAAGGTTAGGACTGCATAAGAAGATAAAACACAGTCTTTGTATCCTTTTTTTTTGTACCTTACAATAATGATAGCAGCATAGGTGTGCTTAGATTTTCTGTAGGAACTGATTTGCTAGTCATAAACACACAATAGCTTACCATTATGTTATATGATTTTAGAGTTAGAAGAATGGTTTCCTGGGAAATAAGCTTATTCTTCTATTGCCAAGAGTTGGATGAGAGGATTTATCCCACTTGGAGAATATGAAGCCACCACAGCAGCTGGTTAGCTAAGCACAAAGACTGGAAATGGTGTAATGGCAAACCTGACTTTTTCCAAAGGAAACAAACCTCTAAAGCTCACAAAACAACATTTTCTGTCTTAATTTAAAAATCTGTAAGGAAACCAAAGTGTGAAAATGACACATGGTGGGTTTATGGCAGGATTTTGCATCAGACTTTTCTTTCCCACTTTTCCTTGATGCTGGTAGGTGGATTTTCTTACTTTTGGGCAGAGCCAGGCTGGCTGCTGCCCCCAGTCTTTGTGCTAAGCTAAGCTAACAAACTGCTGGCCAGTAGCCTACAACATTTAACTTTGAGCAAAAAAAGAGAATATTACATTACAGGACCATGACCGTTTCTTCCAAAATGTCAAATGAATACCTATACAGATACTACAGGAAAACAAATAAAGCAATACTTTAATATAATAACAACATCTCTAAAAAATGAAAAAAGATTCAGAGGTAAAGTGCGTTTGTATAACCAGACCAGTAAGCTATATAAAATTCAAACCGAATTTTCATGAACTGGCAAATAGGTTCTAGTTGTTTTGAACTAGACTGTAACATGTTTATTTCTGCTGTAAAGTTGGACATTTTAATATAGTGGTCTATGGGGATTGACTCGCTTTTTGGACGCAGCCCCAAGTGGTCATACAAGGAACTGCAGTTTTGACACTTTCCTGTAGGATTCATATCTCATCCCCCAGGTCGTCACTAGTTTCAAACATACCAATTTAAGTAATGCCACACTGCCATTGCTGCATCGTGTGGTGAGACAGCAGAACTCTTGAAGCCCATTGAAAATCAATCCCACAGGAAGAAATGCAACAATCCCATCTCCTTTTGTCTTAGAAGTCAATAAGAAGCTGTGCAAAGTATTGATATTTTTTTATTGCTGTGGCAGTGGATTCGCTCATACTGAAACTTGTTTAAAGTAAAATATATCAATCTTCAAATGTCAGATTTTGAATTGTGTGTGAAATAACAGCTGAGGTGTTAAAGGTGGAACAGGCACATTGAGATATTAAGTCAGGTGGAGAATAATGGCATGAATCATTTTCACACCATCCAGGCCGGTAGCTGCCACAAAGACCGTCATAGCTGGCTGTAAGGTCCTTCACACTGGTCCAAGGTTTCCTGAGAAATTGCCAGGACGGTAATGAAAAACAAGACCTGAGCAGATCAGATAAAATATTCTGACAGTGGATCTGTTTTCACCTCTGTGCATCACTCAGTTTTCACAGTCAGGATGTAGGTTTTAAGTGTTAGCACAAACAAAAGCTTTCTGAGGAACTGTTATAATTAATTATCTATCAGAAATCCCACATACTCTGTCTTCTCACAAATTTTTGGTTTTATAATACAATATATTTTTGACAGTTCTGTCATTCACGTTGCAAATGCAGGACAGTCCTGAAAAGCCAGGACTAAAAGCCAGATCTTCCTCTGTTAAACTTGTGTTTCTGATTGTGTCTCCAGATTCGCTCAGATCAGGACAAGGACGTTGGTATCCGCTACAGCATCACGGGAGCAGGCGCTGATCAGCCACCGAGTGGGATCTACAACATAGACCCCATCAGCGGCAACATGTTTGTCACCCAACCCCTGGACAGAGAGGAGAGAGCCTCCTTCCATGTAAGGGAGAAATGAGTCTGCCTTGTCTGTTTATGTTTCCACTCCAGCTCCATTTACGTCTGTCTCATTATCTACCAATTATCCCTGTGGAAATGTGACTCGCCTTCTCTCTTCCCATCATACCTCTCATTCTAACACTCATGCTGCCTGCCGAACAATCACACGTTGGACTGCATTCAGGGAACTCGCTGTACTGTTACCTGCTGTACAGTACCTTCACACCAGCCACTCCAGGCTTTGATTGATGCCTAAGCTAGCAATGAAATGATGAATGCCTTGGTAAAACACACAGCCACTTCAGCTGTCATTTAGATTGAGGTTTAGCTGCACAGAGTAGCGTAGGATGGATAGAACAGAGGGGAAGAGACAGAGACGAGGAGGAGTGCAAGAAAACTGTTGTCTTTGTTCTTTCCATCAGAGCTAATGAGCAGGTGCAGCTTCAAGTGTGTGCGCATAGGACTGTGTGTCTGTGTGTGCGTACATGCACTGAATGCTGATTAATATGTGATGTGTGTTTATACCATAAGAAGTGTCATGTCTTTCTTCGCTCCATCTCTCCTCACTTTATGCATGTGTGTGTTCTCCTGTGCATTGCTGCCCAGTTTTACTTCACCACCTTTTCACATTGTTGCACGCTCACCGTATGCACTTTCCAGCTGTGCTGTTCAAAGGTGCGGGCTGACAGCTGTATGGTTAGCCTGCAAATGGCCCATAGGATTTCCCACAACCACAGCACACACACAAACACACACACACGCACACACACACATGTGAATACAAACACAAAGGAGGTTTGAGGTTTGAGTTCATTACTGCCCCCTCTGGAACCTGGGGTTAAACAGCTTCATGAACGCGTGAATTAAATATGCAGACCACATGAGACTCGTGTTAACGCAAGGCCACAGGTTCATATACGGACATTACAGGTTTCAATTTATATCAGCAAACACCTCCACTCGAGGTGAGAGCTGGTGTCAGACTCACAACGCCCACGTGCCTGTCAGCATGATAGATGGCTTCGCTGCTGATAGAGCTAATTCAAAAGCACGCCGCTGTCTCAGAGGAAGAATAGAATAAAGGAGAGTGGATCTCTTCAGTGTCTCTATCAGTGCACCCTCTCAGCAGCATACACACATTATAAACACCAATGCTCACACACACACACACAGAACGTGCAGTGACTATATACAGGTGCAAAGCTCGTTAAGATTGTCTTCTTGATTGGTTCGTCGGTCCTTCTGTATTTGACTTCCATTTACTTTTAGATGAGCCTCTTGTTTCCTTACTTGCCATGCTCAGTTCTCTGGACACTGCTGCTCGTCTGTTCCTTGTCTCTCCATACCTGCTCTTATGCTCAACCAGCAAATTGGGATTAATAAAGCAGCCAGGTTATTGGTCCCCGGGAAACAACAGCCGCTCAGTAAACAGTTCCTATTTGACACTGCCTGTAGTAAAAACAGCATGTTAGGTTGAGGGCACTTCAAGTTGAATACGGTTCCTATTTAGACTCCCGTGGACCCACGCTGCTTGTGATGTGATGTATGATTTAGAGCAGAAGAATGTAGCCAGTGTTCAACCCAGGGGAAATTTAGTCCATTGCTTACTTTCTTTCAACTTGACAAGAAGTTCCCGGCACCGCTGTGCTCTCGCAGGCCAAACTTTGCTTGTTAGTTTTGGGTTCAAGTGAAAAGAGAGACGAGGCTGCTGTTTTTGACAGACGAGCACCAGGGGGAAGTGATCTGTGAGGTGAAGAGAGTGGGTGTTAGCCTGAGATTTGGTTTTGTCAGACAGATCTGCTGTGAGTCAGCAGGCCACAAGCAGAATCGGGCAAATGTAAGAACGTCTATGATTTTCATTTCATTTTTTTACATACCTGTTGTGTGAACGCATGTTTTTCAGTTGACAGTGAAAGTGTGTAAGTGTTGTACACTGGATGCACCGGGCAGGATCAGCTGACAGTGCTGTTTGGAAGTTTGTGTTCCTTTGGAGAAGAAGTCACATGGATCAGGTCCTTTCTGTTTGGTGGCATCTGCAAGTTGCGTAATGTCTCCATATTCTCAGTTATGTTTGAAGTTTATTTAAATTTCTTCACCAATTTTTTAGTTATTGTTTTGAATTGAAGTGTCTACACTCAAAATTGTATTTGGTATCTGTCCGATCTTGGATAAGACTCCCTCCTCCGAAATGCTTACCAATATTTTTCACATTTTTTCTCTGTATAAGGGGATTTTTTTCTAAACCCAAACTGAGGGGCTACAAAAAAAAGGGTGCCATAAACTGCTATACAGGTTATAAAACCCCTTGAGGCAAATTTGTGTCACAGGGCTACATAAACAAAGTTTATTTGACTTAATGAACTCCTACATATTGCTGAATTTGAAAAATAAAGCAATTATCTATTACTTATTAGAAAACAACACAAAGGGTTTACAGCCAGTGACTTTACTTTGGGCTACATTGCATCATCACCATATAATCTTACTATGAAATTTCTTAAATACTGATGTTTGACAAATATAAGGTGGTTTAGCATGTTAACTTGATAACATATGCTAACTAGTATTAAAAACAAAGTACATGTGGATTGTTTTGCAGATATTTAGTCACATAGCAAAGTAGGCCCACTGGCCAAATGAACATTTACCGTGTAGATTACTAAAGTCAGTAGGAAACATTACCTGGAAGTGATGTATCCTAAATTTGCTGTGCCTACATTGAGATATTTGACCTGCAGGTGGAACTAGAGAGAAAATGAGAAGATAATGAAACCCAAGCACAAGACACAGAAAAGGACTTATAGTGAAGTTCCGCAGTTTTGTTTTGTGACTTGCAGGAATGAGATGGAATGGAGATGTTAAGTGTTTGGAAACTGCAGTGGGTAGAGGAAGGAGGACAAATGACATGGGGAGACTGGAACTTCATGAAAGTTAGTGGGCAAGCAATGCATAAGTAAGGAGGCAGGAAGATCGGGGATGAACCTGAGGTTCAGCTAAAAATCCAGTTACTGCCTATCAAAGAAACACCAAGAAATGTATCGTAAAAATGTTGATTTTACAAAAAATAGATTTTGTCACACAATTTAAAAAAAGCCTTTATTAGGGTCAGTGTGGTGGCTAAAAGATGTGTCATTATGGCAGTGCCTTACTCCAGAATAATCCAGAAATGGACAAAGAGGTGGAGCTTTGATGAAGCAAAGGCTTATGGAGCAATCTGTTTGTGTATTAAACATTTGCACAAAAAAACAGGACACTAAATGCCACAAACACATCCAAGTGCTGAGGTTTAGTCCTTTTATTCAGCCGAGATGATGCTTAACAGACAGCTAGCCACTGCTGTCACTCATGTAGTACCATGTAGTTCATAAGGTATCATTCCAGAGGTAAAAATAATGGAAACAAGTGAGTACCATTGTCATGAAGGCAGAAGAGACCAAGACATTTTTTTTATACCAGGCTGAAAACATGTTTGTTTCTGTTTTAATACTGGGCTGTATGGGAAATGCCTGTCTTTGGGAGCCTGCCTCAAGTGGCCACTAGAAGAATCACAATTTTAATATTTCCATGTTGACTTTACTTATCAGCAGCTGCTTTGCATAAAAAAGGCCTAGGGGTTACTAATACATTAGCCCTGACAGCAATCTGGAGCAGGAACAGGGGATTGAAGGGTTGCACTGCAGAGGTGATGAGGTGATTGATGGCAGGTATGAGGTTGAGCAAGGATGCAGGGAGTCAGGAGAGTGACAGAGGAGGCGCAACACAAACACTCCCACAGTCACTGTGAGACAGACAGGAGAAATCAAAACACACAGAAACACAGGGGAAAATACTGGTGAACGGCCGTGACTGTGACATCTAGTGAAGTTTTACCAAATTTCATGCTAATGCATGAGATCTCAGTGTGGGCCAAAATGCTAACGTGGCTAAAAAATAATAGTGTTTATGGGAGCGTGTCTGCTAAATTTGCAGATTCAAGCTCAAAAATTCATCTAATGAGTGCACAAGAAGTAATTTAGTTTGAGCAGTAACTTTTTAAAAAAAATCTTGACACATAGATTTGTAGTTGGGAGAAGCAGCTTTAAAAACACTATTTTTTAAGAGAGAAAAAGAACCACATACAGTACAAGATTGTCAAGGATATCTGGAAGTACCATGCAAGCATTTTATATATTGAGAAAGGGAACCAATGGGCCGCATGCAAACTGTATTTCTCCTCTGTGGTTGGTCCAGTCACGCTAAAGCTCACCCTGCAGAATACCAATGTCGGTTCACACACACACACACACACGCATTTGCAATCTCAGTGGCACACACACACACACTTCTCCAGCACTTCAGATCAAATTTCCAATTCCTCCATCAGGCACACAAACGCAGACGCACCGAAACAGACACGCACTCGTAAGATACACATTCAGAGATATGAAGGAATCTACACACACAAATCAAGAGACTTGAAGGACAAAGCATACACACAAAAACACACAGTTTAACAAAAGGCAGACACACACAATCATTATCACTCATATACACACACACCAACCCATGAACTGAGGCAGTCCCACATACAGTATCACAGTCACACATCCCTCCGCACACAGTGTACACAGCTGAGAAAACAGATTGGGTTTGTTTGTTTGTTGGGTCTTCTCTCCATGTTTGTTTGCTGTGCTTCAGCCAATGGAAAACTAGCATCTTGAGGATCATTAAGTGGCTAAAGAGGGCTCTTTTGATTTGCCGTGTGTGTGTCTCCCCAGTGTGTATCTATGTGCTTGTGTCAGTGTCCATAATATGTGTAAACATGTGTCTGAATGGGTGTTTGG
>JAPZDV010000012.1:22496371-22510514 GCA_029814665.1 Acanthurus lineatus | reverse complement strand
TGTCTCCCCAGTGTGTATCTATGTGCTTGTGTCAGTGTCCATAATATGTGTAAACATGTGTCTGAATGGGTGTTTGGATGCGTGTGTGAATGCTCAAGCAGGCGGGTGTTTGGGTATGTTTTAAAACATCCTTGACAGGCAGGCACAAAAGCCGACATGATTAGTTGTGTTTCGGTGGAGGCAGGTGCCGCCATTCAATCTTTCATGTCACCCCACAATACGCCACGACTTCCTGTAAATAGGCTGGCAGGAAGATCCTCCTCGACTGTGTGTGTGTGTGGCAGGCAAAATATTTTGCTGCCAGTGTGTCAGTTTTTTAGCCAGAGTGAGAGCCGTGCTCCTCTTACCAAGCCAAGCTGTGATTGAATAACATTTCAGCAGAGGATATGAGTTTCAAGGCAATTGAATGAGAGTAATGTAAGTCACAGTGAACACTGCTGGTTTGGTTCCAGGGCCATTACAAAGCTTTGCGTTATGTTAGATATCATTAGTGGGGATTGGTGGGGAGTAGAGGGTGTGTAACAGCAGCGGTGGAGATTAAGACATCCCACTGTAGATGATGATTGCTTTTGTCAGCCCTCCCTGTTCAAGACCCAACACCCCCACACTGCCTCTTTGTGTTTTCATCTCTCATTTACTTGCACAAGGCTCAGTCTCTCTCCTCCTCTCCTTCCCATCTCATTCGCCTTTTCCCGACATTGCTTTTTCTTCATTCTTCTGCTCTTTGCTCTCTCTCTCTCTCTCTCTCCCTCTCTCTCTCTCTCTCTCTCTATCTATCTATCTATCTGTCTTTTTCTCACACTGTGAATTGGAGGAACAGCTCATCAGTCAGAGACATCCATCCAAATGGCTGACTTTGTCAAACCAAACCGAGTCAAACATTCTCCCCCGAACAAAGAGAAGCCACAGCTTGAGCAGCAACACCTCTCTGATATTTTTTTTAGGCCTCTGGCTGTGCTAACAACAAAATATGTGTTGTTTGTGTGTCTGGAACGTTTCACTACTTTGCCCCTTTCTGCGTTGTTGTGGTCCATGCCAAGATACCGACGGGATACTCATGCCCTGCTGGCAGACAAGAAACAGAACATTTGCCAGTTCAATGAAGTTGCCAATTAACAAAGTCAAAGTTGTGCAGTGTGCCGAGGTTGTTCCGCTCCAGACAGCCTGCGAAGTTTTATATCAATCAAGCCAGTGGCCTGTTGTCAGTAAAGCAACATTTGGAGTGTTCATTGGAGCTCATACTCTGCATGACTGCTAATGATCCTGTTTCTTTGTGTGCATGTGTATTTTACAGCTGCGAGCCCATGCTGTAGACATGAATGGTAACCAGGTGGAGAATCCAATAGATCTGTACATCTACGTGATCGACATGAACGACAACAGACCTGAGTTTCAGAACCAGGTGTACAACGGCTCTGTGGCTGAGGGCTCCAAACCAGGTAAAGTCACTTCTTCTATAGACTATAAATTGAACAGAAGGTCCTTTGTATCTACACTAATGAACATTTATGCATTAAAAATACCTAAAAAAAAGGACAATATCTTTGTTTTATATCTTTTGAACATGGTCATTTAATCTAATTCAAATGTTTTCAACAGTGTTTCAATGTCAGAGAAATTAAGGTAAAGATGTGTTACTCTTGCTACCTTGGGCTAACTAGGGTTACAGGAGTCACTAAGGGAGGGGGGAAGTCAACAAATGTGACAACAAAAGTGGTCATTAGTCAACTGGTTAGCAGCTAATTTGCAAAGTAGAAACCTTAATACTAAAAGGGTGAATGTAAAAACTGGATTGAGCAGAAGTGTGCATATTTGGAAAAGAGGAGTTTGTGTGTATGTCATATTCAGGGTTACCCAACACACAAGCTAAACAACTGATAAGTCTTACTATTACTAAAGAAGAAGTGAACACGAAGTTCTGTTGCCTTTTTAGAGCAAATGACGTGAATTCATATTGCACTTTCAGTTCAGTTCTGATTGGTCATTGTGGAAGCTATAAAATACAAGCCATAATTGTTGCAATTAAAATAATATAATGTAACAATTTAAATAAATTAACGGTAAGTCACCACTTATACTGGCACTTTTACAGTTTTTGTGCTTCTCTCTGCAGAAGATGATTAATGCAGTATTCCATTTAAAGTGCATTAGGCTGAAATATTAGTTTAGTTTAGTTTAAAATACTAATAAATTTTACAAGGAAAAAATGTTGAAAATGACAATAACAAAAGTTTTTTACTGCTTAAATATTCTGTTACATAGTTAACTTTGTAAGTCATGTGATTCTTTACTCTTCTATCTTTGGATGGATTTAATGTTTCAGTCATACTTTTGGTGTCCTTGAATAAACTTGAACCTGTGCAGGAAAAACCACATTATGGAGGTGTGAGTTTACCGTGACTCTTGAAGTTTCGGGTTGGTTCAGTCGAGGCCAAGTTCATGAGGTATTTGTGTTGCAGTGTCCTGGCTGGATGCATCATTATAAGATTCTGCAGAGCATGGAGAGATGTAGACTTTCTCTCTGAATCAGGGAACAGAGTTGTGGTCAATGCGAAGCCAGAGACGAGAGCAGAATGTGCAAGTAGCTTTCATGTCTCGACTGGAAGAACTCTTGTTCTAACAATCAGACCCCGAGGACCCGTGTTTGTCTTCACAGCGTTCAGATATTGTTCTGCTGCAAAGTTTAATCTCAGGGGGATTTGTAAACAATATAGGAAAGCATGATGTGCGTGTGTATGAGTGTGTGTGTATGGATGAGCAAGTATGAGATTGACTTTGTGTGTGTGTCTGTGTGTGTGTGTGTGTGTTTGTGTGTGTGTGAGAGAGAGAGCTGGCTACTCCTCAGTGGAGCATGGGTCTATATACAGAGCGCCTAATTAGCGAGGGCAGCCAGACATTCCAAACGCTACTTTCTTCATTTTTTCACACTGATACTCTCGGCTTAGTTTAAAATGAGAGCATGCAATGACAAAAGTCTTTGAATTAAATTTTTGTTTTGAACAGAATGCAATCTGTGATACCAATTAACCAGAAATATATAACACTGTACAGTGTAATTGCTCTACTTTTAATTAAGCAGTCACGTGAAGCATTTGTTTGTGGAACACACGATTTCAGGTGCTGAGAGTTAAGTGTCAAAAAAAGCATATTATATGTAGCGCGCACCACTGTTTTGTCTTCCTTTGCTCTGTCACTGGTCTCTGAATTGATGAATTTTAATTAGCAAAATTAGCTGCAAAGCCATGCTGGCCTAATTGCCTGTTTAGTCGAAGGAAAAACAAGAATGACTGCGATTCATCTTCAGTGTAGGTTCAAGGAGACGTTTTATACTTTTCTGGCCCATTAAAGCCTTCAATATTTTCTCAGCCAGTTAAATCTTTTACTCACTAATAATAGACCCAATTTAGATTTCAAGTTAACTGCTGCACAGTTTTTCCAACATCTGCCTTTGTAAGGGATGCACAATAATAACGACAAAGCACAAAATCTGCAATAGAAGAAAGATAATTTGACCCAAAGATGCTTGTTATTCTTCAGGAAAAAAAATCTGCTCTATGACTGACATTTCTGCTGTCTTCAGCTATTATGCTTCTTCAAATCGATACATATCCCTGCGCATAAAGGTCCCAAGTCAACCAGGTCATGGTTTTCCAGAGAGGGTTGAATCTAGATTATTGGACGTGTTGGGAAATGCTTGAAAATGTTTCACCTCTCATCCAAAAGGCCTCTTCAGTTCCGACTGACTGACAAAGAGTCCTTGGTTTTAGCCTCTGTAGAGTTGTTATCAAGGTCATTAATACCCCTGTTTCTTTGGTGCTGAAAGGACAGCACTGAAGGTGATCAGTGGTGGTAAAAAAAATCCTCCTCCGTTAAGGGATGGCTCCTTTATTTTCATGTAAATCACCTCCTTGACTCCTCTTCCAAAGTATCTGTCCTCCCTTTTCCAAAAAATGTTACATTTTTATCACTCTGAATGGAGAGAAGCATCATATCCGCTTTAATTAATCACTGATTTAATGCATCACCCAGCGAGTCTGCTAGGTGACACAAATCAGTCTCCCCTAATGATGCTGTGTTACCAACAGGTGCATGCTGGTCATGCAAAATGCTGCAAACCTCCAGTGGGGATTTCTGCGTTTGCTACATTGCTTCTGAACCCCTTCCTTCAGTGAGCAGTGTGAAGACTTTCTGCTGTTTCTGACAACCTCTGTCACAGTTGTTGCTGCAGAGCTCAAAATGTTTTAAAGGGAAGCTCAGTGGGACAGAGAGGCTGAGAGAACTGGTCATAATATGAGCTGTGAAAGTAAAGAAGTTCACCCCAGTGCAGAATGTTGAGGACTTTGTAGAGCTCAAGGCTAGCAGAACAACTTTCAGACAGATGAGCAAATTCACTGTTTTGACTGGCAGTGTAACGCTGTATGTGTTTGCTCCACTGTGTGTAAAAACAGTGCAGCTCTCCTTGTTTTAGTAAGTTTATAGCTGCAGCCTCTGTGGAGTTTATACACTATATTCATCTCTGTGTCTGCATTGATTATATTTCACTCTGCTGTTAAAGTTGTTTCATTTCATTATGTTATTTCATTTCTGTATTACTTGTTTTACCAACCGTGGTGTCAGCAGCTCTTTTTTGTTTTTTGTCATTTGTGTTTAATTTTCTAAGTGCTGTCTTTTTACTGGTCATTTTTGGTAAAGATTAACAGAGGAAGAAAGGTGTATGTTGATGGTAATCAGGATACTTTCAGTTTCTGATTGTTCATTGTCCCTCAGTCAAAATGGGGTGTTTTCAAAGAAAGAGTGAGGGAAGAAAAGTACTGTGTGATGATGTGGAAATATCACACTATCAAACATAATACAATGGGACTGTCTCCACACAGAGCCTGATCATTTAGTTAGTTTAACAGATACTGATAAAAACTAGATACTCTAGTTTTTAAACCCAGCAGCCTTTCAGATAGAGAACAGGAGACACAGCCAGCTTCAAGATATGTATTTGAGGTCATGTACATTTATTAATATCAAATTATACTTTGATTCAACTGTTTTTTCTGCACCTCCCTCACACAGCAGAGCCACAAAACCTGAGGCATCCACCCAAATACTGAGATTCAACAAAGCGCTATCTAAACTAAAATAGAGAGGAATCCTAGGCAGAAATAATACATATTTTTGTCTAGAGAGTGTCTCATATTCACTGGATTTTTCACCTCGTTTCTCCTTCAGTCTTCACCTTTGCCCATTCAAAAGAACACCTCGGCTGCTGATGCGTATTCACTATTCTGACGCAGAACATCACTTTACCTCTTTTTTTCTAGTCATAGAAACGTCTTCTCCTAAATCTTTTAAACTAAGCATTTCCACTGTAAATCTAAAATTTCAGTGCTTATTAAAAGAGCCACGAGATCAACAGGGTGCAAGAAGCTCTTGTGCTGAGCTTCACAGATCACAGCATTTGCATGTGGCTCGGCTCATTCTGTGAAATCGAAAGATGACCGTGGAAATCCCCGAGGGGTTTCTCCAGGTGACACACTCCTTTTCCATCCAGGCAACAGGTGGTGTGAAACCCATCACAGCGCTGCAGCTGACAGATGCTGCTCGAGGCGGGGTGTCCGGCGCTGCTGATATCTCCATTCTCTCCAACTGCCCGCAGCAGGTTTATGCAGTTGTGAAACATCAAAGAATATTCATATGTGTTATCACATTTGATTTCAGGACAAAATCCAGTTTCAGCCACATTGTGGGGGGGGTCTTCCAAAACATTATTGTAGCCTTTTTCATTGCATGAGCCCATTCAGAGCTCAGAGAGCTGAATTGTAAGAATAAGCAAGAAAAAAAAAATCAGCAAAAATAAGCTTTAGATTATGACACATTTTTATGAAACTTTAGTGTAATAAATAATGCCATAGTTATGACTATCACAAACCTGTTCCAGTGTTATTTTACCTAAATAAAAAAGCAATAAGCTATTAAAAAGATATTTTCTTACCTGCTGATGCTGTCAAGATAAAGATAATGTATTTGCTTCACTCGTATGGGCGTGGTGAGAGAAGTCTCAGCGGCGCAGATCTAAAAATCTTGGAAAAAAAATGAAATGATGTGCATAAAGAGGGTTACAAACTAGTGCTAAGTTTAATTTCTTTGAAAGGTATATAAGGTAAAACAATTCAGTTCCACCATTTTATCAGGAAAAAGAGTGAAACTGCTAGATTGAATCCAAAACTTGTAAAATATTTGTAATATATTCATGTACAGATGGCTTGCAGCCCCATCATCCCAATAAAAACTTAACTGAGGATGTATTATGGGCTCGGTCTCAGCAGAAAGATGAACTGTGATGCATGAAAAGTAGAAAAGTTCATTGCATAGTTTTCCATCACACAAATGAATGCATAAACTTGTGCACAAAGGATCAGCCTGCACAATGAATAATCCAACCATACAGAAATATATCAATGAATATTGTAATATTCTCAAAAATATATGAAAAGGCGGGGGGGGGGGCATGTGTAAAGCTGCAGTAGTATCATATTCTGTATCTACAGACCCAGATATCAAAGGTTCTCTGAAGCATGACAACACATTCTAACATCTAGCGCCGCGTGAAAGCCATCAAAGAGGAAGACCTACAGGGAACCGCCCTTATCACACTCACCAGATGTTACATAGAGAGAGATCCGATCAAACCGTCAGCCAGGATCAGTTTGAAACGGCTTCATTTGTCACTTTCTGCCAATGGGCCCCCCTGCTCGGCACCCAATGAACCTGTGACTAATGGAATTTAATTTGTGCAGGTAATCAAACGTAACAAAACAGTACATGACAAAATGAGCTATCTGATCACATTCAGCTCTTGTTAATGAGGAATCAATGGAATTAAATCAGAAACTGGGAGGATTATCCTGGGAAACCTGCTAAAACCTTTGTGGAGGGGTGTCACAGTAACTGTGATATTCAGAGATGAAATATTGAGTCGTGTTCACATCACACATGGGATGACACTGTATAAAGAATCCAGCATTTCTTGCATCTTTTCCTTTTCTGTTCATTCTCACTTTGTCATAGCAGATGGTGGCAGTTCACCTTAACACTGGTTGCCACCCAACATTTAACAATAAAAAAATCATTAATTGTGGTTGCTCTTTTTGTACAGTTCTGTGCAATTATTATTACAAACTTTTTCTCTACCTTCTTACCCTCATATGAGTTTAATTATTTTCCAAAGAAGGAGAAAAAGCACACAATAAAAGAAGTTACAGATGAGTCTGACTGACAGCATTATTTATTACTAATTAACTATAGATACCGTGATGGGATTATTTCACGGTCTCCATGTAGTGAAAATCTGATATCATGACAGATTACCTGTGTGTAAGAGGATTCTTTCAGTATTTCTCCTCATTTAGTATCATAAAAAATCACTTATGACCTGTGGCTTTGGAGCTACAAGGTCAGACTAACATACAGTTCACACACATAAAATGAAATAAAAGACATGAAGCACTTCTGCCTTTTCAAGATCAGCATATTGATCAGAATTTCTATGAAACCTTCAAGTCTGCAGTCTCATGTGAGACAGCCCATGCCCTGATCCTCAGATAAAGATTTGTAAACTTGGCGTGACTTCTTGAGAAAGCTTCTGTGTTCTCAGTCTGCAGTGAAGCTCAGAACATCTGCCCCTGTGATGTTCTGTTGTTCTCCTTTCCTCCCTCGTCTCCCAGAGTCTGACAGTATGTCGTTCCCTTTCATGGACCGTCTTCCTCAAAAAAAGGCCGTCGGAAATGAGAGTGGAAGATCAAAACTAGCAGCTGAGTGCCTTCTCTCACAGTCAATTTGCCCTCCCAAGGGGGGACAAGGGGCTGTGCCTCTCTCTCTCTCTTCTCTGTTTTTTCTCCTGAAGAGTTAGCTAACAGTTGTGGAGAGATTTAAGAGATTTTCTCTCTCCATCTTGCCTTTGGGGGGGTAATTAGGGATCAGCACAGGAACAGAGAGATGCAGTGATGGAGGTGAACAGAAGTGGAAGAGCACAGCAATGCTTTAATCAGTGTTGGGGGCAGACTTTGTGAGCAGGTGTTTGTCATCTTACTGTTGGTCCAAACACATCAGAGCGGCATAAACAGTTTTTATTGACACAGAGGGTCAGTGATAAGCACTGCTAGCTCCGTATGAAGGACTTTTCTGTGTCGGTATATTAGTTTTTTTCCTGCAAACAAACAGTGTGGGGCAGAGAACCCAGCGTACCTGTGGGTGTAAAGTCTCACAGTCTTTGTTGGTAAGTTCCAACAGCATCTGTAATTCATTAAGCTTTCTTTAACAGTGCATTTGCCACTGGCATGCTGTCAAAACCTCATGGGACCTTTGTTGAGTGCCTGCAAAATAATTATTATTTTTTCTTAGTTGAACCGCTTAATTAGCCAGTCCTATGCAACAGAAGACATCCATTTAGCTCTGAATATGTACGCAAAAAGCCTTTATGAAAAAACACACTTAGATTCAGAAGCCAGTGGAACAGAAGCTAGCAAACAAAGCAACCAGCACTCTGCTGTCTTTTGAGCTTCTAAGATGGATGAGCTGCTTTTGACAAAATTAAACCTAACTTTTTAAAATTTTCATTAAAAATGACCTTGTTAGAAAATTTTCAATCATACTTTGGATAGAAACATTTACTCTCACTGAAAATTTCACAGTGTTGTTGATTTAGGTTTTTCAGCATAGGTTTTTCATTGTATTGAGAGAAAGTCATCTGAAGGGTTGCTGACAGCAGTATGTGCCATGATGCACACCTGTTTTAATGTAGGCAAACATGCATGGGGTTTATTTGGAGATGTTTGCATGGCAGCTTCATCTATGCATAAAATATAGAATGTTTACATCCATCTCCTGACAGGAGTTGGATCAACCAATCAGGCTGGCAATGTATTGCTTAGATTGGAGGAGGTGTGAGTTTATTACAGCCCTCACTGAGCATACAGGAATGTTAATGTGCATCTTTGGAATACAATCTTTCCAGTTTTACCAAATACAAAAATAATAGACCTCTCTCCATTTTAGTTCTAAAATGTTTTCTTTTGTGATTTTACATTAAAGGTATTCTCATGAACTTAAAAAAGAAAGTAAAATTTGGCACTCCAGAGGCAAAGGCATCCTGCTTTTAATTCCCTGAAGCTCTAAAATCTGTGCATCCTACATTTTCCATAGAGCAAGCAGTTCAAGCCTTGAAAAACCCTGAGAACATCATCTTGACAAAGCTCTGCCACAGTCACAAAGGATATGACTCAGATGTCTTCTCAGTGGCTCTTTTAAGTGGCACTTAATCTCTAAAAACAGATCTGTAGGTAAGGAAAAAAACATAAGTATTGGTTTCTGTCTCTAGTCCATGCAGTATTGGCAAATCATGTATGAGCTATGATAACACTGTTGCTCATACTATCAACAGATGATTCAAGGAGGATTACTTTAGGCCTTTCTGAGTCCTGAAGGTCCCCCGACTGCCAATCAGCTACCACTGTCTGTGAAAAAAAAAACCTTTCACTTTGCTTTGCCTTTTCCAGCCGTATCCACGGTCATCCAAAATAACTCCCTCCATTTCATTCATGTTTTGCACTTACTGTGTAACAGACTGGAGTTTACAGACCTTTGCAGCTTTAACCGTCTGCCCTTCACAGTGGCAAAGGATTCCCCCCATTTTCCTCACTAACAGTAAGCAGGTAAAAATCCAAAGGCATGGCTATCGCGCAGGACAGTGATCAAGGTAAAGGATGCACTTGATCCGGTCTCTTAATATTTTCTGTTTCTGACCTCTTTCACTGCAGCTGTCTTTGACTGTGTCTTATACCCTCAGAGAGTGGTGGGCTCCATTAGAGGCTCTTGTGTGAGCACTATGTGTCCCCTTCATCACTTCCCCCCAAGAATCGCCAGGTTTCAACCTTTCCCTCTTGCCTCTGTTACCTCTCAACATCTACTTCTGCCGCAGCCACTCTTTCAGCCTCTATCTTCCCTCCGCTGATGAGAGTTATTATCCTCTTACACTGTCCATCCCTTCCTGCTTCCTGACTTCCCCTTGTACTTTTGCTTTTAGTGGTCTTTGTAAACCCTCTCACCTCTATTCTTATCTTCGCTTTCTTTTTTAGCTTAGCAATTTCCCCCTCTGCTTCCTATGTTTTCATCTGTCTGTGTCTATTTCCCTCTTGCTGCTGCATCTTTCTATCTCAATCCATCTTCCTCTTTTTTCTCCAGCTTCCCCTCTAATAGGGAGGCAGATGTTGACTCTGGCTCACTAATTATTAGGCAGCAGATAGACCTCACCGGTGATCTCGAATCACGTGAGCAAAATGGCCAACAATATGTGTGCCTGCCACCAGTTAAATTTTGAGCTCCAGCGATTTTGGCGGAAAAGCAATTAGGATTTGGAATTAGTGTTCAAATTAAAGAGGAATTAAACGGGCTCGGAGATTAACCCTCTCAGGCATGGCCACACCTCTTTGGATCTAGAGCACATCATCATCGTAGCACTGAATCCTCCTCATTGGAATGAAAGTTAGTCGCACTGACATGTGATTGAACATCCCGCGCCCCCCCCCCAACAGGTCCCAATGCTTGATTATATATTGACACCGGCCTCAGTGGAATAATAGTAATTGTTTCTCTTCTTCATGTCTTTCCTTCGACTCCTTTTCCTGTCCTCGCCAGACAAAGTGACAAATCCTGCTTTGAAACTTAATGACATCTGAAATGGAATCGGAAACTACTGTTTTGACGTCCATGCAGGCTGTCACAGGAATGATGATGCCATCAAGTCCTCATTTTTGGATATGAAGACACCTGTAACTGTTCAGAACCACAAGAGACCACCAAGTCTGCCATTTGTCCAGCAGCTCTCCTGCTTCAGCTGAGACATCTACATTTGCTGTTTGTCTGGTGGTGGAGCCAAATTAGACTTTCTTCTCTCTGTACTGGTTTTGATTTTTTTTTGTTTTGTTTTTGTTTTTGTTTGTTTTTTGTGATAATTACACATTGCTGATTTGCTGTCAATCTGGCAGGGCACCCCCCCACTGTGCCCACTGGTTACCAGAGGGCTAATCCAGTAGTTACTGGGTCACCTCTTTGTTTCCAACCAACATGAAATTGTGGTAGATTTTCTTACAACCACTGGAAATTTTATTTAATTATTAGTTTCCAATTAATTTAGGCAAGAAATGTAGGAGTTTTACTTATCACTGTCTCCTTTTCATCTCTCCTTTTTAAACATAAACATGTCCTTGTCTCAGTACTTTAAAATTTTTCTCCACTTACTCAACTTCTCATCCAAGCATGTTAGTGCTGAAGCACTTCAGCATGGTAGTGTTCTCTCCTCCTTCTGTCCCCCTCCTGCGAGCTGACGGTCTTTATCTCTCGACAGCACTAGCAGCAGCCTGTAAATGGCCGCCTGATGGAAAGTGACATTTTCGCACAACCCAGAGAGAGAGGCGAGGTGATCTCTCCTCTTTCCAGCTCAAAGTGCTCCTAATTGCCTGGACGCATTTGTGAGCATCAGCTGACAAACTCGTGCAAATCAATAATTCTGCTCTGGGAAGATGCAGGGACACGGGGCTTCTCACCCCGATACATGCTGCGAGGACACACACACACACACACACACACACACACACACACACATGCATACGGATGCATACATGTATCTGATAGTACACAGAACTCTTTACCCACATACTTACACACACGCACACACGCACACTCCCGCCACCTAAACACCTCTGTGCTGTCTGCCTTAAATGGCAGTGTTTATCCGTGATTCTAAGACAAATAGGGAGAGAGCATCGGAGCATTAAGGGCAGCCACGGTGCCGCTGAAGGCTGAAATAATGGATGGTGGAAATGGCAGAAGACCCAGCGCTGCTCATTACTAAATGGACTCTGCAGAGGTGGAAACTTTGCCCCACTAGCTTGCTATGTACAAAGGAAAAAACAGCACAGCTTAAAATAGGGGCTTATTTAACAGATTGTGTTTTTATATTGTGCTCTGTAATAGCTCTCCCTCTAAAAGTTTCTTGCCAAATAACAGAGAATGTCGCTGCAATTTGCAGAGTCTGATTGACTTGTTTCTTGTTTATAAATGGGTTTGTTGTCTGCAGAGTTCTCTCACTTCTCTTTGATATTTTCTACAAATTCATTAACAGTAATGGGCTTACAAGCAACATTCATTATGCCGTATGTATTTTTCAAAATGTATGGGTGCGAAGGACCTTGAAAAGCACATCTTTGTATTTTAATGAATGTAACTTGCTTGTTTTTCTCTCTTGCTTTTTTTCCCAATTTGACCTCCTCTATTGCTGTTTGCGCTGACGTACATCGACTGCTTCTCAGAGTATCCTGCCTCACTCTGAGTCTCTCTGACTTACAAACTTTCTCTCTGCAGGCTCATCTGTGATGCAGGTGACGGCCACCGACTCGGATGACTCCACCACAGCTAACGGCATGGTGCGCTACCGAATCCTCTCGCAGACGCCCCACAGCCCCATCCCCAACATGTTCACCATCAACAGCGAGACCGGAGACATAGTTACAGTGGCAGCCGGCCTGGACAGAGAGGTCAGTGTCATTTGCATGCATTGTGTCCCTCTTTCAGTGTTTTGGTTGATACATCCAGGTGTCAAAGAAGCTTTCTGAAAGCTCACCCTGTCAGAGGACAGCTTCAAGTCCTGGGTGTGAGCCAACTGAACTCACAAAAGAAGAGTTAGTCATTACAAATACATTTTTTGTCTATTCTCTCTTTTTTTAAATTGGACATATATCAGCGTACAGACAGTCGGGAGATTTTTGGGAAAATTCAGAGTTCCGATGGGTTTGGACGGCGGGTTGGAAAAACATAAACAATTTAAGTATGTCACCTTGGGCCTTGGGGAATTGTGACAATATTTTTTTACAGTTTTAGACAATTGTTTCAGTCATTTTTCAAGACAGAATGTCAAACATTTGCTGTTCCAGTTTGTTAAATGTAAGGATTTTATGCTTTTATTGTCATCAATGATAGTAAATGACAAGTCTTTGTGGTGTGAACTGTTTTTGGAACAAAAGAAGCAATTTTGAAGATGTCACTTTTTGTTACAGGGAATTTGCTATGAGTGTTCTTCACAATTTTTAACGATTAATCGTTTCGCTTTCAGCTTGTTTGGACAGATTCTTGAGTTTTTAATGCCACTGCTCTGATCGCTAGTTATCAACTTGCTCCCCCCATGTCCCACCTACTCAAGAAGGAACTTGAAGCAAAAAAGCCTTTTCATTCAGTCATTTTGTCACGCAGCCTTTCTGCAGAGACAAAACTAGACATTATGCATGTCGATATAAAACACAGCAGTTTTTGCTTCACAGCAACCTCTGTCTCCTTAGAAAGAGACACATGGGGCCCTATCCTACACACGGCAGAACGCGGTGCGCCAGTGGCAAAGGTGTCATTCGCACACCCGCCACAAATGTCATTTTTTACACAAGTGTACGATAGCAAATCCACTTGCGCCGGGTCTGTGTGCTGAGGGGAGGAAGGTCTGAGAATGAAGGCGGAATGGAGGCCTGGTGTCCTGGCGTGTTTGTTATCTTACACCCCGCAGAATGAGGTCAAATGCGCCAGGAGTTTAGACCGGCCAGAACTTGTTTTAAATGGAGGCACAGACATAAAACAACATTTATTTGATCAGAAAAACAAGGAATAATAAATAATAAAATAATAAAATAAATAATAAATAATTAAATAATAATAATCCATAACATGAACCCTGAGCCAATAGTTCTGTCTCCTCACCGCTGAATCTGCTGTCTTCGTTTGAATTCAATATCAACAAGCAGCTGAAAGAAAAACAGTTCATCAACCATTAATTACCACATGTATTCTATTCACAAAATGAATTTAATTTTTAGGTGTGTGCCTTCGTGCCTTCGTGCCTGCGTGCATGCATGCGTGCGTGCATGCGTGGGTGCATGCGTATGTGCGTGTTTGCCTGTGCAGGCAAAAATATATTGTAGAAATAGATATGACAAAATATGGAAATGTTCGCTTTCTAAACGATTTGATGTAACCATGCTCAGTCACACTCTGTCACTGGCTGGTCCAAAACCCCTCGACTCTGCGTTGTGTTAATTATTTTTATAGAGAAGTC
>JAPZDV010000012.1:22483773-22496271 GCA_029814665.1 Acanthurus lineatus | reverse complement strand
AGGTGGCAAAGGTTGACCTGGAAACTCCCCTGAATAAATTAAAACTTTCCCTGCCAAATGCGCCATTGGCGCACGGCAGAAAGTGTATGATAGGGCCCTTGAAGTTGATCAAATGCAGGTTGGCTTCAATACCCACTAGTTATCATGACCTGATGTTGACTTGAATGTAATTATTTGGTCTATCCATCATTATACCTTTAAATGCCTCATAGTAAAGTTCAAAAACAAATCCCTAAATTCACCAAATATTTGTCAAAAAATGGAGTGAAAATGCAACTGAAACTGTTAAATATAGCTTATATAACTGTTAAGTTATATTTATATATTACAAGGGTTTTTTAAATAAGGCTTTTTTTTTTCAATATGCATTTACCATCAACTTTGTACATCAGAATCAAAAAATTAAAAAATACATCTCTGTTTACCCTATACATCATATTTGGATGCTCAGTACTATGAAATAACAAAATAAATATCTTAATCTGCACATATCAGTGCTCCCTGAATCACAATTTGATCCCTGAATGTAACTAAATCCTTAAAAACAAAAAACCCACGGCCTTCAAATGTCAAACTGCGAAACAAGCTATGCACAAAATTAATTTAAGCAGTCCAGTCATTTGCCTGTTTTCTTATTTGTGTACAAATATAAATGATGAGTAAGATCTGTTGCTTAGCAGTGCACTGCAGGGCAGATATAATGGCAAATCCATCACCTCTCCGCTGACGAGGTCGCAGAAGCTTTCGCCTCATTGTCGACTTTTGTCTCATCTGCTGCTGGTGTGTGCGTCTGTTGCTTGGTGTGGTTGTTTGTCCAACCCACACACCACCGCCACAACAACACACATTATCCCTGCTCCGTCTTCCATCTTATTCTACTAATGAGAGAGGTCAGGCGGGGTCGCCTTTTGTTTATCCCGAGCTGCATCAGGTGACTGTGAGCAGTGGTGTTTCATGGCAGATTGTTCACCCTGTAGCCTTTCTCACTCTTTCTCTCTTCGTCTATTTTTCCCTCAAACACACAAACAGTCCCTTTTCTCTCTGTGGTGTGAGATTAAAGAGAAATACAACTAGCAAAATCGGGGAAACGTTCAAATTCATATGCCGCCATTATGAGGATAATCTCATCCTCGTAACTTAGTTGGCTGATTTTACTACCGACATTAAAGCACCGTTGAGTGTGTCTCATAATGTTTATATTCTGAGAAGTCCCGCTGGTCCCTCTTGGCACTAAACCCAGCCAGACAACTCTTTGGAAATTAAAACAGGATTTTACCAACAGTAAGGAAAGCATATTTGGAGAATAATTACGGTCAAAATCTCAAGAACAAAACCAGGTTTTGAAAGCAGAAGAATACAATGCATCAAATCTGCTGCCTTATCCAAATTTTTCATTTTTTTAACCGAGCTGGCATTGCATGATGGCAAGATGCATTCACGGGACATTATAAATGAATCCAGTGAATGCGAGCCAGCTCTGTGTCCCTGTTTCCAGCTTGGCCCAGGCGGCAGCAGTAGCAGCTGATGTGAGTGAGAAAAAGCTCATTAATCTGGACACATCAAGCCAGGCTCAGTCCCACCTGCCTCTGATCCTCCCACCAAAACTGGGACACACCTGAGAGTTCACCCACCTGCTGTCAAGGTCATCAACACAAACACACAAACAGTCATAGACACATTGGCACGTTTTTGTGCGCACACACACACACTCCCATGCCATTGTGTTTGCTGTTAAAAAGCAGTTTAACTGGGGGTCAGCAGCAGATATGATGAATTAGACCCAAAGCGTCAAACTGGATCCATGAACCCAGAGCAGTGTATACGCATGCTGCTACACAAAAACATGAATATGCATACTATGTGTACTGACACTGAAGACCCTATGCACACCTTTGAGGCACATACTTTATATTCTCTGTCTCCTCTCCCATCTCTTTCTCTCACACTTTGGCTAATCCTCATCCACCATGCTGGTGTCTAATTAGAATATTCATGTACTAATTAAGGGGTGAAGCAGGGTCTCTCGTGTTGAGAAGACCGGGGGGTACATAGAGGTTAGCCTCGAATCACTTACCTCTGACACTGCTGAATACCAATTATCCTCCCTCACCACCATCCGCAACCGCCTCCCCCTCTGTGACCTCACATGCTTCCACATACCCCTGCCCACAGGCTAACAAGCTGAGCTAGGCCACGCACATGTGTGATTCAGTCCATACATACAATATTTCATGTATAATCTAGCTATTTATATGGAGTGGTCTCATGTTTTGCATTTGTGATGTACTGTATTTATAGGTTTATGGGAAAGAATTAGGACTGCAGTAGGTGATGGTTCACATTAGCGTTTGCAGATTTTTTTTGTATGTTTACTTCCATCAATTAGAGTATGCATTGAGAAAAATACATATGTAATAAAAGACGACTCTGGTGCAGCAGGTAGGAAGCAGTGTGGAAGATGTCAAGGTGCCACAGCTGGCATAAACGTTGTCCCTTTGTGCCCTCTCTCCATGGCTCGGGTCCCACTGGCAGGCAGAGCTGTCATTACCCCAGGCTGTCTCAATCTCCCATGGGGCCTGGATTTGGAACAGTTTGGCATGGCATGGCGTGGTGTGGTGTGGTGTGGACCGTCGCCAGGCTGTCCACCAGGCTGATGCCAGCTCTACATTGGACTGTCTCGCCACCGATTAGGACGTTGCCTGGACTGCCTCGAGCACATGAGTGCCCACAGCCTTTAGCTCCATTAGGATCTGCAGAGTCTGGGGATGCAGACTGAGAGCAGGCTTCCTAAATGGATCTGCGGCTTTATTGTCTCAGAGAAAAACACTGAGTTATGTTAACTTGCAGCCTAGCACCAAAGCTGCAGGAGGAAGACAACAAAGCCATTAGAGGATTGTGAGCGGGTTGCTGAATGAAGAATATAGATGCATGTAGGTGGATGCCAACTGCTTGTGGCCAGCATTCAATCAAGAATATATCCACTCCATATCCACCTTATTATACGAACCTAGTTAGCACTGAATAAGACCTTGTTTTGTCTTCAGAAGAGCTGGTATTTTTGCACATGAGCCACTCCAGTTTCAAATCATATTTTTTCTGTCCTCTGTTGCAAATAATGCTTTTCTATTTTGGTTCAGGTCAGGTATTTACTTTCAGAAGCTCTCAGATAATTCTTTTCTTACAGAGAAAGATTTTTGCAGAGGTTTGCATGTTCATGCTTTTGTTTGTTCTGTGTGTTTCCTGCTTTACCCATAAACCGTCCTTTGATGGCCTTTTGACTCTTGCCCATTCTTTAAAGGGCTGAATCTCATATTTTTACAATGGAATTCCCATAATATGTCCACAGATGTTGGATCCCATCAGCCTCCTGTGGGATGATGAACTTTGAGAGGAAATACTAAGAGACCCATGGTCAGACTACTTGCATTGCATCTGCACATGTTTTTGTGCAGTGCAAAATAATGCAGTGAACCAATTACGTCTGAACTTTTTCATTTACATGTGATCAATGTTGACCTTTCTCTGCAGACCTCATGAATGTATTTGGTTACGTCCATTGCACAGTTACTAATGGACATTTTCCCATTTGAAAGGGCTCTCTGACAGTGAGATAAAGTGCTAAAAATAATCTAAATCTAGCCTACACTTAAACTGATAATCTTTTTCTGGATGAGCCTTTTTATGTTGCTAAGAAACGTTTTGCTGCTGCCCCCTCTGCAGCAGTTCATCCCTTAGTTTCCGTGCTGGCCTTTAAGACTGCTCTTCCAAACTGGGGGCATGCAAGTCTACATGTGCTGTAGGTAATTGACTGATTATTCATAAGTACATTGTGCAACCATGCTTTAAAAAACTTAAACTATCCCTTTAAGGCCTGGAATCAACTAAATATTAAACCCTCCACAGGTATCTGATCTGTTGTGGCCAGAGGTTGGTGACCACATGCCCTCTTTTTTTTTTTTTGATGAGAAAAATAAAACCTGACATGAACTGCTTCTGTAGAACAGGAAGAATTCGCCTTTATCCGACAATACACTTTTTATCTGTTTGTAAAATGCTGCAGCCAGCAAGTCTGACAGCATGTTCATCATGCTCGTATTTGCTTAATCATGTCCTGTCTATTGTCTTGTAATGCTCACTTGGACGATTAACCAAACTCTTTGCCCAGTCGTGTTGGGTGCTTTATTCTAGCAGCTTATTTCATATGTGACTCACAGCCTCTATTTATCCAGTATGTGACTCTGAGCCGTTTGCGTAAATGTGGAGGCGTATCTAATCAAGTGGATTCTGAGTTTATATCTCAGATTTACCCACGTATCTCTACAATGGGATTCAGAGAAAAGCTTTTAGAGAACAGTGTGCTGCCTGCAATAAGTCTTCACTGGCGTGTGTTCTCATCAAATCAGCGCAGAGCAGTTTGTGTCCTCAAAGCAGCCTGAAAGGCATCCCTGTAAGGGATGAAGAGAAGGATGGATGGTGACGATAAAGACAATTATCTTTGGTACTACCTGGAAAAGTGTGTGAAAACAGAAAATAAGTGTGTGATTATGTGTTGTGTTTCACTTTAAGGATCCCCAAAACCGCAGGTACCTAGCTTGTAACTATAGATACCCCAGGTTTTTATTGGCAGCATGGATGTATAACTGAATTGAGGTAAAGTGAACTGATTTGAACTGAAGGAAAATCTGATTAAGTGGAATCAAACAGCATCAAATCAAACTGAGTAAATTTAATTGAAACTGCTGTGAGGTCAGTGAACCAAAGGGTCACTGAGGTAAAGAGACGGGGAGTCTAAGAAAGCGAGGAGGCGTTCTGTGCGCTTTTAGCCATGAGTACCAGGCCATTTGAGACTGATTGTAAGTGACAAACTAATGACCGCGGCCGGCCGCAGTCTGGCAGGCCGGAACTCAATTCACAAACGACACTGACAGAGTCCCTCACTCTTTACCCTCCCTGAGTGGCCCTTTTTACAGCAAACCAAGTGAAAATGCACACTCAGCTCAGGCATAATTAATTCACCACTGTACGAGTTTTTGCCAGAAAACCACTCCTCTCCATTTTCTTGTTCGACATCGCCTTACACGTTCCGACCATTATTTCCCCTGCTTTGTTCTTGCCAACAGAGTCTCACAGGAGCACAAGTCCATTTGCTTACAACCCGAGAGCAGCCAGTTTTTTTAGTTTTTCGTTTTTTTTTCCACCTGTCATGCTGGCTGCTTGGCTTGAGTCTTGGAGTGGCTAACATTGATAGCCTGAAGCCATTTTCCTAGTGCTTCCTTTAGTCTGCTGGATGGTAAACTACCTAATTTGGTCTCTGTGAAGAGAAAGGGATTGTGTTTTTATTGTTGGCAGAGCTCTGTGTACAGGTGTTTCTGTGGCCTCTGATGGCTCTCAGCTTCCACAGATTAAGTCCCTGAGGCCTCAGGGCCTTTGGGGGGACTCTGGGCTCTTGCTGTTGGTCATGAGACAAGAGGCTCTATTTCCTGCCAGCGCTGGACTCTAATCTAACAGAGAGATTTTCTGTTCAGCTCTTCTATAGGACTCATTAGAGAGCCCTTTACTGGCTTGTTCGGGCAGCCACTTTTGGACAGCAGAGTGTGTTTGGCTCTCGGTGTGTGTGTGTGTGTGTATGTGTGGGATGGCGTGTGTGTGTGTGTGTGTGTGTGTGTTTGGCGTGCACGTGTATCCCCGGTGTAAGAGTCTGACTGTCCCACCTGTTCCCACTCACTGGAGCGTTACCGGATATGTGTGTGTGCACTAGACGGGCCATAAACTCACAACTACCCTCAGATGAGTGATATAACGCTGCAGGATAGGACGCATCAGCCACACCTCCCACTGTGTGACAGCTCCACCTGCTGGCTCATCTCCAGTCATTTCTCCTCACCTGACCAGAGGAAAAAAGCGTCCATCAAAGCTGGAGCCTGTTAGCTTCCTACAGCCATCTGGTGCTATTTCTAGATTGATGTATGTGACCGGATCTAAATGAGGCTGCAGAGAGACACATTCATTGGAGGCTCTATTTACTGAAGCGCTCTAAGAGGAGAGATGGTATTGATATTTCATTATGAGTCTAATAAAGGGCAGCCGGTATTGAGTTTTCATTAATAGGGTTGGTTTGGTGCAGATTAACACGTCTAAGCACTTCATAATAACTTGGAGACGGGGTTTTAACTAGTTTGAGTGATCAAACAATCAACTGCATCCTTCACAAATGAAAAAAAGAGATAAAGAGATATACAGAGACAGGCAGAAAGACAGCGAGAGAGAGAGAGATAGACAGATAGGGAACAGACAGGCGGAGAACACTGAGCGACTAAGATGTGATGAGAAAGATAGCAAGAGATCAAAAGAAGCGCAGAATGTGAGTTAACAAAGAGCAAAGAATAAACTAGAGAAAAAAAAAGTGAAAAAAAGCCACAACTCAAAGAAATAAAAAAAAGAAAAGCAGCAGCCACCTAAGATGCAGTCAATAACTCCCCCATCAACACCTTGAAGACCTCTGTACTGAGTTTGTTCTCGTTGCTCCAGGCAGTCCCTGACATCAGCACCACCGGCCGTCAAGCTGTTACAAAGCGCGACCCCGGGGTGAATACGGCAAAACTAGCCTAGCGACAAACTAACACTAGACCATCAATAATACACATTGTGGATGCTGAACAAATCAGCAGGCCCTGCGAGCAGAATACTGGCCTGTCCTTGACGTTTATTCTCTTTTGCTCTCTTCTTTGCTCCGACACAATGGAGGTTTGAGCCAAATGGATTAATAGGAAGAAAAAGAGACTACAAAGCAGAAAGGCTTATACAGAGAGAGAGAGAGAGAGAGTCCTCTTTCCAGTGGTGAGTCTGGGGACGGACTGAACTTTCAGCACCACGGACAGCGTCACAACGCTCACACAAAGCTGCGTTGAGGCTGCATCGTCCCTCTGCCTCTTTGTTTTTCTGGTTTTATCTAAACAAAGCCCAGTATTTGATGGTGTTTCCCCTCGGGGAATTGTAATATTGCAGTGTGTGCTGCAGTACACTCCCACTCACTGTAACCGGACTAAGTGCGGGCCGTCCACCACCTGGTATTATCTGCAGCACTGTGGTGCATCTTAAAGTGGCAGCGCCTCCATTAAAATGAGTGATGATCCAGGTCTGTTCCCACAGCAGAAAGCCAAGACTTTTAGGCAATAATGGATGGGCTTTTTACAAACACATTGCTCCCTCCTTGCCCATTTTTGTGTTTCTGTCCATGTGTGTATGTGAGAGTGTGTGTGTGCAGTTTACTATCTGGTATTGAGCAAATAAGCTGCTTTAACAGACTCCAGTTGTTGTATCTCCTGTGGAAGAAGGGGAGATATATGTGTCCTGGACTGTTTTTTTCATCCCTGCATTCACTTATTTATTCAATCATGTGACACAATGTATCATTGACACATAAAAAATACATTTATTTGTTGATCGATTCCTTTGGTTGGATTTATTACAGCATTTCATCTACCTAAGTGTGCTTCTCTTTTTTGCTTCTTTTTTCACAGAAAGTTTCCCAGTATACCATCATCGTCCAGGCCACTGACATGGAGGGCAACCTGAATTTTGGCTTGTCCAACACGGCAACAGCCCTTATCAGCATTACGGACATCAACGACAACCCCCCAGAGCTGACAGTCAGAACAGTGAGTCCCACACTTCTTTTTTAATATAAATTTATATTTTTTTTTAAGTCTTCTTTTGAGCTTTATTGCATAAAATATCCAAAAGATAAAGATAAACAAGTTGGCTTTTGTGCACAGCATAGATAATAAAAAAACACTTTGTACATGGGCAGAGAATAACAGTCCTGTCTTTGTATTATGGCCGTATTTTCCTCATTAAAACCAGCAGACTCCTCTTGGTACTTATTAAAAACTGTCCGAAGTGAGTTTTTTTCACCATGATGTAATTAAATGACATCCAGGGACGTATTTTTTTATGTTGAATATTAATTTTAGTGATAGAAGGAAATAAAAAGATTCAGCCATCCTCCTGTCCAAATTAATTTTCATACAGTCTCTGCAAAGACTAAATGCCTACAGGTCTAAACAAGGAGGTCAGAGGTCAGACTACAACAAACAGTTTCACCAAAAGTCTTCACCCTATATATAAGTCATTTCAACAATTGTTTTTTTTCCGCTCTGCTGCCCCATTGTCTCTCAGATAATGATAAAAAATACATTTTCTAGCCCTAGTCAAAGACATCATGTAATAGCAGCTCAACCGCAGTACGTGTTTTGGAGCATTCAGATGGAGGAAGTTGCATACTGACAAAGATGTTGGATGATGACAGTTAATTTCAACACAGTGACAGATAAAGACAAACGGTGTGCACAGAGAGAGATACTGTGAGTGACAGTAAGATCCAGATTAGTTTCTGTGATGGGAGGTGTACCCCTCCCCCCCTCTCCTCTCTGAGTGTTCCCCGCTAGTGGAGTCTCCGGTGGCCAGGGTCTGTCTGCAGGCATCTGGCTCTGGTCCCTGATACCTTCATGCTGGTCTGACAGGAAGCCTCACTACAGCTGGCCCACTTAACTATGGCAGAGCATGTGGTTTGTTTTTAAAGAGTTTTTTGGGAAGGTTTTTGATGAGGAATCAGCGACCGAAGGCAGCTTCTTTTATGCTGATGACAGTGATGTTGTGCATGTGTGCTTTCACGCCTTCAGGTTTCTGCATCTCGCCCCATATATAGCTTGTATTCACTATTCCCAGCCTGGTGATGGGATAGAATCAAATGCTGACCGCAGCTTGACAGACCTACAGGATTGTAGCTGCTCTTTATGTGAGCGCTTGGATGTCTGAGAATCCAAAGAGAGACAGATGCTGTCTGCAGCCAAGCTCAGAGGCAGAGCGAGCAGTGTGTCCGCGTCACACACTGTGATCCCCGTCTCCTCGGCGGAGCCGTCGGCAGCGTGCGTGCCAGTACAGTTCCAGCCGCATGCTCTGATAAGAGCTCCCCAGCTGTCAGGGGGTAGAGCTCAACGAACAAGGCTGCCGCTACATTTAGAGCTGCTCTGTCCCCCCGTCTGTGGCGCTGGCTCTGTCAGCACTCTTCAGTGGGGACGACCAGAATCCTCCTGCTAGCCTGAAAAATGGACATGTTGCGCTTCAACAGAGGCACAAAAACATGCACATTGTTCCTGAGATGTAAAATACACAGTGATGAGACTTTCACACACTTCTAGTGGGAACCCTTTACAAATTTGATTATTTTTGCAGAAATATGATTTTAAAATGTGATTATATCTTCATCCAAGTCTTAAAAATACACAAAAAAGGACCACTTAAACAAATAATACAAAATAGTCCTGTTTAATTTTATTGTTTTGTTATTCATTTTTAGCAAGCAGTTTTATCAACATTACAGGGGGCTTATTGATAAGTTTGTGGCCTAAAGTAGGGGGACTTTAAGTTATAGAGCTCTCAGTACAAGCACGAGCAACTCTTTGAGTGATTATGCAGAGAGTTTGAAGTGAATAACTTTGTAACGCTCCTGCTTTTTGTAATTAGAAATTTCAGCATCAGCCCTCATGCAGTCATCACTCTCTGCCATGTTTGAATTCAGCATTCCACTTCTTCACTGTGCTGTAACCTGTTGGATCAGCTTTGGTGAAACAGAAGTAGCAGACGACATCACAAAGGTCGATTTCTGTTTTGTCTGTTTTCTCAGACAATTACCCAAAACAGAAATACCACAAAAGTTATTCACTTTGAACTGTCTGCATAATCACTCGAGAAGTTGAATTGCACTTGCCTGTACTGAGAGCTGTATGACTCATCTGCTTTACCCACAAGCCACAAACATCAACCAGCCCTCCTTATTATCTTTGTTGGAAATGTATGTGACCTTTTGTTTTTGATGTGACCCGCTTGAGCAACAAAAACTTTAACCAAACATATTTTGTAACTGTTGATCAGTCCCACACGTCGGCTCAGAGGAGATTCAGCCTTTTCCTCCAAACAAAACCTGTTTGACTCAGTGATGTCAGTTGGCTTCTGTAAATGAACTGCTCTTTTTTTAGGTATTCATACAACATTTCTATTGAATTTGGCTCTCAAATGTGGACTTTTTTGCTGTAACTAATCTTTGGAAACTGTCTTATGCCCCCCCCCCTCCTTTTGTTGAGCTTCGGTTGTCTTTCTTTTGTAGTTTTTTCTGATGGATGACCACTTCAGGGGAGAGTCACAATAGTGTGGAATTTCCCATCATTTGCACACTGCCTGCCTGCCAGTGTATCAGTGAAAGCAAAACTTTTTAATATTGGTTTTATAACCTTGTCCAGCCTGAAGAGCAACTTTTTGTCTTAGCTCTGCAAAAATCTCCTTTAATTGAGGCATGGCGCACTTCCACAAACCTTTGGGATAAGAACCAGGGATTGATAATAAAGGTCCAGGTTTGTATTCTTTCAATGGAGCAGCTGAACTAAGACCAGATTGTCATCCCATTGTTGAAACAGCTATTCTCTATTCTCTATCGCCCCATTAAATTAGTGGATTTTCATACTTCTTCCAATCAGAATATTTATTGATTGATACATTTTCCAAACAGAAAAAAGAATAAGTTTTTTTTTCTTATAACTTGTTTAATTGGGTGCTCTTTCTCAAGTTTTTGGACCTCAGTGATCACATCCTCTAATTTCTAAAGGGTGTGTATGCTCACACGCTGTGATAAATGTTTGTCATCTCTTCTGGGCCTCATTACTTTCCCTGCATCCCTCCTGTGTAAAGGAGCAGTATCCCATATTTTGCTGTGTGGCTTAAAGATGGTAATGAGTAAAAAAAAACGAGTAAAAAGTGTGTTTTCCTGTATGTCCTTCACTTAGACACAAACAACCACGCACCCTCACATGAAACATCCACAGCAAAGAAATTGTTTTTCACCAGATGCCATTTCCACTGCTTTGTCAATCTCTACTTTTTGTTTTGCTTCCCACGCAGGCAACTACACTTAGAGCAGTTCAGTAATTATTTGTGCATGACAGACGTGAGGAGAATTCATTGCTCTCTACAGGAGGCATAGAGAAAACATAAGGACGCTAATTAAGTGAAATTGCTAGCGGGGGTGTAAACCAAGCTGATATATAGCTTGAATTTTTGTTTTTTAAGAAAAAAAAAAAGCCAAATGTTTTATTCATATCACCACGTGGACCTGAACGAGATATGTTAATCATTATGGTGCTTGCCACGATTTAACTAATCAAACTGGCTAATCAAGTGTGTCACACCCCTGCTAAAGTGCACCCAGTAGCTGTCATTCGGCGAACTGTGAGGAGTAGCAGAAGTTCTTAGAAAAACTCGTGGGTTTGAAAGCTTACAGATCTGAGTGAGTGCTGAGTGCTGTTTGTGATTCACCTGTAGAGCTGCGGCTTCTACCTTCTAAATATCTAAAAGAGTTGGAGTGCCATTCACCACTTTCTTCCACTTCCCACTCCTCTGCTTTGATTTGTGTTAAAACAGAGCTGCTGGAAAAGCAGCTTGATTTGTCTGCATAACATGAAAAATGAGCGATGCTAGACGCCTGTTGCCAGCAGCTGTATCTTTATTGCTCCATTGTGAAAGCATAGCAGCCGTCTTAAGTGGACTGATGTCAGTTTGATAGGAGTCTGTTTTGGGACATTTACTCAACTGTAATGCTGTCATTACCATTTGGTGTTGTTTTCAACACCCTATAAAGGAAAGGAAGAGCTCATTTAGTCTTGTTGAGTTGTAGCTCTGCTGTCAAGAAGGGAACATTTTCAGCTGCTCAGTCATTCTTCAGTAAGAGCGTAGTAGATTTCCCCCGTAGGCAGAGCACCTTAGTGTAGACGTACAGTGGAAACTTCTTATCAAGATCACATCTGTCACTAAAAGCACACGCTTATGATAATCTGAATTTTTTCTTAGTTTGTCACACAGATCATAGTCTTCTTTTCTTTTTTTTACAGGGGTATAATTTAATGAAAAATACATCTTATGTGTTTACTGAAATTGATTGACAATTTAAATTACTTTTGATTAACTATATTTATTGACTGCTTTCAAAATGACCTTGCAAATTAAATTACTGTGCTGAATATTATTCATTTTACTATACTGCAGCAGTGTATAAAAAATAAAGCTTATTGTTTTTCTTCCCCTGTGTGCTCTCGTTTTCCAGTTCCATCACTAGCTGTGGTGTGTTAGACTTCAGAAGTTAGCTGTGTGTAACTTGTGTACACACACGTTGCTGCATCTTGAGGCTTGTTTCTGACGCTTTGTCAGGGGTTTTAAGGGGCTTTTTACTGAGAGAATTTACTACAATTGTAAATTTATATATTTGTGTGCGTGGGTGTTTGCGTGTGTGGGTGTGTATAGATATATATAGACAGACCGACAGACAGACGGACGGACGGACGGACGGTCGGACGGACGGAGGGACGGACGGACGGACAGACAGACAGACAGACAGACAGACAGACAGACAGACAGACAGATAGACAGATAGATAGATAGATAGATAGATAG
>JAPZDV010000012.1:22444632-22471492 GCA_029814665.1 Acanthurus lineatus | reverse complement strand
AAAACTACCATTAAGTAACTCTTAAAGACCAGTAAGCATTCTGCTTTCAATGTTTAATAAAAGCTAAAGTAGCAAAGTATTATCAGCAAACTTGTATCAAAAGTGAAAGTAGTTATTTTGCAAAATGAACCCTTTTGAAATTGTGTATATTTATTGTATATTTTTGCATATATTGGAAATTAAATTCTCTGTAAGCGTGAGCCAGACAATGCCTATCTTTGAACTTAACTTTGAACTCAACAACACATCAGTAAAATTGCGTGACAGCATCTTGCACAGATGTGATATAAAACACACGGGCAAAATCTGTCTACAAAAACACACGGTCCCAAAGCACATTTTGCTATGACACATACATGCACAAGCATGCATACACACACACACACAGAAATTCACAAGGTAAAATATATACCAGCCACACTGTCATGGCTAATTAGTCAATTGAGATTTTTATTTATATGTGTCAGATACAGTGCATTAAAGTAATATTTAATTTGAATTTTTCATGCCATTTTTAACATATGTGATTTTTTCCGACTGAATGTTAGTATATTATTAATGTTATTTTATATATATAATAAGTCATACAAGACATATTACTTGAAAAATGAATTTCAGTCATAAATGTCATACTATTGGTTTGACCCTGTTGACAGATACACTGATGCTTGAAGTAGGTGAGGTGAAGCAAATCCCTCATATATTTCTGTGCAATCTGCTTTTGATTTAAGATATTATCACATGTAATAAAAGCAGATGTTTTTTATATGTAACAGAAACCTTAAGTAACTTTAAGCCACAGGGGTCACATAGTGCAGTAAAAAGTTCCCTCTGAAATGTGTAGAATTGCAGCACAGTAACATATGTTAAAACAGGAATTTTTAGGTAAAGCACATGATTTTTACTGGGATGTACTTGTTAAGAAAATTTCCTATTGGTAACTATAATAATTATCTGACAAAGTTCAATTAATGTATTTGAATAATTTCACAGATTTTTCCATGACGGTAAAAAAAAAATCAAAGCCAAACTGGCTGTTATTTCTTTAAAGGATATTAAAGTCTTTTGATCATTTTTTTCAGCCATTTGAACCACATCTCAGTGAAAACAAACACTTCAAAATGAAAGAGAAAATCATTTATGGGTCTTCCTTTTGTTGGTTTGTTCTGCATAATTCACTGGCAACACTTCTGCCGTGGCGTGAAAGACTTAAAGCCTCTGGAAACTTAACATCTTATAGATCTCCTCTACTAAAAAATGCATTTTTATACCCACATAACCAAACATGTCAGACCTTGGCTATATTGATCTGTATCTGTGCAGTTTGTCACTGAAGAGGTCTTTTCACTTTCCTCCACTGCAGTCTGTGATTCAGACTTACCCGAGTCAGGCTAGATTTGTTTTGTCATAAATTCAAAAGCCAATCACAGGCAAAGAAACCTGAAAGCACCAGTGCAGAGCTGTGTCATTTCAGAGAGTGGAAGCTAGTTAGTACAACACCTTACTTTCTTTTACATCTGCTAGTTACAGATTTGATGCTCAACAGTCTAACTGGGTCTCAAACATGTATGACTGAATCTCTCCGTGTGTCCTCTGATGCTGTTAGCCGTCTTGATGCACACTGCTCATTATAGCAGTTAATCTGAAGCAAGCAGCAGTGGTGGGCTGGGCACCATATAAATATAGATCCAATTATTTGATTTGAAATAACTAGAAACAAAATAATAGCACAGTCAAAGGAAGGTAATGTACTAATGTGAATTATCTTTGATGAAAAACCTGAAAAAAGAAAAGTAGATGTTTCTATTTCAGATAAAAAAATCAGTAACTTTTCCAAATACTAGTACTTATAATCTTGTATTTTTAGATTGTTGAATGAATGAGGGATAATTAATCCTGTAACTGTCACATCATTAATCATTCATTCATTTTTCATTTCAGCTTATCTTTCATTTTGTTTCAGATGTTGCTAAATCCTGATTGGTGCATGGATATGTGACATCACTTTTTCCAACTAAGTTCCACCCAAATAAACAGAAAAGAGACCAGCCCTCATGTGCAGTAATCCAAACTGCTCAAAGTTTTACAGACAGTCTTCTGTTTGTCTGTTTACTGTATGTAGAACAGCATCGCTCAGAGACGTTATTTAACCTCACACTGGAGTTCAAAGTCATTACAAATGTTTTCACAGTTATTTAAGTTGCAACTCGAGACTGAGCTACAAAAAAAACTTCCGATTCACTTTGCTTTCTTTTTTTAAAGCAAGCACTGCACTTAAAAAACAATGAGGCACTTATTCCCAGCCCCATGTTTTACATGAAGAGCAACAGAAACAGTGCGGCAGATAAACAACATTTCTCCGTCAGTTAAGTGCGGTTCAGTGAGTGCGTTCACCGTAATCACAGCACATTAGAGAGTTTGCTTTTAATGCATAAAACATCAAAAATGTGTCTCCCAACCTGATGGTTCTGTCCTGGTCTAGCAGTCATGAGAAAGCCTGAATAGGTTATGATGAGCTCTGGTTGCTGGATACAGTGCAGAGTTAGCCTTTGAGTCATTTCCCAGTGGGCTTTGCAGAGTGCCGATAACAGCAATCTTTATGTGAGTCTTGTCCTCTCTAATATGAGTCTCGCCTCAGCCTTTTCAGAAAGCAGCCAGTTATAAACACAAGGACTAAAAAATGCATGTGCGCTTTTGTTTGTTCTGTCTGTTTTGTTCGGGTGCTCCGCTACAAATGCACGCAGCATTGCCCCTCCACTTTCAGCCCTTCAGTAAACAAAACCTTCTACTTCCCAATTGTTTACTTGCCTGTACGCCTCATTTTCTCACTTTGTGAATCAGCTGGATAAACGTAATTGAAATGGAAGGATTGTTTTGCCTTCTTCTGAAGCTTTCACAACACGCTGTCTCTCAACTCCGCTTTCCTGCCTTTTTTTTTTTTTTGCTCCATCTCCTCTCATTTAATTTTTTCTCCACTGCCTCGACGCCTTTCACTCCTCTCTCGGTCGCTGTGTAATTATCTCACATCTCATCCTTTGATCTCCTTGCCTCCTCTCTTTCCTCTCACCTCCCCTCAGGCTCGCCTCAAGCCAGCGGGACAGGAACCCTCCAGATCTACCTTATCGATGTGAACGACAACGCCCCGGTGCTGATACCCCGGGAGGCCCAGGTGTGCGAGCGTGCGCGGCCCAACTCTAGGATCAACATCACAGCCTCTGACGCTGACGCAGACCCCAACGTTGGGCCCTTTGTCTTCGAGCTGCCTTCTTTTCCTGCCAGCGTTCGCCGCAACTGGACTATTTCCAGACTCAATGGTAAATGCAAATGTTTTACCTACACTTGTGATGTAACATTCAGGATGTATGTGGTAGTGATATATAACCATTGTGCATCCCAGGCTGAATTAAACCATAAACCTTACAGAAAGGATGCAAAAGCCCTTTTCAGAATAACTGGTGACATCAATCAGGGGACCAGGGATTGCTCTAGGCTGTGAGAGAAGTCCAAGTTTAACAAAATGTCTCACAAAGCTCACAGTGAGAGACGCGGGTGCCATCCAGTGTTGACGTACGATCTATCGTTTGTGACAAATGAGGTCCATTCATCTCTCTGTCCCCCGAGCTACCGATCTGTCACCTAATCCACCCAGATGGATGTATCACAGCAGTTGTCTTGAGGACAAATCTGATCACATACCTGGCTTCTTCTCCCACTGAGGCTCTTGTCTTGGCTTGACTGAGCGATAGACACTGAAGGTTATACGTTCCGCCGTTAGTTTTATACCTTTAATGCCTCCTCGCATACATAAAGTACATGTCAGGATGAATGCTGTGCAGTTTGTTTGGTTGCAGTTTTTATTTGGGGTGTCATTCAGTCGTACCTACGCACATGATGACATGTTATCCCGAAGTAAACAAAATGTATTTTCTCAGCAGCACACTGTCTAATCTTATTTTCTTCTTTTCCTTCATGTCTTTTTCCCTCCTACTCACTTCCTTCTATCACTTAATGCCCCCCCATCCCCCCGCTGTTTCCTCTCCATCACCACTGCTGTCTTTCTTCCCCTCCCCAGGTGACTATGCTCAGCTGAGGCTGAGGATTCCTTACCTGGACGCTGGGGTCTATGAGATCCCCATCATTGTGTCCGATTCAGGGAATCCTCCTCTGTCCAACCGCTCTGTGATTAGAGTCAAAGTTTGTCCCTGTGACGATAATGGGGACTGCAGCGCCACCGGAGCCGTGGCAGCTGCTGGCCTTGGCACGGGGGCCATCATCGCCATACTCATCTGCATCATCATCTTGCTCAGTGAGTGCATCACAGTCAGAAGCTCAGGATCATTACTTTACTATTATTTATGTCAGCCATCATAAAAGTAAATAAATTTAAAAAATATGTTGCTTCAAGACTAAAAAAAACTGTTGCACTGACACTTTTCCTCCACAACAGCTCTTCTTAGAGCATGCCTGTATCTACTCTTGACTGTTTACTATTGTTTGTGCTTTACCCAGGCATGGTTCTGCTGTTTGTGGTGTGGATGAAGCGCAGAGAGAAGGAGAGGCAGGCAAAGCCTCTGCTGATCGACCCTGAAGACGACGTCAGAGACAACATCCTCAAGTATGACGAGGAGGGAGGAGGAGAGGAGGACCAGGTATCATCTGAGGATTGTAAAAACACAGCAGTCAGAGCAGCTCAGAGAGATTCTAGCTGCTTAAACACAAATCTCTCCTCTTAATTTGCTGTCTTTTACTGAATGTCAGGAATTTATTGATAGATTATATCAGATAACTTTATTAAACTAGTTTTGTCGCCCCTGCACAGTGACAAGTAACAAAAGAAATTCAAGTCAAATTAACTCACATTCTGAAGGAAATAAGTGTCAATTAAGAGTGTGCCAAGTGGAGTTGAGAGGCAGCCACAAAATTAAAAAAGAATGCATTTCCTAAGATGAGTCAGTTCATTATGGCTGTAACTAATGATTATTTTAATAAGTGATTCATCTGCCAATAATTTTCTTAAAAATAGTAAAAACTCCCCTAATATCCCACAGATCAAGCTGTTGTGTCCAGATTTCTTGTTATATTCAACTTTCAGTCCAAACCCCCCCAAAAATATCTAGTTTTTGGTAATTTATGACAAAGAAAAGGACTGAATCTTGCCTGGAGCCGAGTGGTGAATGTTTGACATTTCGCTCAAAAAACAAGAAAAACAATTCAGCGATTTTCACATATAGATGCTGATTAATTAATTATCTGTCAGTTGAGTGTTCCAGAAGCACAGCTAATAAATAGAAGCTGACCATAAAAAGCAAATATCACCTGTTCTGAAGAAGTTTCTTAGTAATAAACTCAGGAAACCTACGTCCTTGTTCTGAGGAGGATGTTTGCAGCCATGAAGGTCATTCAAAACATCTCATTAAATAACTCGGCCCAGACTTTACTTTGATTAGATAAACAATTTTAGCATGCATCTTCCCTTACCTTTCTCAAGTTGTACTCAGTGTTCTTTAGAGAACACAAAAAATGAGTCCATGAGTCACAATTGTGAAGTTATAAAAATAAAAATTAAAAATAAAAAAAGAAGGAGGATTGGAGAAGGTTTGTTTAGCTGGACGGCAGATTGAGTCTTCAGAGAACATGTTGTACTTTTCTAGAAGTTGAAGTGAAACTTGGAAAAATGTTTTCAGGGTGCAGTTTGCCCCCCCCACCCCCCCAGCCACAAAAGCAGGTGCTGCGGCTGAAAGTGCTGTCTGGCTTGAATTCCACATACAGTCAACTACGCAACTCTTTTCTGTATGATGAGTCCTTTCTTTTTTCTTTTTTCTTTTTTCTTTTTTTTTGCTAGAAGTTATACGCCCACTGCACACCACCTCTTCTTATCAAACACCATTTTCTAAATAAATGAAAACCTTCAAGAATGTTAAGCTCCAACAGCTTTGATTAATTCAGAAATGTATGATTAATTATGCCTTTTTAGATACTTGCTATTTTCCTACACCCACACACACCAGCTATCTAGTTCATAAACACACACTGGCATCAGACGGCTGCAGGGTAAACAGACATATTTTCACTCCTGCACCTGTGTGAGGACTTAGAAGACACAATTATTTATCTGCTGTGAGAGAGCAGCTTAGAGAACTCAACAACCTGCTCGATTTACGACACAAACTTTTGCATTTTGTAACATTCTGGACCACAGACCATTCATTTGTTTTGCACCATTTAGTTTAGAAAGCAGCAGCAAAAACAGCAATGAATACAAATTGAACAGCAAGCACAAAGTGCAGTTATTATAATTAGCACATAAATATAAGCAGACTAAGTAAGTGTGTGTGAGAAAGAGACAAAAATAAAGTGCATGATGACTGGTCAGACATCACCTGCATCATCAGCAAACATATTTTAAAAGCACCATGACTGTAGAGATTAAGCCTCATATGTGACAATTTGTTGTCATATTGTGCATGTTGTTAGTTATGTTTGATCGATCCACAGCTGCCATCTGAATCTTCAGCGCTTTTAGTATTTTTTTAGCATTTCAGACTTGCCCTAACATTATTCTGTCTAGCATGAGAACACTATGCATTGTGGGTAATTCCCTCAAGCAAAGACAGCAGACCTGCAGATTCTCAAAAGGGCTCAAACGTCCATTAGAAAGCGCAGATCTGCAGCACAGATCTCCCTGCAGGTCAGTCCTGAGCCCTCGCAGACTTAACAGGAATGCACATCAAAGTGTGTGAGGGCGGACAACGGGATCAAACCAACGTATATGTACCAACTTGGACACTGAGCCAGATTCAGAACATAATGCATGTACTGTATTCAGAGAAAGACCAGATTTATCATTTTGATTCAATGCTTAATGACCCTGCTGAATGTTTTTTTAATGATGACGCAATAGTGGGTAAATTAGAAAAAAATATGTAGATTAAACAAATGTAAAAACCAAAAGTCATAGAAAAAGAACAAGGAGATTAACATGAGGTGACTCTGATCATGTCCTCTATGGCCTCCGTCCAGGACTACGACCTGAGCCAGCTGCAGCAGCCGGAGTCCTTAGACCACATCATCAACAAGCCAACCGGCGTGCGCAGGGTGGACGAGAGACCTGTGATTGCTGAGTCACAGTACCCCATCAGACCCAGCCTGCCCCACCCTGGAGATATAGGAGACTTCATTAATGATGTAAGTTCAAAGATGGAGGGGAAAAGGATTTTTGTTGTCTCGTTGTTTCCATAAGCTGCACAATCCAGCAGAGCCTATTAACATTCCTCACTGAGGTGACTCACACAAAAGTTTACACAACAGGAGTTTTGAAGGCCGAATGATTCCCTTTTTTCAGGGGCAGACGGTCAGAAGTGATTATTTTTAAATATTTCAATGAAGAATGTGATGATTCACTTGTTTTTGCCTTCAGAATTGTATTCCTATCAGCAGGGATGCTGCTTGAAAGCTCTGGCCCCTGAACACAGCTCAATGTCTGGCTCTGAAACAGCATTCAGACCATGATGGAACATTAAAAAACCCCGATGGGCGGGTGAACAAGAGGAGAAGCGGTTTATTGCAACTGTTACAGTCTATGAAAAACCATTAACTCTGTTATATTGTTGGTGAACAACAATGATTGGCTTCAATCCAGCTCTGCTTACAGACCATAAAGACACAGCATAAAGGTCTGACCACACAGGAGGAAACACTGGGACTGTAGAGCAGAACTCTCATTTTTTAATCTGTCCATCTTTGTGTCTCCAGGGTCTGAGGGCAGCAGACAACGACCCCACAGCTCCTCCCTACGACTCCCTGCTGGTGTTCGACTACGAGGGCAGCGGTTCGACCGCCGGCTCCGTCAGCTCACTCAACTCCATCAGCTCAGGGGACCAGGACTATGACTACCTCAACGACTGGGGCCCTCGCTTCAAGAAGCTGGCCGACCTCTATGGGGGAGGGGACGACGACTGAGAGCGGAGAAGGGGGCTGGGTGGGGCTGTGGCAGGGGTCAGGGGAGGTGGGGTCGGTTGGATGGACGCTCCTAGAAACCATGGGCAGGGGCCAAGAACATGACGCAGGCTCTACGGTGGACCTGTGAGGAACAGACCCTTCCATGGGCCACATTAGTTTGCTCACAGCGACCGAGCCCGCGAACATGACTTCCGCTGCAACGCAACTGTATTCTGGCTTTATATTTTTTAGTGGCAAGTTTGTAGTGTGACGTTTTTCGTTTTCTTTTTGTTGTTCTCTCACCGTGCTGGACCCAGAGCTTTTCTGGGGATGAATCAAGGCGGTCGTGAGAGACAAGAGTAGTGAATTTGTGCTTTGATTGATTGTTAAAACACAACCATCTCTTGCTTTAGTCTCGCACTGAAGAGAATGTTTTTTTTTTTGTTTTTTTTTTTTGTAGAAGACGCTCTCTGACTCTCTCTTTCACTCTGTCAACTTGAATTTCCTTAGAACAGAAGCACTGTCATTTTATAAAGTGCCTTTTGTGGTGTGTTTTTTGTATCAGACTCCTGCTATCTCAGGATCGGTTGCCATTCGTGCAGTACAGCGGAGGCGCGTTTCTCTCGTCGCCTCCCTCCCCTCCTCCTCCTCCTCCCCTCGAACCAGCCCTGCCTGTCACTCTCCTCTTCCCCCCCTCACAGAGGTGCAGATGAACAACCCCAGCAGCCAGTCCCAGAGGGGGGGAAGGACACAACCAGGGCAGACTGTCGGACATGATAACCCAATGAATTATCGCCCAAAAAGAAGCCAACAGGAGTTTGTTGCGGGGAACAGCCCTCTTCTTCAAGGACCTGCTCAGTCTGACTTTCACAAGCATCACCTGTTGACACGCTGACATTGTGTGAGACCATTTTTATACATGTGGGGGTTTTCTAATTTAGTGGAGAATGCCTGCCTTCCCTCTGTGGACTCACGAGTCTAGGAGCCTTTATGTTGAGACGCTTGCCTGCCCTGTATGGTTTTGTGTTGCTTTCTCCACAGTGTAAAGCTTACGTAGGCATGATCTGATTAGTCTGACTGTGTAAAACAGTGGGATGTTGGAACAAAAGGCATTTGAGAAGGTTTTTATTTTGTCCCCTTAAACATTCCCGTTTTTTATAGGCCAACAAAACTATTAAAAGGTGCATGATTTTTTTTTCAAAATGTTTTACTTAAAGCACTTGTTACTATGTGGTGAGAATGTGAAAATAGTCAACAGAAACTATATGAATATACTCTGTATAAAGACACTGAGAAAATAAAAATACTGTAAGATACCTATTTTTGAAGTATTGAGGACATAAAAGTTGCTGCTCTTTCTCCAGCCTTTCATTGGGCTCGGGGGATTTTTGGCCCGTTCATTTTTAATACGTGGATATTTTTGTTTCGTTGTCTTCTGTTTAAGCATTATTCCATTTTATTTTCAAGATGCCTGCTTTTACATGTTTTGCTCTTTTTTTTTGTTTCTTTTAAGATTATTTTCTAAAAAAAAAAAAAATGTTTTGTTATACTCCTTTTCTATGTGAAAACACAGCCTTCCCCTTTCACTCTGTGGCGTCTCTGACAGATGTGTCCGTCCTTTTGGCCGCTGGCCTCAGGACAGCGGAAGGTTCGTTAGCCATGCCTGCTGATAGCTGTTCTATTACTCAGTGTCCTGGAAGAATTCTTTTATTCATTCATCTAGATACTGGATGTGTGCTTCAGAAAAATAAACAAGACGTGTTTTGAAAATGTGCCCACTCTTTTGAATGGTCCCATCATGCATCATCTTCGGCTGTATGCTGACATGCAACATGGCAGATTTGCTTTGATTGTGGTTATTAACAGGATAACTTACTCAAACTTTAAAGCAACATTATTCAGACATTGGTATATTGTGCAATTTGTGCCCCCACAGTCTGTATGGACTGCTAGACCTGAGTTGTAAATACAAATCACAGGTTTCTGGCCCAGTGTTGTCTGTTTTGACGTATATGCCAACCACCAGTAAAAATCATTAGAACATATCATGATGTGAAATTTTTGTTTTAAAGTGGCACTCAGAGTTCGCCTGAGCCTTGCAAATGACTCTAAACAGCAGCGTGCCAAGCAAACGTAACAGAGACCATATGCTGCTTTCTCCTGGCTATGACATTCATCAGCTAAACCTCTGGTGAAATGGACTGATTTGATTTATGAGCAAACACAAGTGAGTCAACAGCTTCATTAACACAGACCAACATTAAACAAGTGCAAAAACACAAGACACATAATTGAGCAAGTCAGATATTATTACTTACTAATCCAACGACAGGAAGTCGACCTTTGCATTTATCTTGCAGCCTTTTACTGTGCAAAGCTCTCACCGACAACTGGAAGTCAGTTCGAGCCAGCAGTGGCAGCTACAGGTCACTTCAGAATACACCATAAATCAGATAGTTGAGGCGGAGCAGTCAGAGAGCATCAGAGGCAAAACCAGAGTGAGTTACCTCCATAAAACATGATAGAGTTTCACTAAAATTAGTAACAGTTGTCGATGTTTGAGGCTAAGTGCAGCTAAGTGTTACACAGGGTTTCCTTCCTACTTACCCAAGTTACTTAGTAACTGGCCATCAAGGAGCAGAGTGACTGTAACAGAGACACTGTTCATCCCAATACAAGTAGAAGTGTCATGAAAATGATTTTCAGGCCGTTAATTCAAGGCAAAATTGTTACATAATGTTGCTTTAAAATATTCAAAGGCCTCTGTCATCTATAAAATCAGTCTCTACCAACCAGCAGCCACTCTGAGTTGGATTTGAACATGTCTGAAGTTTGCACCCCCCAGTGGAAGTATTAATGAAGATGCTCTGGCAGACAGCGGTGCATGCCTGTAGCTCTCACCCACACACATGGACGGACCACATAGCCCGCTGATGATGAATTAGCTGGTAGCATCAAAGAAACTGTATCAGCTTTCACAAACATTATATTTTAAATATTTTATAATCAAATTTCTGCTTTTTCACCTTATTTGTTCATGGACTGTTTGGTTTTTTTTTGCATACTGGATGATTGCACCCTCTTATTCTTTTTAACAATGGAATCATGTACTTTAAACGGTGGGAAGAGACACGAAGCAGAACAGACTCCCTTTTCAACTACACAGTTAATCTTTGACTCTATTGTTTTTAAATATGGCTTCATTTTCTAATAAAACACCCATTATTTGTCCTTTTATTGTATCTCAGATGAAGAAGTAGAGGAGAAGTGGATGGGGTCAGGAAGTATATTTGTGTCCAGTCCTGTGATTTCAATTAGTCAGCTGAAGAGCCAAAAATCCCACTGGGGACTTGAAGGGGTTTAATCCTCTCCGGCTGTGTGTCTATCAATTAGCCACACCATTAATCCCCACGGCGTAATCTCATTAGATAGAGCGCCTTTAATGAGACACCCAGAGAGAAAGGAGAAAGGCAGGCAGCGAGAGAGAGAAGGAGAAAAATGAGGTGGTGGCGCGATGCAGGTAGGCCGTGTGGAGAGGTGATTAGTAGGATGGAAGAGAGGGGTCAGCGGAGGGGGGGATTGGGAAAGGAAGTGAGACTCAAGCACAGCAGGGGCTATGCATAACATTTAGAGTATGGTTTCAAAAAAAGGTTTAACATGAAAAAGAGGAAAAGAGTGCCACTTAATCGTGTGTTGTCCACCATGGCCAGAAATTAAAGGAGCGGGCGAGCGGTGAGGTAAAGAAGGCAGGTCTGGGTAATCAGAGCTGATGGAGCATACTGGACTAGTTAATGAGAGGTACTTTGATTCCTCATCCACACTGGAGTATTGCAGTAATGAGAACATCCACTAATGAACCTAAATTAACCTTTACTGTAGAACAATAGTGAATTCTGCTGTTCCCGGCAGAATTGTGGACCTTTGTTAATGAAAGAGCCATCAGAGGTGGGCTCCACTGCTCTGAAATAATAATCAAGTTGGTAAAAGGTCATCATGGTCAAAGCTGGTCGGCAGATGAGGAGATTAACTTCACTGGATGTTTCTTTGATGGGTTTAGCTGAAGTTCACATTGCTTGGTGGCAGACAGGCAGATTAAGAGAAGAAAGCAAACTTAACTTATCCCCTTGATAAATGACAAATATAGACTGAAATTTCGCTGCTGGCTTGCAGCCAGTGCCTTGTATGTTGTAAATAAAGTTCTCTTCTTTAAACACGTCCAAGCCTGGCTCTTTTCATTTCCTCTCCATGCAGCTAGTTAAATCTCCTGGGCCGGTGCTGGGAGCAGTCCAATCGGAAAAACACTGGCGGATGTTGGTTCTGATGCTGACTTTGTGATCAACTGTTCACAGTTAAGTGTTGATGTTGCTCTTCAGAAAAGGAGTCGCCCAGGACGGGTTGGCTCTGCTGGCTGCGATTCTGCTGACACCACTCTGAGTCTCCTGCTATTTCAGGACTCAGTCTAAAATGAGATCAAAGCAGCAGAATAAATTTGATGATCCTGCTGCAAGTGGAGGAGAGAATATCTACTGTTTAACGACCAGCCATTTACGATATGGATGGCTGGTCCAGTGGAAACACACTGCTATTACCAAGACAGGATGTTCATGTGAGTCAGGCCTTTAAAAAGAGCATTTCCTGCTAATTACGGATGTACTTTGCAGTGGGTTCACTTACTAATAAAAGACCTTTTTACTTCCATACATTAATTCAACAGCTATAATTACAAGTTACTTTACTAACTACATTTGTACAAATAAGCATTAAATTCATATAATATCTTTAATTTATTCACATTAAGCTATTCAAATATATTGTGCTGATACAGAGGTTTGTAGTATAGTAGCACCTTCATTTTATTATCCACACATATTTTAATTTTCCTGTGATGTTGACATTTTTGGTTTGGAGTGAAATGTATTAACAACTGATTACCTGATGCCATTAAATTTGTTAGACATTCTCTTCCTCTTCAGGGTGAATTGTTATAATCTAATGCCATCTTCAGGACAAAATCTCAGTGTGTCCAGTACACTGTTTTATGACTAAATAGCTGCAAAACTAATAATTTCCCCATCAGCATCAGCTGTGTTCTATAATTAGCATATGTTGGCATGATAACGTGCTACATTAAGATGGTTAACACACTAAACATATCTGTTTAACATCAGCATTTTAGCATGGCCATTGTGAGTGAATAAACATGCTGATGTTAGCATTTAGCTAAAGGCACCTTACAGAGTCATTCATATGGCTGCAGACTCTACGGTCTTGATTTCCTGAGCTCTCAAATTTCACATTTACATATAAATTTTGTTAAACAAAATTAAGACAAAGTCATGCAGATATAAAATATCATGGGGTCAAGTAATAATATTCCAGTGTATAAGAGTGGTTTCTGGATCTCTGGGAAATAACTGAGCTGCTTACCAGTTAATCTATCAATATTTAATAACACTGTGGACAGATGCTTTTTCTTGTGATGCTCAGCATGTTTGCTGCTAATACTGAAGTTAATTCTGAAAGGAGTGCTCTGTTTATTTTACACATGAAGGTTCAGTACAACACATCATGAGCTGGTAATCCAGCTTCTATTTTACCTTCTGTGAAGGAGCCCAGTGACAGACACCATTAAGGTGCATTATGGGAAATGTAGGATCTTGTAGTTTTTAAGCCAGACTCATTTTCAGGAGTCAGAATGAGGACATCCAGCTTTTTTTACTTTTTCCTCAGGTTTTTAGCGTTTCTTTCCAGTGCACTAGTTTTATAGTGCAACACTAAATCATCAAACACTTCCTGACTTTTATTAAGTTGGACTTGTACTCATTACTGAGCATTTTCAAACTGTGTTACTGCCACTTTTACATGCGGAGAGGACTGAAATACTTCTTCCAACACAACTGAACCCTCTAATGCTAAGTTTTGACCCTAAACTTGTGAACATTCAAAGCACTATCCAAGTATTCTTTGCACATTCGGAAACACCTTTAACACAGTCACCACAAGTGATGCATCATGGTCCTGTTCTGTTGCTATTTGTTGACATCCTCATCTCGTATGAAGCCTTTGCTGTTGCTCCTGCTGCAGAGCTGCTCTGTGGAAGTCGACTTCACTGTGTGATTACATATGAGAGTGCCGTTGGAAATTCAAGCTGCATCCTTGAGCAGAGCGGCTGCTCTAATCAACTGGATGTAATTCCTCACCTTAGCCACAGGTTAAGTGTCTTCCTTGGGATCCTGGCTACATCTCTAAATGGTAGGAGATGATTTCTTCGCAGCCAAGTAGGTCTCTGGTGTCCTTTAGGGTACAATCAAGCTTCCATTCCCATCTGCCCCTCTGCTTCCCTCTGTCAGCATCACTCCAGGAAGACAGACCTAGACTCACCATGAATAATGGATGTATGGAAGAGTCATTAGTATAAATAAATAATTGACTGGCACACATGTGTAATAGAATTAACCTTGTAAATGTAATGATGATATTATAGTAACACAGCGGGTGTCGGGGGGTGTGGGGCACTACTTTTCTGGCCATGTGCCCAATGTAAGCTGATTAGTTGCAGCTTGATGACTCTGTTCTTATGTGTTTTATGCAAATAATCTCCTCTTCTCCTTACGAATGCATAATTTACATATGTTTCATGGTGATCACCCATGAAAGAGATGACACTTATAATACTTAATTCCTTTTTCGTCTTTCAGAATCTTAAAAGGTGATTTAAGATGAGGTGTCTAGTCAATTATTTTCCTTTTTTGATGCCTTGTTTGTTTGTTGACAAATTTAAAATTTAAAGATTTTATATATGATGTCTATTCAGCTGAGAAATACTATTTTGGTCAAAACTGACATATCTCAAAAACCCCTGAATGGATTGCACTGACTGTCAACACTGAAGTGCTTTCATCATGACAAAGCCACAAGCTTTGTTGTCCTTAATTTTTTTTATTCTCTCTCTTCCAAACTGAACTACCACACAGGACACTGCACTATTCACAAGTCAAGCGAGGTGCTAAAGAGATTTAGGTGAGATCAATATACTACCAAGATAAGAGATAATCTGAGATCTTGGTTAAAGTACAAAAATAGATAAATAAATAAATAAATTTTGATTTTTACATCAGCCCATGTGATTTAGAGTCTGGCACCTCAGCTTGTTTGTTCCAGTGTGAGTGTGTGTTCAAGTAATGTCACACATTTCTCTGTGTGAACCGCAGGTGTGTACAGTCAAAACATTTTAGTACCTGTCCCTCCTCATATAGGAGATGACTTTGTAAGTAGAGACATTCTTCTCCTCTGGGCTGACACTCCCTGCTGCTTGACCTGATTCAGCTCTATTAAAGAGGCCAACAGGCTATTAACCCCCACATCAATACCTCACAGGTTCAGCCGCGCTTACAAACCCATTTCAGCAGCGCTCATAAACACTGGTCTTATTATAGCATCTCCAGGCCAAAGCAGAGTGCTCTGCTCGACCCCAAACAAAATAGTCCTGAAGTCAGCATTAACCTGGGTGGAGCAAGGGTATGGAAGCACAGCAAGTGGACATATGGTGGTGGTGGGGGGGTGTAATCAAATGAGCTGTTGTTGCATCTTATAATTTAGGTCTGATTCCTCAGGAAAGACTGAAAATCGTTCACTTTAATTTCAATGTAAAAATGGTTATAGGCTACCGGATTTGTACATTTAATGGATGATAAAGTGCAGCGACTGGATCACAGTGTGACACATCAGTTCATCCAAATCACATTCTCATGTCCCTCCTAGGAGAGAGTTTTATTCATAAGCTCAAAGCTTAATCAACAATATGCAAGGAGGCGTTGAAATGGATCAAATTAATTAACTGACTCTCATTTCTGCATTTGTCTCACAGCATTAATACAGCAGGATTACGAATGGAATTTTGAATTCATTGGTTTGTAAAGTAATGTCAATGAAAAAAAAGCCTTCTTATTCCTCCAGATAGAGGGGTCTCACTTTGAGAAAGACTTTAATAGCCATTTGATTCATGTAAGTAATGGGGGCTGAGGGAGCTTTCATCAGCTTCGTACAATCATTAAAACTGAGCCCCTCTGTGAGCGTAAACAAGCAAAGAATTTATTATGAAAATGCAAGAGAAACACACCGTTGAGAGGCACCATCAGAGCTTTCAAATTTCATCAAATCAGAAACCATGTGTCAGTCAAAAAAGGGTTTACTCCATGAGCTGATGTTATGTCGATATGTACTACCTATAGAAATGCTCTAGGGATAGGGCTGGGAATAGTACTATTTACTTGTATTTTGGTTGCACTTTTTGACAAGGTAGCATAAAACATCAGAACACTGTCTCCTTTTAGTGAGTGATTGGAGGCAACTCCTGTCTGAGAGCCTAAATCCTTTTTTCTTTCATACATTAATTCAAGACAGAATAACAGGACAAAGCAAGTCAGTCCGTTTTTTTAAGTCTGCAATGATGGCAGTTTATCAATGAAATAACCAAATGCAAATACAATACTGATAATACTAGCACTGATCCCACGCTAGTTTACTGTGAATCAGACTATATCATTGTTTTTATTGTTTTGATTGAGACCTCTGGCAGCAGAAAATACATATGGTGTGTTTAAAGATAAAGTATAGAAGCTATATTTGATATTAGTGTGGTGCCACTAGTGTTGAAATTGTTTGGACTATTTATGTTTTTCTAATTGATCTTCAAACACAGGAATAAAAGAAAATGTATGATACTGCATGTGTGTACTTCATGTCAACTCTGTGTAAGATATCGCCCCACTTGGGCCACCACAGTAAATTAAAAAAAAAGTCTGGACACACCACTGAGAAGAGATGAAGATTCACAGGCATGAGCTTGCACACACACAAACACACAAATAAACTTACTTTAGATGTGGTATATTATATAATCCCACCCTGGGGTGAAAGCAAAAATGACAACACTGAATGAAACAAATTAAAAACAGACTCCTTTAACAACTGTCATGGAAGGAAGCAGTGATGTTACTTCTCTCTTCTTCCCTCTGGCAGGCTCAGGGTGTTTACCCAACACCCTCAGGTGCAGTGACTGAGACGTCGCTAGGCAACCGCACCATCCCCGTTGTTGCTCTGCCTCTGGCACTCAAGTGGGAGCTTATGTGGACTTAACTCTGAAAGAGCAGCAGTGTTGAGGAGTGGAAGGGGGATTACCAGGAAAAATATTGGATTGGGCTGAGGCACAAGGGGCGAGGCCTTACCTGAAACACCACCGCCATCACACAGAGACACCATGAGAGACTGCCAGGCTCGTTCTGTTCTCACAGCTGAACGCCTGGTTTTTGAAAGGCTCCGATTCATCACAGCAGCAAAGTGCTGTAAAATCATTTAACAATCCAGATTGCTCTTTTTTGGGAGGCCAAACGTTATACAAAATCGAACTGATAGTTTGGTCTTCAGTCTGACAGGTGAACAAAAGTAAAGCACATGTATTTGGTTAATATTAAGTAAAAAGAAAAACCTTAGGCTGCTGCTCTAGTCCATGTGAGCTGTAGAAGAGTCCTATAATTTGGTAAAATGAGCTATTGCCACCTAGTGGCTCCCGGATGTACTGTGATTATGGAAAATGAAATTGTGTCTCATCACCACCGATAACTCCAAATATACACTTATTGTTTCTCAATGGCCAACACAGATACAAAAGCTGCTCCCAATCATAGTAACATCAGGCTACTGTCCCAGTGGCAGAATGGCCTAATTATTTCCAGCCTGTGATTGTGTTGAATTCTAGCAGCTGATGTTGCAGCTGTTGCCAATGCACTGTGTGCTGGGCTGATAATGGAGACGGACTCAAACAAGACAGCCCAACAAAGGACACCATCGACTGGTAGCAGACTCTGTATTAATGTGTTTCATTATGTGTGTTCTCACATGGGAGATGTACTCAATTCACGCCTGTATAGACCCAGGGGACGCACACACTGTGTGCTACATGTGGCTTTACAGATGTTAGAGGATTAAGTGGAATTATCTCTGAACAGGTAGAGTAAGAAGGAATTAAAGGCATTCAGCTCATTCACGTACAAAGCCTCAGTATCCTCACTGCCACATGCAGCACATATCCAGATGTTTTATTAAATGCAATGCTGCCCCCTAGTGACATACAATGAAATATATAGAGACTGAAACACCGAACCCAAACAGATACTGGAAAATCATTATTTATTCAAACTTTTCAATAGAGAAAACGTGTTTTTCTTTAAGCTGTATGGGTAGATTCTCCATTCTATACAAAACTGTGTGTAAAACTTTAGGTGTAACATTTACAAATTTACAGGAGGAAACTCCAGTTTGCTAAGCTGGAGCATACTGTCAGTCACTATTAAAAGAGTAAAAACACGTGTTGGTGGGCAGCTACAAAAATAGAAATCAGTTTCCAGTAGATGTATGTTTGGTATAGCATCACAGGTTAAAAGCCTGCTTAAAACTGGTTAAGTTGTAGAAATCAATACTAGTTAAACTAATTTGAAAAGAACAGATTAACAGATTACAAAAACAAAACACATCTCTATTCACACAGCCAAAACTATACACCCAACAAAAACTCCAAATAGACTTTATAACATATCTTATGCAAGTAAAATGCACATTTGTTTTGAATTTGAGCTACACAAAACTCAGGTGTCACATGAAATTAAATAAATAACTAAACATTAATTTAAGCTTGAGTTAAGTAAATAAATATGCTGAAAAACGAAAATCAAATAACGTAATGGAGATGACAGCTACTGCTTCATGAGTTACAGAGGGGTTAATTGCTTCTGGATGGCTATATGGCTTATTCATAGTTAGGAAGGCAACTCAGTAGGTTACACAGTCTGTAGTTCAAACTAATTATGCTGACAAAACAAAAATAAATCATTATTCCTTAAAATTAGCTGGTGGTCTATTAAAACTTATGTGTTGATTTCAATTGCTTCAAAGCCTAATGCACACACACATAATCAGAAAATAAACTATACTGTGTGACAGTGCATTAATTGTATATTAAGTAATTTCTTTGTATGAAAACCCTTCCACATAAAACATGTAATCTTTTTGCACTTTCTTGAAAAAGAAGAATTACAGAGTAAATAATGGGACATAAAACTATGACTGCTCTGAAAGTAAATAGGCGTTATTTGAGGAGAGAGGTAGAGAGGCCATCCAATATAGCTACTACTGTATTTCAGGTTCCAGTATATCTGAGAGACCTTGAAATGTGCCAAGTTGCAGCTCCCCTCCTCTTCATTTATAAGAGTCTCTTATGATCTCTTTGTGGTGGGAGCAGTTGCTCTCTCCACACACTTCATTGCCCCCTCCTCCACCTCCTCCCCCTCCTCATCCTCCTCCTTCTCTCCTCTTTGACATCAAGCCTATTTGAGAAAGCCCTTGTAGAGGAAATGGGAGCGACTGGTAAATCTCTCGTTCTCCAAACAGAAGAGCAGGTCCCTGAGATTGACACGCGTGATCCGCTGCCTTGTGGGCCTGGAGCTCGACGAACCAGCCCCAGCAGACAGAGAGGACCCTGATCCTGATCCCTGCAAGGTGAGAAACAGGTGGGAGGGAGAGAAAGAAGGTGAGAAGGGGAAGTGGGCATGTGATTTTTTTTTTCTGTTTTTTGAGAAGAGTGGTTTGATGACTAAACACCAGCAAGAGGGAAGATGTATTAAGGTTCAAGTTTAAAAAGCACATGTGAATTTGGTCCACTAAAGTCCTGTACTCAAAATGCTACTGAGTACAAAGGTGTTACTAGCTAAATTAATTGCTTAGTATCTAGAATGGGGCTTCCTACGCAGCCAATCAAGCTCTCATACTTCAGTGCTCCTGACTTCCCCCACAGTCCCAAGACAAGCAGATCAGGTCAGTGATTCCAAGGCACAGAGGCACTTGTACCACAGGAGGTAGGTGAAGAATAAATTTCTACACTAACTAAAACTGATTGAGATATTGTTTGGATAAAGCCACATTTTGGGTGGGAAACTATATGAACAGTTGGTATGAATGAGTGTGAGCTTCTTTGTCTGTCCTATCAAAGTCTTGTCAGTTGTCCAGAGAGGCAGGGTTCACTCTTGCACAATGCATGATGGGAAAGACTTAAGAACCTCACAATCCTGGACAGGGTTAGAAAAATTAACAGATGGGTGCACGTAGGAGGCCATTGATCGACTGTCAGAGACAATTGTCTCTAAGCATCAAGTAAAAAAGTGGATAGTGTCTCAGCAGTTTATTATGAAAGACCTGTATAAATTGTCAATTATGCATGAAGTAACGTTCCTCACCTCTGTTTTGATTGGGGGTGTAAGGATATGACATTTTCAGTGTGATACAATACAATATCAGGATTAATATCACAATGTGATTTCAGGATTCAATATAATTCACAGAATTAATTTCTTCCCCCTTTAATCAAATGTATTGCAGCCGGTTGAAATATAACACCTAATAGAAAGACAAAAAAAAGTAGAATTTGTAGCCAATATTTTAACAGGACAGTTTCCGTGTAATACAATTACTACCAAATACACATACATATTCAATTAATAACATTTAAAATTAGTGTGATCTTTTTTTCATTTATCTGTTTTATTATCAAATCTTTATATATTTATATTTATAACACTTTATTTACAAGCCATGTTTTTACCCTAATGAAGCCCTTACTGGTACAATGAACTTAGTGAAATATTTAGTAGCAATTTTTATACATCACTAATTATTTATTTGAAATTCAGTCTCAAAATCAAGGTTTTTGTACTCTTCACCCCCTTCACCTCCCCTGCTCTTGCTCTCACATTTGGCATGGGTACCATCACTAAGTTTAACCAAGTAGTAGTAGAGGGCTACAAGTTAATGTAAAGTTATGATGATAAAACACATTAAGGCATGGTAAGGTAAGGTACGGTTATACAAGGAAATGCCTGCAGTTGATAACTGTGGGTATTCTGTTTTAGGGTACACAGTTAAACCCCTAGTTTTGACACATGCAGTACATCACCATGAACCTTAAGAAGATCCTTTTTCAAGCCCTGCAGTTATGGTTTCCTTTGCTTACCAAACAGCCACTACACATTCCTCTAAAGTGCAATACTATTTCCACTCCCACACCTCCATTTTCACACTATTCAATCACTGCTATAAGACTTTGTGGTATTTAGCAATATAGAATAAAACTTGACACACATTCATTTTCTTGTATTGTTATAAATTGTAATTGTGTCATTGATATGTATACGGCCACAAGATCAGCACAAATGTAGCAATGTCATTGGGTACATTATTAACACTTTTTTTAACTACTGCAACCTTTGTCAAGGTAAGTAAATAAAATAAGTGAAAGAAAAGTGTTTGATTATCATTCAGTGACAAAGGAATACAGGGCCGTTTACTGTTGGCTTTATTTCACAGGACAGGCTCTCTTCTTACGGGTGTAACAGTAAAAGATTAAATGTAAAAGAAAACAAATCATGGATCCTTAAATGTCGAAATTTCAAGAATGGTATATCATCAAATCCCGCCAGAGGACTGTTCTGACGTCTGAGATCCTTCGAATTCTAACAAGAACCAAATCTTTTGTTCAGAGGATTTTAATGGATGCCTGTTGCATATACTCAGCATGCTAAAAGCACCCATGATCCTATCTGTATGATGTGCACTGTCCTGTCCCTTAATTTGGAAATGAGAAAATTTTGACAGTAAACTTTCAGTCATTTTACTTCAACAGTCCACCAAAATCTGTTTTTCAATAAATTTTTGGCATTAAAAGGCCTTCCATTTATATCCTTTTCCTAACTGGCAGTAAGTAAGCTCTTAACAAATTACTGATGCTTAACTTCATTTATTAGCATGGGTGAGTAAAGGCTGAAATAGCCAGAAATGAGTCTATTGGCATACTCATTCGCCCTCCATTTCAACAGACTAATTAGACAATACTTTCATAAATGCTGCGTCCACTTCTTCCACAGGACCCTTCAATGACACATAGCTACATCCTGCACACTCACTAGACTGTTCCACTTGGTGTTCAGCTGATGTTAGGATGGGGTCCTGCCTTGCCTCTGCAACACCCATAAGAAACAATCCTTGCAGGGAGGCATCCTTGACTTTAAGAAGCACCCATGAAAACCAAACAGAGCACAACACATGCATGGACTACTAGAGAATATATACAAACATACTGTATATTAGGAGCACTGTTACTGAAGGGATCAAAAATCTAGAAAAAAACTATTAGCAGTCATTTGTAGCAGGAAGGACTGAGCATAACCAGCAGCTGCAGCAAGTTGAATAAACGTCTGTCACGTTGTCTCACTGTATTGACTAAATGAGACAGGTGCCTTTTTTAAATTTGATCTGTAATTACAAGAGTCGTCTGACAGCGTGTATGAGTGCAGTACTCTGCCACAACTAACCAGCTGCTTCATTAAATTATTTTCTCCAGATATGTGAACAATACAGATGACTGACAGCAGATTCCTGTCGGGGAAATGAGGGCTGTCAGTGGACAGCTCATCACCAAATTAACTTTATCTTTATAGACTGATGCAGTCCACAGAGAGAAGAAACTGACAAGCTGTTCATGCTATCATTAGCTGCTATTTGTGCAACCACTGTTTCATACAGCAGAAGAAAGTACCTTTAAATGTCATCTGATGATTTTATCATACCAGCACTTTAGCTTTAACTTTGTTCAAGCTAAAGAAAGTTCTGGATGGACAGAGGTGCATAGTGACTTTGTGACTGGTTGTACAAAACAACCCCAACTTAATAAACAACAGTGTACAATGTACAATGATGGTGCTACCTCGGCTGCAGCAGAGGAGGATGGAGAATCCACAATTTTCCTTTTCTTTCTAGGACCAATGGCTGCCAGAGCCGTCAGGTTGGCCTCTCTCTGTCTCATCTGAGCCAGCTCCTGCTGCTGCATCTGGACAAAGCACACATAACAACACAGAAATCATATAAACAGTACATAAACATACAGACCCAGGCACTTCTTCTTCTCCTTTCGTCCTACCTCTTTTGCCTTCTGTTTTAGACGCAGCTGCTCTGGGTCCTCTTGCCGAGCTCGAGACTGCAAGGCCAAAAGTAAGACACATTAATAACTCATGCTGGCAGAAGAAAACAGCCAAGACCAGAGCCTAGGTTGTGTGGAACTAGAGATACAGTGGAATTTGTGGTTGATGAAAATTTAAGTCCATTCTGTACGAATATCCATAACCTACAATCACATGGAAAACTTAAAGTTTAAAAAACAGATTGTACATCTACTTCTAGTGTGGACTAAACCTAAAGCCCCCTAAAAAGTATTACATCTACCGACACACAAAGAGTTTAAGAGTATGAAATACTTAATGGTTCAATAGAAATTTATTAACAGCTCTATCTTATTGCTATGCACAGGTGATTTATCAGATCCATGTTTAATTTTGTTCTTAATAGTAAATACCTACTTGAAGTAAATTTAGTGTGACAATTTGTCCCTGGTGCTTTTTGATACATCACTAAGAACATTTTTCTGATAGTGTACAAGTTACATCCAACAGGCATTCTGAGGGTGAGTTCAGATCAATCACAGATGACCTTTTATGGACTGCAATGTACCTCTGGGAAGAGAATAGCTTCTGGATATAAGAACACTACATGCAAGCCAAACAAAACAACATTTATTACATATTTACTTTTATTAATACATTTACTTTGATTGTATAAATCAATTAAACCTCACAGTCTATTGCAGGGCTATTTTGTTTACATTTTATATAACATTAGCTACCTGAATCCACAGAATTTTACTTCACATCACAAAGCCACAACAGCATCTTTTGATACAATCAGAATTTTGAACAAATTCCACAAATAGCCTGAGGACACATTATTTTGATGTCTGTGAGTGACACTGTACCTTAGCTGCCTTTAAGAGGATCTCTCTCTCCTGTTCCTCCTTCCGTTGTTTCTCTAACTGGTCCAGCTGCTCAAAGAACTTGAGCTGAGCACGAACATCACTACTCTGCTCATAATTGTCATCCTCCTGTGACGGACAGCAATGTTAAAATGTTTTCTCAAAAAAGTTTCAAAGTTTACAGGAGAGAAATGACTGCATATATGTGAACACAAAGCATTGTAAGATGTATGTGTCATCTTACAATAACATTGCAAACACAGTGGACCCTTTATGATCATAACACCAGTATTATTTGTCTGCAATGCTAACCTTAAATCACAGAAAGAAAATACAGTTGTATGAGACTCTCTATGACAACACTGTAAACAAACCTTGAAACTGCCGTTTTTCTGCTGGGCCACCTGGGAAACTTTTTCCAGCAGGCTCTGAAGATGCTGCTGAGTAGCGTGGGAGATGTAGTTCACCACTTCTGCACCCAATTCTGTCACACCATACCTCTTGCCTGGAAAAGAAACAGTAAGACACCTTCAGGGCTATAAAAGGTAGAAGGATAGATGTTGTTTTGTTAGTAATGTTGTAAGTGTCTCACCAATCTCCAGCATTCTCCTCTGTAGAATGGCACAGGAGAGAAAAGCCTCATCCTTACAGGAATGTGTCACTGCTCCGACAAGCCCAGAGTTGGTTGCTAGGATATTAGCACTTTCCTCTGATAGGTTCACTCCAGCCATGGAGGCCACGTCGTTGATGTCATCATCATCTCTGAGAAGATAAATGCAGTAACACTAGGCTCAAATCATCAATCCAGAAATATGTTTGGTAAGGGAGGTAAAAAATAACATTTACATTGAATGGTTAGCTGTTTTATCTAGCTCTGTATGGCTTTTAAAGATATGAAGGCATGCTTACAATAAAATAAAAAAAAAACTTTAGTATTATTTTGCTTGACATATTAGACAAGCTCCAAAAGTTAGTTATCCATCTGTATGTTGTGATACTGCTAAAATCTGTGTGATTAAATAAGATTTTTGGTAAAGCTGATATAAGTTTTGGTATTTTTGTTCTTACTTGAAAGTGCCACCCGCCTCCTTCAGCTTGTTCTTTTGAGCGAGGGTCAAAGTTGTGGCACAGACTTGTTTAGAAACAGGTGGCACCTCTGGCCTGACGGGAACTGGCAGAAACACAAAATCACAATACATACTACAGATCAGACTAAGAAAGACACAAACATGCACAGACAGGGTGCTGTTGGATTGACATCCTTACCTGGTTGCAGTTCTTTAAGCTGGACCTGTTGCTGTCCCAGCATGATGCGGCCAGGGACCTGATTCCTGAGAGTCACCATGGGGGTCGTCGGTAAGGTTACCTGAGGTCTCAAAATTGCTCTCTGCTGCTGAGGCTGTAGAACCTGCAAGGATGATGATTAAAATCCAGCTTATGTAATTATTACCAAAATAACATGCATATTTTGTTTCAACCTGCATTTACAGGTAATAGAAATATTTGTAATCCCTTCTAATATTTTTTAAATGCCACTGAAAGTTACTGAAACCTGAGAGCTGAAACCTGAGGTATTAATTAACCAGTTTACCAGTGAGGAGGTCTGTCCTGGTTTGGTAACTACTGGCTGAAGCTGTGGCCTGCTGACTGGTGTGGTGAAGCGGGGGGCTGGGCTGCCCAGAACCACTGTGCTGGAGGTGGGAGAGGTGGAGGAAACTGAAGCTGAGGTTGGCTGAGGAAGTTGACTCTGCTGGATGAAGGCTGTTGAGTCTGGTGTGAGCTGTCTCAAGGCTGGGAGGCTTCTCTACACAGGACAAAAAGGTGGACAAACATTACAGAAATGCACCTCAGAAGAACATCCTGTTTGCTATGGCTGGAGATAATATAAAACAAATTTTAATAAGCTTTGCCAGAGGGTATATCAATAAAAATCAGAACAGAATATAAGTTTTTTTACCTTGAGGAAAGGCACAAGGTAAGGTTGGGGTGAGGAGTTTAGCTCTTTGTATAATCTGCTGGTGAATTCCTCAGCTTCCAGTTTGCCCTCCTAGCAGAACATAAATGATAAAGAGCTGAGAGTGAGAGCTGTCCTCTATGTAGGTACAGATGATGCTGCTCTTGGCTGAAGGTTTTTAACTTTTAAAGGCCATGTGGTATTTTTTTTAGAGGTTTTTGTGTCAATATCCTGGTTCAACATGAAACATGTATGAAGGCAGTTGACGGGTACATAAGAGGCTCCTGTCTAAATAACTCACTCACCAGCAGGTCCTTGACAAGCTCTCTCACACTGGCTGCAGTCTCTGTTGACTGTTTCCCACTGGATGCCAGCTTGATCAATGTAGACAGGAAGCTCTTGCATTTTTTCACATTCTCCATTATCTCCTGCCAAAAAAGTCTAATTTTTAAACAACCACGCCATGCTATGTAGCAAGCTCCGCTGTCTTTTTACTAAGCTGTAATTCTCTTCTTAAATATGTACTTGGATTGTCATAAACTCTACAGTATGATTTTACAGTACATGCAGACACCCAGCCTGATCTGATCCTTTGGCTTGGCGCAACTCACTTTGCTCAATGTTACTGAGGTAACTGTGGTCCCAGCTGTTTGGCTGATGGTCCTGGGGGTCATTCCTGGTACTGTGGCCCCAACTGAGCTCTGGAAAGACAAACATCACCACTAAAGCACGGTATTTGAGTGGATGTATGATTTCAAAACCCAGATCTCAAGTAATTATAGAAGAGTGTGAGAGGGCTATTTCATTGTTAAACAGGTGCATCAAACTTCAGTTTTACAACAGGAAAAAGGTGCAATTCTGCACTAAATTTCAGGTGGATGCTCTTTCTTAAAACAAAAAAAAACTTCATTGTGTTGTTTTTATAAAACTGGGAAAGACATCAGTGTATGACTTGGTCATTTTGTGATCTTCACCCTTGTGTGTCTTTTACTAACTTGCCACCTTCTTTGTGCTTTCTCGTCTTGCAGATACCCATGGACTGAGGTCGCGCCGGGATTGCT
>JAPZDV010000012.1:22392327-22435352 GCA_029814665.1 Acanthurus lineatus | reverse complement strand
TTTTACAAAATGTATTAAATTCTTGTTTATTTGACTCTGCAATTATAACTCCAAATTGCTTTTGGAGGACAGCTGTACTTTATTTTTTCCCCCTTACTTATAATATAAAAACTGTGGAGGACTTTGTAACTATTGGTATTAAATAACATATGATTAACAATCTGGCTTGCTTCTATCTCTGTTGTAACAAATAATCAGAAAAAAAAGAGAATAGAGGGAATCCTTTTTTTATAATTCCAAAGATACAAGTATTAACAATTTTTTAAAAAATGAAAAAAACTCACACTATCAAAAAAGTGTTGGTGTACCTGTTCAAGAACACTTTTTTTTTTTTTTGCAAAAAATGTGTTCAATTTTGTTCCTGCAGTGGCTTGCAAATGGAAGCCAGTTCGTAAAACCTTGGCCCCAAGTCTTTCAGTGCATTCTGGAAGGAAACATCATCATCTTTAATGGGGATTTTCTCCAGTTCTGATGTGCTGTCAGTGTCCCCCTCATCTGCATAGAGATGAGGCTGATAGTCCAGGAGATCTTCCTCTGTCTCGCTTAGAGCAGTGAGTCTCTGCATGAAGTGGAAAAATAAGGTCAAGTGTAACTGCAATGCTTAATCTATTGTTATACAGTCAAACATGCATTCACAACACCAGTAACATTAGGCATGATATTTTATGTGTGCTACCAACCCGATGGAGCAGGGCCAGCAGAGCTGCATCTGTTGCATAGTCTGAGTTGCCTTTGTAGAGGACACTCATTGTGCTGAAGTCATCAATCTGTACATGACAGAACATTCACTCAGATTACATTTTTTCCGCCCCTTCCTCAAAGTAATCAGCAAAATCCAAACTGAAAGCTACCTGGTAGGTGTCATGGAAACCATTGGTTATTAGAGAACTCCAGTTTGCCTAAAATGAAGAGAAGAAATAGTCATTGAAACAGGCAAGCAAAGATGAAAGTTAATACCTCAAAAAACAATTTTGACTGACTTGCTGCAATTGACCTTCAAAGAGTGTATGTTACCTGGTTCCAGTTCTCCCTGGATTGATAGGCAAGCTTTTCCCTCATGTAATCTTCATAGTGTTGGTAGAAGTTTTGCTCCATGTTCTGTTAAAAAGATACAAAAGAACCACAGTCTTACATTTTTTCAAGCAATGTCTACATCAAAGTATGTGCTAGACACCAGTTAAAAGACAAACGCAGTACTCCTCATGTTATACAAACTTATTTCAAGTTTGGCAGTTTGATTAGTGCAAAGAATGTGTCCATATTTTTCTCAACTGTACCCACCACTGTTGAAACATGTTGCATTCCATCACAGTGAATTTGCCAGTCAGATGGGTCAGGATGTGGCCCAGCAGTGGACACCACCAGGGCACCGTGGGGAAGCTTGAAAGAAGAAGAAACAGTTACTGATGTTTGTTCAGAGAGAAATGGGAAAATGTATGAACTTGTTTGTTTGTGAATGTTTCTGAGCAGGTACCTTGCAGTCTGTTCCTGGTCTCTCAATGTTTGATGGAAGGAGGGTTTCTCCACAGGAGTCAACGTTCTGCAGAGTGGTGAACTCTTTTTTGCAGGAGATGCTGACCGCCAACAGCAGCAGAACTGTAAGTGACACAGAGAGGACAAAAATCTACTTCCTAATTTTTTTAAATTACGACAATACACATCACTGTTGCCTAAGTTCAAACACTGTCGAAAGACTTTGACTTAGGTTCGTACACAGGAGTAAAAATATGGAAGCGAACACGATGCCAATGACACCAGAGGCAGCTTGTGTGGTAGTGTCTCGGCGGCTTCGGCAGTTTGGCGTCACCGAGCAGTCACATACTGTCACACTGATCTTGTAAATGCCAAACTGCCCCTGCATGTCAGAGATCTTCAGATCAATCGCATGTGGGCCGGCATACACACTGGGTTCCTTTACCAGGCCAGCTGTGTACCCTGGGAGAAAAAAATCATAACATTTAGTTGTTATTCTCTCATTGGTTGCTATAATATTTCACCTCATAGCATGACTGTTTCTACCATAAGAGGGATTCAGTCTCCATTTCCCTTTGACATCACCCAGCAGTTCAAATAAAAAAGGGCCTTCGAAGGGGTTTTGATCCGGGTCAAAGGCTGTGATGTTGGTGGTGGTCAGGCTGTCAGACTCACAAACATCCACACTTTCTACTAAGGGCTGAGGCACGTTGTCGTTCTGGTCAGTTACATGGATGTTCAGTGTGGCTGTGCCTGTCATGGGTGGGTCACCTGTCCAAGAGAAGAAAAATGAAAATGCTACAAAATGGGAGATACTAAATTTAAGTGTAAATCTTTACCTGAACCTAAAGTTCTTAATTAGGGCCTATTCGGTGTGTGTCTATACCAGCAGAAGTTATTTAAGTGCTACCGTTGTCCACTGCAGTCAGTAAGATGGTGTAGACGCCGTCAATAACATGCGGAGATTCTCTGTCCGGTTTCTTGACTGTTGTGATGTCTCCTGTGTGGGGATCCACCGTCACCCAGCCAGCAGGATCACTTCCTACCTTGTACCTGCAGATAAACATTATTTGCTTTATTGTAGCAGGTTCAAAGTAAGAGCTCAAACACGCTGGAATAAAAATCTCACTCACACAAAATCTCTTGCGTGGCTGGAGTCAGAATCGACAGCTGTCACTTTCTCCACCCAGGTTCCAATGGGTGAGTTCTCCTCCAGCATGGCCTCTTTGACCGTCACACTGAAGACTGGGGGGTCGTTGATATCCTCAACTTCAATGTGCACTTTTACAGAGTGAGGCAGACCTCCATCTGGACCATCAGCTGTACTGTCGTCAACTTTCCACAGGCCTGATGATGTCTTCTCCTTCACTTTACATGAGAAGTACGGCACTTCATTTTCCACTGAGATTGACAGCTCCGCCTGTGTGCCCTCCTCGAAGTCTAAAGGCTGAAATTATATAGTAGTTATTTAAATTGTTCATTTTTCATTCCTGTCGTTCTTAAAACATTTTCAAATTCAGTCAAAGCACAGAATTCAACTTCAAGTGCAAGCAAATACGACAAACAGGTGTGTAGTAATTACATGTCAGAGGTGGGTGTCACTGTAATGTAAGGCATGTAGCCGAGCAGCACTCACTTTTACTACTGTCAGGATTGCATCATTGGTTTCAGGGTCTGTTTCTATCTTAAAGTGCTCCGCCTTGTCCCCCTGTATGGTGTACTTGGCTCTCCACGCTGGGCTGTTCGGGGTGTCCTTGTCCGTCACATGCAGCCGTAGAGGAGAGGTCCCGATCTCATTTTCCTTGACTTTACCAGAGCCCTATAGAGTAAATTCAGGGTGAGGAGGTCAGGGGAGAACTGAGAAAACCTCATAATTGTGCATTCCATTGCTGCCATTGAACATGGACACACCCTGTGTTAAAAGTGGGCATTTTTAGCCATTGTTTACTTGACAAGCAGCAGTTATTCTTGATTTACTATAAGAGCTGATATGTCTGAAATTATCTGGACAAACACAGATTTTAAAATCTGTCACAAATATTCCCTGTAACAACATGGAACTGTCCCGTCACATAATATGGGGAGTGTCTGAAGATGAATCCCTAAACCGTCATCGGAACATTTCTTGCAGAGATACATCTTATTAATATTTTTGCTACATATTCTTTTGGTTGTTGTAAGAAAATTTTAAAACTACATTTTAGTTTCAAGTAGACCTAAAGCGGACTCTACAAACGGATTACAGGCAATTCAAAATATTGTGTTTACTTGTTAAAATAACTCTTTAGTCAATAAATGAGATTAAAGGATGAATATGTTAAAGTCAAGTCATTATGCATCTACCGGTATTTTAATTTATAACTTTATTTCTTTTTACTTCGTCAATACTCTTTTTCTTGGCTAATTTGCTCACTTGTTCTGGTTTTATCCCTGCAACCTCATTAAAAAATCCTTAATTACAAAAACTTGACTTTCTACATTTATCCTCATCTCCCTTTTTACACATTGTCTTCTTTTTTCTTCAGTTTAAAAAAGAACCCTGGTCACTTATTAACAACATCAAGAAATTTGATGTTGTACTCAAAACATCAACCAAAAACTAATGTTTTGAGTGTAACATCAAATCGAGTGTAAAAATTCTGCCACATCTAACATGTGATGTACAGATTTACAGATTTAAGGTGCTGTTTAAGGTGTGATTAGTGCATGTGTGTGTAAAGGAACTAAGGGAAGGTAAGTGTGTGAATGGAGAAGACGGCCTTACTGTGAGTCCACTGATGGTCGGGGGGTGGTTGTTACCATCCCGGACATGAATGACAACAGTAGTTGAACTGGACAGACTGACAACTTCTCCATGGTCCTTAGCTTCCACCAGCACTGTAAACATTTCAGCCACCTTGACAAAAGTAAATAAGGACAGATTTTTTTTTTTTTGCAGGGTTTGTCTTGCATGCATCTTTTAAAAAGTAGCTAATAATTTTTAAAAATACATATTGTTCTAAATGTGTTCTTTGCATGACAGTGATGACCTTGTGATTTGTGTAAATGAGATACATATACTTTAGAAACTATATTTTTTCATTTAAAATTCTCCTTGCAGTGTTAGCTCACATATTGTAAATAACTGGAAAAGATGAGGGCGACATACGGCTCAGTCAGTAGAGTGGGCATCCTGTACAAAAGCTGTATGCCCTTGGCAGCACTTTGCTCAGGTCTTTCCCCTTCTTTCTCTCCCCCATTTCCTGTCTCTCCTGCCCTATCTAAATAAAGGCATAAAAGCTAAAAAAAAAAATACTAGATTGGCAACCCGCATCACACGACCTGACTCAGATCAGATTTGACATTGCAAATTTGAGGACTTGAAATTACTTGACTTTTTTTAATTAGATTTTAGCATTTTTCTAGATTTTAGAAAGTCATGTTTTGGTTGATATCTAGTGTACACAGCAGCCCATCAGAGGCCACTGAATGAGGTATTTGTCATTGAAAAAGCTAGTCCACAAACTCTTATATTTAGATTCAAGGATTATGTTGTTAATGATAGTAGTAAAAACAACAGCAATATGCAAGGTCTGATTCTCAAAAATCAGTAGCATAACTATGTTTTGCCTTCTTACTTTACCCCTTTCTCTGCTGTATTAAGTACCCATAATACTATAAATCTAAAGTGTAATGTGTGCAAACCTATTCATTCTAGACCAAGTATATGTTTTAACGTATTATGATCTCTGCCACATAAAATGAAATATCAGGAAAAATTAAAAGGTGTTAGCAGGTCGTAAATTTTCCTTAATGCTGAAAATAAAACTTGCAATGAACACTGACTTTTGACTGATTTAAGTGACCACACTAGGGGGAGACCATCAGTATTTCTTATGACTTGACTTGAATTACTTCATTTAAAAGCAGAAACTTGACTTGACTTGTTTTTTTTTCATGGCAGTAATGTTTTTTTTTGAGACTTTAAGGTTGAGACTTGAGAAGTCCTTGTAACTTACTCCCACCCCTGTTAAGACAGTGCTGAAAGCAAATGCGTTGTGTATAGGCATCTTACATGAGCACAACAGATCATATAGAAAACTTGCTTGCCTCATGATCCAAACATCCTTTGAATGAGATTTTTCCAGATTCTTCAATGAAAAATTCAGTGTCTGGAGGGTTTGGAGACACAGATTTGATTTCATAGTGGAACGTCGAGTTCGCTGTCCCACTTTCATCTCTGTCAAAGGCCATGACTGTCAGGATATGGGAGCCTGTTGGAAAATAACAAAACTCTCAGTAAAAATGATCACAGGAGTGTTTTTCCAATACTCATTGAATAGGTGATGATAAAGAAAAAAGGATATGAATTGTAATATTTCTCACCTTGTGTATCTTTCTCAGCAACTTCTATTTCATAAAGATCCCTTTGAAAGCGAGGCGGGTTGTCATTGATGTCCAGAATGGATATCTCCATTCCTAATTTAGTGTCGACGGATAAATCTGTCCTTCTGGCCTCAAAACGCAGCTGTGGATTCAAAGATATAACTCATAGTTAGTCACAGTTTAAAAAAAACTTTTGTAGTATTACCACCTCCCCTGTTGTGTATTTCCGTGAACCAAGTTGCAGTTTACATCCATGTCAATCTAGATTCCAATAATATATGTTGTAGAGACTTTTGAGAAGCTTAATAGAAGATATTAACTGTTTGTTTTTGCTTTGTTTTGTTTTTTAAATTAGCATCATCACTGTATTGACACGTATGATTGGAGTAAAACATTTGACTAGCATGCTCTCTTCACATCATTTCTTCACGTCATCTGAAGCTCAAGATCAAGATCAGCAACACCAGTGAGCTTGTGGTTGACTACAGCACCTCACACACCCTTTTTAACCAACCGGCACAGAAGATCTAAACAATCAGCACGATTTGAAAGTTGACAACTAAGATTAGTGTCACCCACTCAGTTTCTGACTATATGTGAAATATGATCACAATCTCACCCTCTCTTCCTGAGTTATGGTGTTGAATAATTATCACAAAAGTGTTTTTGGAGAACATGATGATGATGTCACAATGAAGCTGAGCTTTGACCTACTTCATTATTCTAATATATATTCCATCCTATTTACTTGTTTTAAATTTTGTCATGATAAGCAAAGGAATTCACAGGTTATATCCAAAAACATGTTTTGTGAGATGACGGTGAGCTTGACCTTTGACCTTTGATGAGCACATTTTAATCATTTCATCTTCAAGTTCCAGCAGCTGCTTTGCCAAAGTTTAAGAAATGTCTTCAAGGTTTTTCTAAGATATGGCTTCCACGACTATAGGATGGGCAGACAAACGGAAAAATAATCTCCACAACTATCGCCAGCTAAGAGGCCGAAAAATATTACATATGAGGATTTTTTTTTCAGATACTGTTGTTGTGTTTTGAGATAAATTTTTTTCTAAATCTAGGTTAAAGAAACACTCACTGTCAAAATCCACAATCCTTGTTTTGTACAAAAATCCCGAGTTTGGCCGAAGCTAACAAAAAGTGTCAGCAGTCTAAGTTAGTCAGAGAAAAAGAGACAATTGGGTATCTGTCCAGTACAAAAGTCCCCTTTTTTAGGAGAGTGTTCTCTTAGTATGAAAAGGCATTTTTTGCAAACTGCTGCAACCTCATGAGGAATGTATGTTTGCAGTATTTTGTTCAAAAGCAAGACATGATCAAACTAGTTTACTAAAATGTTCTTTTTATCTCTCAGACAAAATAATGAGAGTAATTACTTTGAGCACTTTCTGACTTGTTTATTAATGGAAACTATGAAAGCATAACTATAGCCTATGACAGACTGTGCATCCTTCGCACTGTATGCAAGTTTACAGATGCTGCTTTGTGATGTGTGTTGAGTCTGACCCTCAGCATTGTCCTCTCCTCATAGTCAACAGGCCTGTGAACATATATGATGCCAGAGTCTTCATCAATGGAGAGGACTCCCTGAGGCTCCTCATCCACTCCTTCTCCAAAGAGTTGAAAGTGTACTCGAATGTCCCGCTTGATGTTTACCTGCAACACAACAACACAACACCAAACACTTAACAAGTGGCTTTGGGAGCCCAAAACCTGTATAAGTCCATTTTTACATTTCATAATGAAAAAATTATCTACAATTAGACAGAAAATAGCAGCAATAAAGATTGAAGCAAAAGACAGCAGCTGTTACAATAAAGCTCAGGACAGACAGAAACAGTAAAGTAGAGACTGTCGTCTGAACTTCTGCATAATCGGCATGTAATATTACATTATGTATCTTTTGGCCTAAAGTTGACCAACTACTCAATATTTACAATATGCTCATATGATTTATAAGTGTCTTATGAGTCTTTCATGGAGTTTATGCGCCATCTCTCCTGTGTGACACAAAGTTCATGTGGAACCTTATACAAGAGACATATATGCACGTTTCTACCAGGTGGGGAGCTCACCTGTGGGGGAGGATCATGACAAGGTGCCCCAGTGGAGATTGACAGCTAAATACCAAATTGACTAAATTTTGAAAAAAGGGAAAACAGATGTTTCATGTTCTTGCAACAGATGCACTGAACATAAAAGAGGCACATGACCTGTTGTTCTTTTTCATTCTTTCAAATGCCTGATTGACCTTTGCCAAAAAACTCAAATTTAAGACCAAGTCTGTCTGTCTGTCTGCACTTCTTCTGATTATGATCTTCTGAGATAAAACTCTACCAACAACAGCTTTGCATTGAAATGGTAATATTTACTTTTTTAATTTTTTGGTGTATCAATTTAAGAAGTTCTGTACTTATCGAAAATGAATTAATAGCTTTTTCCTGTGAAACTTTCCATTTGTTGATACAAAGTCTGTGTAGTTTTCTTTACTCAGTGGTTTTCTCACCTCGCCCAGCTCATATGGGAAGGGTCCTGGATGTTCCTCCTCGAGTGTGAAGGAGTCAATGATCCATGATCTTCTGTGACGGCTCAGCAGCTCTGAACATGTCGTACTTGAAAAAATAGAAACCTATAGAGCAAAAACCAACAAAGCCTGAGGCATGCAGTCTTTACAGTGAGATAGATAGTATGCAAAGCAGGAATGTTTGGCTAAGATGACAGGAGTTTATTACTAATGTGTGTCATTTGACCATCTGGGAAAGAACTGATTGTGCTGCATAGTTTGTGAACCAGTTCCTAAGAAGCACACACAAAGGCTCTCATACAGAAATGATAAGATCACATTGAGATACTGTGGTGTTTATTGCTTCTGTGTACGATTTAAATTAATACATTTTAAATTAATAACTGCTGACTTTTTGAAACACCTCTATGGGAAGACAGTCATTTGCAAAGAAACATTAAATGAATAGTCTGTCCTTGAAGTTATAGATCATCAGAGCACTGGAAAGTGACATAAAAAAAAAGAAGTGACGGATTTTTCGAGATAGTAATTAAAATCCTCCAACTGTATTATGTTTTCAGGTAATGCATTTCAAACTTCCAATAATACAGTCCTATTTAAATAAAAAGGGAAATATTTCTGCGAAAGTGACAGAGTATTGAATTCTAATTGATATCTACAGAAATATCAAATAATAACAGTGTTTAGTGTAATTTCAGAGGGATTTAAAGTCAGTGTCGCTACTTACCAGGAGAAAGAAGGCAAGCATGATGCTTGATCAGAACTTTGAGCTCCGAGTGTTTGAGGGAAGACTTTTTTGTCATTTAAGCAAAGGAAAGCAAGACCCGGCCCCCTTCGTTCAACACACCCACACCCACAGTGTAATAATCACAGGTTACAGTCAGTGTGTGTGTATGTGTCTGTGTGTTTGCTCAACATGTTATTGTTTGCTCATAAGGAATTCTTAGGAACTGCTCAGTGCTTTTTATTACTGTGGCTCTTTGGGACACTTCCTTGTTACTGCCCTATGTGCAGTATTTACCACAACAATCTGTGCTCTTTCAAAACAGTGGATAAGTAGATCATTTCTTATGCCCTTTTCTGTATTTAACTCTTGTAAATTTACATGTATTTCATGCTTTTAGCACTTTGCAAACTTGACATTGTTGGGAGCTTTTTATGAGGTGGCCCTGCAGGTTTTGGTTGTGATATTGCAAAGCTTCCCCTGAAGCGGCATTTTCATTAGCTCTCTTGAAGAAGCCCAATAGTTGTTTGAACTGATCAAAATAGTGCAAATAATCAGAAACTGTTTTGTTGATCCATGGAAACCCATGATACAATTTCCTTCTTTATTGGTAAAACAAAAAAAATCCTTTGAAAGATTCATTTAAAACCAGAGCTAGAAAACAGATTTTCATTGGCTGGACAATATACTGCATTTAATAACAATACATTTTATTAATTTGAAGCCTTCTACCTCCAAATACACCAAAATTGGTAGTCAAGTCAGTTGTTAATTTTCATTTTTAGTGTCCTGGCTTGTGTTAATACTGTACAAAATTCATTAACTGTAAGTCCTGTAAGGTCAGAAACACAGGACTGAAACTTGTCCTTCAAAACATGTGAAACTAAGAATGGAAACAAGTGGAAACAAACCTCTCTACTCACAGTTCACAGTCCCAACCTCCAAAACACACAGAACCCAAACTACAACTCATAAATCAAAAGAAAGAATGAAAGCAGTGATAAGGACCAGTTTGCAGAAGACAGTTAGCAGCAGAGAGACCTCAATCAAAAAAGTCCATGTTTTACTCCTGGCCGAGGTGACATCCATTGTCCTGCAGGTGGAGCTCTCACATGAAGATGATGCATCCTATGAAGATGAAGATGGAGTCTGACTCTTCACCTTCTCTGTCTCAGGAGGTGCAGCTCTTCTTTTTACTGTGCTGGTGTGTGTTTCTTCATCGTCTGACCTGACGATGGGGGTTTTCGCTCCGTTGGCAGCGGTGGTCTGGCTGTCGGAGGAGGAGTTTGAGGATGTGGAGGACATGCGGGACTTGGCCTCCAGACCCTCAAGGACATGCTGAAACAGTCCATTACTGATGACTTCCTCATTGTTGTTGTGTCCTTGGCCTGTGAGTTGGATAAAACACACAGTTAAGGATGAAACCATACACCAAATCTTCCAATCTATGTTGCAGGTGTTAGTTTCTGTACCTGGCAGTGGGGAGGTCAGCACCCCCTCGTCTCCCCCAGAGCCGAAGAAGACATCTAAAGCCTCCTGGTCAGATATGTCAATCAGCTCCATCTGGTCCAACAAGTCCACGTTCACCTCCATGGACGAGACGCTGCCAATTGGAGCTGCAGCAGGAGATGGGAAGCAATGAAATGACACGCAACCACATATGAAGGTGCTTCTGTGTGCAAACCAGTAAAACTCACGTCTTTTATAGTCTCTGATACAAAGATGAGCAGAGGACAGGTAGACGTCCACGTCATGCTGGAAGACCTCCTCGAAGAAACGCTGCCTCTCTCTCAACTTGAGCTGCTGTGCTGCGTCCACATCTTGGAGCCTCTGGCCACGCTCGGTCTCCGCTGGCAACACAACAAAAAGATCAGGAGTTTGGATACCAGCTTTGATTAAGATTTTTATCGGCTAATTGCTTTTAGGCAGGAGATCCTGTCTGGCTGCATTCCTATCAACCACCACACAATGTATTTCACAAACTAGTTGCTCCATTCTGGAGGTGGGTGTGTCAGTGGGTGAGATTTAGTGTTGTTTTATTATGTGACACACAGACACATTTTACAGTCACGCAAGGGTCCTATGTTGGTAGCCAGAAGGGGGAGACATTGAGCTTTCAGTGAGTTGAATCTCCTTTCTATTGACTAATGAGACTGTCTCCTGAAATTTACTTAGAAAGGAGATGAAATGAATAGACACTCACATATATCACAGTTATTCCAAGGTATTGTTGATATTTTAACTGTAAGCAACTGTTATACTGAACTTTCATTCCTATAGATTATGATTCATATGAAATTGTTCCTTTTATTGAAACACTAATTGAAAAACTCTCCAAACATCCACATTGTACTCCGCATTTAATAAATCAGCCCTGATCTGCAAAAGCAAGCTGTCAGATTCTTTACTGAGTTCATCTCGTTTGAGATACCATGGGATCCCATTTTCCTCCTTATCAGCATCTCTGTAATAAGCTGAGTGCAAGTTGAGTGGAGGGGTGAACTGCAGCAGTGTGACTGCAAGAGGAATGAGGGGGGATGCTGGACTGAGTAAATACTGTAAGTATCTTAGAGTATGCTCTCCACCAAGAGAGAAGCAGCACTCAAATTGGGACTGATGAGGCAAAATTAAAACCCCAGGAAATGTATACCCAATCTGTAAATATAAAGATAAACAGCATACAGAAATGAATCAATTAAAAAGGTGCCAGCTTTGGCTCAGGAGGCAGAGCAGGTTATCATATGATCAATAGTTCAGTCCCTGCCTTATACAGTCTGCATGTCCAAGTCTCCTTGGACAAGATAGTGAATCCCAAATGGCTCCTGCTGTTTCCTCCATGGATGTGAGATCTTATCTGTTTCTGATGAGCAGGAGGACACTATATGAAGGTTCCAGCCATTAGCCTATGAATGTGTGTGTAAGTGGGTGCATGCTGGCTAGAAAAGTGCTTACATTTTCTCTCAGAATTCAATTAGTATATAAAAAAAATGTTCCTAGTTGTTAATGAACCTGTAGACCTCTATCTTTTCCAAAATAAGGCCCCAGAGTTTTCCACTAGAAGAGCACCATTAAAGCTCACAGGTTGTTGTTATTTACAGGTATATTTTGAATGAAATAAACAAATGGTGGTCAAATTTGTATGACTAACTTAAAAGTTTCTGGTCAATGGACAGATTCAAGCTTGTTGCCTCCTTGTTTCCAGTCTTTGTGTTGAGTAAAACTAACCTTTTTTCAATACAAACCACACTGACAAATGTGAAAGTCTTTTGTTGTGAGTTTTCACTGTTTCCCCCTTTAATCTGGGATCCATATGTTGCACAGTCACCACGATAATGAGTTTAAGTTTTAAGGAGCTATTGCAACCTGCAGACAGATTGAGCCAATTGGATGAGGCTTTCAAGCCATGTCTAAACCAGGAATAATGTCAAGATTATCTAGCCTGTGTTCGAGAGCAGCAGTCACAGCAGCTCTATAAATATACCACTGAGTGATGGAGGGAAGACTTTCAGCTCAGGATGTTTACAGTACCCGGAAAGGATCCCAGGGATTCTCTATAGTCTCTGACACAAGAAGAGGCTTCCACTTTCACAGCCTGTCCCATAATGAGCTACAGCCGTGACTTAATAACCGCTGCAGTCAGGATAAAACTGTAAATCTGACGAGTATAAATATTTCCTAAAGGTAGCAACAGGTTCTTTAGACTGCTGCATCAGCGCAGGCCTTCCCATGAGTCGTGGCAAGGCGCATGACTGTGGTGGTGGAAGGACATGCGCTTGTCACTGCAGTTCTGCTCTGCTCTTTTTGACATCCTGTCTCCTGGGAACAGGAACCTCACTGGCTGTGTGATCAGACAGGCAGACAGCTCTGGAGGGAGAGGAATGAGAGGACAACTCAGACCTCAGGGCTGGACCGCTGACAGCGCCAGTGGGCATACAGTGTGTGTGCAGAACCTGGAGATGTACATGGTAGTCTGAAAACACAATAATTTACATGCAAACTGACAGTGAAAAGTGATGAGTTGACACTCTCTGCTCCTGACAGTGTGATCATACTGTCACTTTATATGTTTGTGTTGAATTAATGGAGCTGAAAGAATAGATGGACAATCAGAAAAACAACCCTATGTTGGAGCTTTTGTTTTTTTTCTCTCACTGATGATTATTTCATTTATATCTTACACATCGTCAAGAATCATAACAGCCTTCTGATATGATATAACTTTGTCAGTCACCCAAAACATTTACTATATGATCTTACAAAGTGGTTCATTTTGTTTTACTTGGGAGAATAAATTAAACGATCTGACAAACCAATATCATGTGGCTTTCTCTGGCCTGAGATCCTTCTCTGTACCCCACTGGTTGATTTGACTTCCCTCTTTTTCTTCACAATTAATTTACAGCTTTTCTACTGTAGCTATGCCCTTTATTCCCTCCTCTTCACTCAAAAAGCTAACTCCCAGACAATTTGAGAATATCTAAGAGATAAATTTTTGCCTTGTAGTCTGTAATATTGTTCAATGCGATTTTCATCATGCCAGTCAATATTTTTTTATTCTCTCTGCCTGGTTAGTCATTACAATTTTCAAACTCCTTAGTTTACAAAAAATATCTATTGCTGTATATTTTGTCAATTGAAAAAACACTTTTAAAATCTATAAAGCAGGAAAATTGTCTTATTTGTTGTCTTCCTCCTTAAAACCTGTCGCCTAAATTACCCACAATTCAACTAAATTTTGGTCATTCTGCATAGGTGCAGAATGAACTACAAAAATCTGGTGGACCTACTTCTGTGTAACAACCCCAAATTTTTTTCATTTCAAATCTGTGATCTTCAACCCCTGCAGACACTGACTCGAGTGACATCACTTAAGGCAAGTTATCAACGCCATGAATACAGTTATACAGTTATTTATACATTTTTATGTGGTTAAACTCTGCAAGGCATGTAAACAAAATTGGATGTTTTTCATCAGGATACTTCTTTTCAAATTAATTTCCTTCACTGCTGCCAAAAGTTGGCGTTACCACAATCCCCTGCAGGAGGTGATGTTAGTGATTACAACCACGCAATGAAGTGAGACAGTGCAGCCAGTGTCTGTGGCATTTTGTCTTTGCAGCACTTCTGTGCCTAAACATCAGAGTCTGTGAGTCTGTGGTCCTCTCTTCGTCATGCACTGTTACACAATCAGAAACACTTTTGTCGGAGCGAGCAGTGCTGACAAAGGAAGATGTCCGTCACATTCTGCCAGTTTGACATCTGAGTTTGAGCTCCTTGTTGAATGTGACCAGTCAAGGACATCAAGCCAGACAAAACACTGGATTTGTTCTGCATGAGGACTGTGCTTTTTTTTTCATTTAAAAGGACAGCTCAAATAGCATGTCAGTGCAACTGTCTCCAAGAAAATCATGCTTTTCTTTGCTGACTGCTGGTTCAAACAAAATGCTTATCCTGGAGTATTTTTCCCACTCAGTTATACAGTGATTGATCGCAGCATTGATTGTTTCTACTTACAGGCTGAGGCCTGCAGAGAGTTAAAGGTTAGCTACAGATGTTTATCCTCATATTGATTTTGCCTTCCTATCCAATTCTTTTTTTCCATTGAATCACCTTGATCAATATGTCTTTCCTGGCCTCGGACGACCCCGTGACCTCCGATTAGCGCAGCCACTCACATTGGAAAAATCCTCCGTCATAAGAAAACCCCAGCCACTGTGTCCACATGAGCTCACATGTGCAGCTCTTACAGCTTCCCTGCCACAACCCAGAGTCTTCAGTTTCACACCGCAAGATGTCTGAGGGGCCTGTGGCTGCTCAAGAGAGACCAGCAAGGGATAAACAACCTGCAGGCTTGAGCTTGACCTGATGCTCTGTCTCTCTTTGTCTTGTTCTTTTTCTTTTCCTGCCTGTCTCTCTCTCTCTGTCTTTTTTCCATGTTTCTGTCTTCCACTTGTGTTTTCTTTCATTCTGATTGATTTTCTCCTTCTCACACCTTTTTTTTTGCCTCTCTGCCTTCAACTTTCTCTCTGTCTTTTCATCTTTTCGTCCCTATTTCTTTTCATATGTTTTCATGTATTTTTGTATCAATCTCTAATATTTCTGCTTGTCACCTTTCCTGTCTTTCTCTCTCTTTCTTTCCTTTCATTTATCTGTCAGTCAGTATTTCTGTGTGTTTTTGTATCTTTTCTTAATGTTTCTGGTTTTTATTTTGTCCCTGCTTCATTTTCCCTCATTATCAAATGTTTTTCTGTCATTTTCTCTATTTTCGCTTTGGTGCTTTTTCTGTCTTTTATTCTGTCTCACAACGTTTGTAATTCGTTATATTTCTTCTATCTCTCTGTGCATCTTTCTGTCTTTTATCTGTCATTTTGACTCTTTCTTTCATTCTGCTTTTTCTGCCACTTTCTTTTCATCTATTTCATTCTCTTCTTCTGTTGTTCCTTCTGTCTTTTCTCTCTTTGAACCCTTTTAAAAAAATATTTCTTTCATTCTTTCTGCTTGTCAGACTGTATCTGTCTATCTCCCCCTCTGGTTTCTGTCTTCCCCCTCCTTCTTCTCGGTCTCCCCCTCCTTCCTTCCTCTGGGTGCTCAGAGTCTTGAGAAAGAAAAGGTCATAGATCAGGTCACAGGACAGGCTGAACATGCAGCTGCAACAGACAGAAAGATAGAGACCGACAGAGCAGACCGGAAGTGTGTTCTTGCCACTCTGCCTCCCACCATAAAGACAAATCCAGATCCTCCGCTCAGGGGGCTGAGAGAGAAAGAGCCCATTCAGAGCTGGACAAAAGCAGAGATGCAGGGGAGCGGGACTGGCCTGTACTCATTAGACATGATGCTATTTACAGGAAATCATTCTGAGTGTAGTGTAGGGTGAAAACAACTGAACTCAGCCTTGGATTTCTTTAATAGATTTTTGTCCTTTACAGATCATGAGATGTTCATTTCTTCCTTGTCTGTGGGACTTTTTTCCCTCTCAGATTAAATGCCCATTAAACCGTGTCTGATGAGACAGACTCAGGCACAGCTGCCAGTAAATGAAATGCATCATCCCCACATGATGATACACAGATTGTTCAATGCTCTTCTGTTTTCACTTCGACTATATATGTTTTTTAAAGACTGGGCACATTTTCTGGTTTAAAAGTCATTTAAGCAGTTAACTTAGTGTCATGTGGCTCTCTCCACTGCCATGTTTTTCAAGAAAAGGACTCCAAAACACTGGTTTAGTGGCACAGACAGACAACCAGCACACACATCACATTGATCTGGTGGCTAAATGAAGCTGTAGGAGGGCTCAGCATGGCCAACACTGCTATTAGTCCATCACACTAAATGAAAATGTGAGCTTGCTGACAGCCTCCCCTGTGCCGAGGAGGGGGGAGGTCAGGGCAGGAGAGAGCAAAGAAACTGCTTTACCAGACTGCTTTACTGTTGGTCAGGTCAACTCGCCGGTTGGAGGAGCAGCTGTAACCATCAGTAAACACCAGTTAAACACAAACCCCAGTGGGCACCGCTGTTTCCTCCTCTGGTTTGATTATAGAGAACTTTGCCAGACTTTTGGTTTAAGTCTGATCATCCAAGCCAAGACGTTTCTGGGAAGTCATTTTCTTATATAAATGGGTGGCTGTTGGTGGTGCATACTTTCATATGCTGCTTCAGCCAACCCACAGTTAGATCAAAATGAAAGACCCCATCAAGAAGTGTAAGTGGTTTAAACAAATAAAGTTCACCTACTCAATATGTAGGTAAGACAAAAAAAATGTATTATTTATCTATTAATAATAAATAGATATTATATAAATAAGTGTAATTTATTGACATTCAGAAAAAGTTTAAGAACTGTCTATATTTATCATCCAAATAATTACCACCAACATTACTATTATTTTTAAAATACTGTACTTAATTAATTATTTATTTACTTTTTTCAGTGACTTTTTATTTGTTAATAAATAAGCAATTTTTTTGTCTTCCATATCTGGACACAAGAGTCAACTCTTCTTCCCCCTCTCTGCATCTCTCAGGCACAATGTGTGATTGTATTGTGAGTGGAAGAGGCTGGACCGCCTGCTGGCACTGAGCCAGCCAGCATCACTGACTTCTGACTGCTGGGACGGACCTGAAAGTCAGAGGTAACACTGAGTTTGGGTTGAGGCCACTGCAAATACACTTGCTGCCCTTTTCCACTCAGACCTTTTTTGTAGGAGGGAGATTTTATTTCACATGGGTGGGTGGGTTTCAGCAGAAGAAAGCGGTGAGTAGATACAAACACATAAAAAACAGTGAGAAGAGAGAGGGTGGAAAGGTCAGGCAGGACAGGAACACTTGCAATGGCTCAAAATGAGGAGGAGGATGTCTTAAAAAATCTAGAGTGAGATGTGAAAGAGAGGTTAGCCAAAAGTGAGTCAACATGAGGGGTGTGGGTTTTAAAAGTGAGAGAACAGAGAGATGGAAGGCTCATTAGTCAAAGAGGAAGTCGTTGTTATTTTTACTGAGAGTCTCCTCAGTACTTTCCAACACAGCACTGACCTCAACAGCAGCAGCAGGCTGTTAAAGTCTACAGCTGGTCATTAGTGGATCAGTATCTGTGCTGAAGCTGTTACAGTAATTAATGGTGTCTCAGTGGTTATGAAGAATGGTGGAGTGACTGGTTGGCTACAGGTAGATTTATCCTGCCTCAACAGTAAGAGCAGAGCTGCAACTTTAACTGCATGAGCTAATTCATCACAACATTAAAAAAAGATGATGTTGAGTGCTTCAGCACATCCTGGTCAGCAAATCCTGAGAGCTGCTGCTAAGGTCTCTCCTGCTGTTTTATAGTTTTCTATCTGCTAATGACTGCAGTTTGAAACCTTCACAGCTCTTCTTTCTATCATGCTCTCATTGCTCGGGACAGAAAGTGCCTTAAACTAAATTGGAACAGACAGGTGGCAATGCTTGTAAAATGGACACTAATATCTTTGGAGACCATTGCTCTGTCTCACACATTTATTTTCGGTTTCCCCAGCTCCCTTTTTTCTGTCCAAAAAGCTGCCACTTACCAGGCTCCAGTTGCAAGGACAGTGAATTATTTATGCAAGCTGCTGATGTGTGTTTGTGTGTCTCTCTGGTCTATCTTGCAATGCATGCTTGTTTGTGTGTGTGTGTGCATGTGTACTTTTCATTTGCATATTAGATCTTTCTGTTTTCTTTGGGACAAACCAGTGTCCAGCACCATCGGCCCAGTTCGTCAGGACAACAATGACATCAGTGTTAACCCTCTCCTTCCTGCATGGATCGCACCCACACTGACAATAGCCCTGTTTGTAGGTCAGTGTCTTGTCCCACTGCCCTCCATAAGCCCACAAGCAGACTGTCATGAGTTCTGATCAACACAATAGGCTTCACCAGCTGACAAAGTCCTGAAATACCATTGTTTTTTTTCTAAAAGGACTTATTCTCTAATCCAGTATGACTATTAATGAACTGCAGAAAATGGTTATTAACTCTTATTAAAGCAATCCAACCAGCCAATAATGCTTAAATCTCTGCGAGAGCAATAGAATTACTGCATCAGTAATCATAAGTGCATCTGGAGTGCCTGTCAAAAGCCTGACAGAGGACATGGCAACACAACTGAGCTCAGAAAATCCAGAAAGTCACATTTTTTATCAGATAATTAAATCTGCTGTCACACAAAAAATGGGAAATTATCCAGTATAGACATACTGTATGTCCTCTCTGTGTAAGGATGCCTTAACAAGAGAGCAAGGCACACAAAGAAAATGTTCTCTCACCATTGAAACCCCCACATGCAGACTCCTCTCATGGCAATCACTCCAGCACTCACACAGCTCACTGTTCTTCCAGGGAAGCAGCACAGCCTCTCCACATACTGTATTTGTTAAGGAGGTTTTTAAAGCTATTTTCCCTACTGCTGGGAGAACTACAGGAATGTTTGGTTAAACTCAACAGATTCTCAGACAGTTCTCCTCTGTTTGTTGAGGCTGAGGCAGGGTGGTCTGCAGATTCTGCACTAGCTGTAGAAGACTAAACAGTTTTATCATGATCTATTGTAGTGCTGGCTGGCCAAAGAGATTTAAATATTAGTTGACGTTATCACAGTCAGGAAAAATGCGTGCTATTCCTGTATGAGATTACAGTTTTTAAATGGTATTTCTGCAAAACTCTGATGTGTCACATCTTTTGTGTAACTGAAGCCTCAAAGAATAGCTCTGACTGCATGTGATTTGAGGTTTATAACCTTTTTAAATGTAATTGTGAGGACATGATTGATGATTTGGTTTTGCTTTACTGTGCTTTTGTTTCTTCTATTGAATTGTGTTCAACTTACAGCTGTGCTGAATCTGTATTTCTTGTCTTTTTGGTTTATTTTATAACCTTATTTTTGTCTCCACCATGAATTCAAATGGCTCAAACCTATAGATACTTTTGATCATTTTATTTCTGTGGGTGTGTGTCACACCTTCAGATAGGCTTAGATCTGTGCTTATTTTAAAGTTGAACTGAAAATATATAACTTAACTTAACTTCAAGAACCATTGAAAAAGCCCCTAGACAGGCCTAGTAAGGCAGGATAAGTCAAAACGTGGGTAAAACAGGCATGCAGAGAGCCTCATTGCATTGTTTTTCTCTTGTTCTGATTCCTCGGCCTTATGAAAAGCAATTCATCATGCAAACACACTTGCCTTGCCTTCATTTGATGCCTCCCTCAATACTTCAAGCCTTAAACCTGCAATAAGGGATCCTTTGGCTGAGTTTCTGATATGAAAAAAGCAACTTTAATTTCTAAGCCTTTTTATTTTGATAGTCACAAGAATATTAATGTCTCTTCCTCCTTAACTGGTCTATCAGGTGAATTAGTGCTTCATTGCTTACACATTAAGATGATGAACCGTGGTTGTTTGTCTGTTCAGGGCTCTGCACACTCAGTGTATGCCTGCAGGTCTCAGCTCTGTCTGTCTGCAGAGGATTCAGCTCAACTGTGAGTAGATGGATTTGTTAAGGAACTAATGAGAAGAGCTGGTCTGTGTCCTCAGGGCAGCACAGCTTACACTGTTCAATTGATGGGAATCTTATTCAGCCATGCATGTAAGATTGTTTAGTATAATCTCTCTCTCTCTCTTTCCCTCTCTCACACACACAAACACACATTTTAATCATTTTAAAGGGGTGACATGCCATGACTCATGAGTCATTGTTTGTAATAGAATACTTTCTTGAGCTCAACATGTGAGCTTTCCCACATTAGTAAGCAACAATGCTTTTGCTCTTGCTGTTATTTCTGAAAAGCTTGACAAGGTTCAATTCTTCTGTCACTAACAGTGATTGAATTGTTCATTTTCATTTGAAGTCTGTGGTTTTAACAAAAACCCTTGAGCAATAAATAACACCAAAACTGAGTTAATGGCAGATGACTTTTGTTTGGGGCAGGGAGATCTTCTATTTTATTTACCAATCAATTGACTGGAAAATTTCTGTCCAGCAAACTTTGTTTTCAAGTTGTGAATGCATAAACAGTTTTATTTTATAATCATAACTATATAAGTGATCTTCCAACAATCATGTTTAAAAAAATACAACACATAAATTAAAAAGGTATGTAAAATGTGTGTATTTCATTATTAAAATTCATCATCAACAATAACCAAATTTTTTTGATCAATGTAAAGTTTCTCAATATCTCAAACAATATATACATGCCATTTTTTTATGTCTCTGTCTCTGTAGAGACCAAAAGATAAACTCAAAGAGAATTAGTATTTAGTTTAAGTTCACCAGGTGAACACAAACTTGACATTAAATGAATGTGTAATGTTTTCTTGTATTTGCTGCATATGCACATGGGCATTTGTGTGCAAACAAGTTCACTATAGCAATATAATTACAAGGTCAAAGAGGTCAAAAGATTTGTTAATGTAAGTTTAAATATACTGTCAGCCTATAAAATACCAACACTGTGATGATAGTAAGTAAGTAGAATGGAAATTAGCTCAACGTTCCTTAAACCACCAAAATTCTCAATAGAAAGTACAAAGGACATGATGTCATTGTTTTCAGTGGTAGCTTAAACCAGGCACAGGTAATCAAAAAAAAATGCAATCCGTAGAGAGAAAAGTGTGTTGATCTGTGAAACCCTCTATTCAAAACAGCGAAGTAAAGTAGGTTGTGTTAATTTTGGTCTCACTCTATCCCCTTTAACTCAGACATTAAGCTCCACCGACTGGAAAGCAGCATAGCAGAGATATGTGCTTTATGGGCTCCTCAGCGTGTGATCAATTAAATATATAGACAGTGCATGATATGGATTTTCACTTCTCTAATTGGCTCATTAAAAGGAATCCATTCCTCAGTCCTATTTGGGTCAAGTCCAAGGGGACTGGGCTAAGAATACATGGAGAACAGAAACAATTCCTCCTTCACCTAATACCCTGCTGCCTCTCGACAGCTGGTGAGACCTTCACTCCACAGCACACGGATGTGCCGCTCTCTGGCACATTCCCACAGTAATCAAAACGTGACGGAGCGGACTGTGGAGACACAGAGGCTGCGGGGCAGAGCAACAGATGGGAGACGTCCTTTCTGGAGTTAGAGCCCTGATCCTTGTTAGCCTCATGAAATCACACACTGATCTCACTGGGACTAATTCAATTTCAGGTCTGTGAGTCCTATCTGGGTTGGTGTGTCTGTGGAACAGGCTGCACACCCCGCTGCAGTCAGCCGACTCTGATGAGATCTGCAGGCACAATCCCATTACAGCTCTGTGTGGCCCCAATCCAAGCCTGTCTGTGACTTTGTGTGTGTATGTGTGCGTGTTTGTGTGCATGCGTGTGTGAGTGTGAATGCATCCCTGTTCCAGTGCAATGAGAGTGTGACCTATTCACTTGGTATTAGTGAACATTACTCAGGATGATGATTCAACATTCCTGTCTGATTTTTCTGGCTGGCACAGCACTTGAACCAGTCACTTCAGGCAACATCAACACAACAGCAGCTATTTAACACACTGGCTGAGCTGTCACACCCGCTCCTTCATTATATATGATCCACACACACACACACAGCTAATGCCTCATAGTACTGGAGCAGGGATTTAATTCAGTTTCCATCTATAAAAACACACTGTCAGTTTCTGCCTTTTTCTCACCTAACATTCATTTGATACCTTTTAATATAGAGGCTGTATTTAAAAGAGGAAAAACTCTCTGATGACACAAAATGTAACAAGGTGTAACTGTAAATGTAACCTCAGTCACATCCCTGACATGTGATACTTTCACTGTACCTAGTTTCTGTTTCTTGCCTTAAATGTCAAGTCTGTACTTCTGCTGTACTTCTGACAACCAAATAAGGAGAAATTCAGAAAAATATTCTTCTCTCAGAGGTCCAACGCCATATCTAACCCAAATCATACACCTGAACTAAAGAATGAGTTTCTATAAAAGGTTTAGAAGTTTTAAGAATGACTCACAGGGCAGGCGTTTGTTGTGAAGGTTGGCTGACGAGGAGCTCATGTTGTTGCTGGAGAGTCGTAGGTCACAGAGGTAATGATGAGCGAGTGACGGCCGGTCAGCCCTGTGAAAGTTGAGCAGAGAGGCTGCCGATCATCTCCCACCTCCTCTGTTCACAGTGACTGATGCTGACTGCCCCTCAGCTGCTCTCCCTCCCTGCTTCCCCTCTTTCCCAACGGTAGACTCTGAGCCACTTGGATGAGGCGAGAACAAGTTTGAGGCTTTGTGGAGCCGACCAGCTGACCAATGACAGAGAGGAGGGAGGGGTTGAGGGAGAGCAAGGAAGGGATTGAGAGGAGGGAAGAAGGGATTTTACGTAACGGAGTGGAAAATACCAAGGAGAGACAGGCACATGCCTTTGTTATTTTTGTCTAGCTACACCCCCACCCTCCCCCCTCCCTTCCATCTCTTGTTCCCTGTCTCCCTATTTTTTGTTGCAGATTTAAACTCTCTGCCTTCTGTGTCACCCTTCAGGGTCAAAAGATGAAAACACACTTTACATGAACACACAAAAAATATCCCTTGGGTTGTTTTATTGTTTTGTTTTTTTTTTCTATACTTAATAATAACAATAATAATACAGATGGCATTGATGTTTCACAAAAATTAAACCTTTTTAATGTTCCCTCTCCATAAAGAACATGATGTTCCTTGCAGAATAATCAATTCAAACCAAGTATTACTATTCAATTTCAATTACAACTGTTGAACAAAAATGCACTTCCTATCCAGATAAAAAAATTATTTCAAAGTAGAAAAACTTGTTAAGCATCTTTTTGGATGCATACCCTTAAAGAAAACATTAGAAGAAAATCCATTTGTTTCACTTTGGGGTTAGAACTGCTATTGGTTCATTGATCAGCAGTGGTGTAGGTTACCAACAACAGGCCCCAGTGTGTGCTATCACTCCTGCTGTTCCTCTCTCTTTGTCTTTTCTAACTGCTGCTTTTATGTTTGCATCACGACTGTAGATGTGCTCAGCTTGTCGGTCTGCTTGTCTATTAGATTTTGCACCTAAAATAGTTAAATATCAGTTCTACTGAAATTAGACAATATCAAAAAACACACTGCCCAACAGTCAGCATTGCATATCTGTATATGAAAAAATACTAAATGCAATCAGAAATTTTTCATTCAATTGAATATTTTATATGCAAATCTCAGTTTTTATAGTACATGAAAAATAAACCATTATTTTATATACATTTTTATTGACTATTTTACTAAGCAACAACAATGACAAATAGGATAAAAACCTACATAGGATTGCCTTTTTGGCCAAAGAAATGGCAAAGTATTGCTTTAACCATAAGTTTCTCTTTGACCATGTTTGTCACACATATCTATGCACTTGTAATCTGAATAAGTCATAAGAGCCCATTCTCCACCCAAGACACTGTCTGAAGGCCTGCTGTCTCTATGGGCCCTTTTATCATGCAGGCATCAGTGCAAGTCAGCACAGTCTGCTTTTTATGCCTCTTTGATAACTGATGGAAAATCAGTTAGCAAAGACTTCAAAAACTTTTAATAATGAAGTTCATTTTTAAGCAAAAAAAAAGGACAATAGAGTCTGGTTACAGCTTGATCCAGCAAGGATTGGGTTTCGTAAATTTTAAAACATTGATTGAACAAAACAAAGCTCAAGGAAATCTTGAAAGAGCATCTATCACTGTCCTCTGACATTTTACAAAACCAACATTAAATTGTTAAGTATGAAAGTAAATGTCCTCTTTTTCTTTAAGTAAAGTAAGTCAATAGTTTTGTCTCAATTTTATGTTTCTCATTGTTTTTACTTGTGGCACAAATTATTTAATAATGTTTCTCTAAACAGTGTGAACTCTGCTCCTTTAATTAGTGATTCTTAGCTTAAACCACCTGACATCACTGAGTAAAATTCTTTTCTTTGTTCACTTTTTGATGATGTACAACATCTCAGTTTGAGTCAAATCAAGTATCTTTGATGTGTGATGGTGTTCCCCTCCCTCTCTTCTCTCTTCCCTCTCATTTCCTGTTATTGACTCTCTAATTACGACAAAAACTACCAAAACAAAAACAAAACAAAATTTTTGCTCCTCTTTTTCTCAAATGATCTTTTTTATTACTTTTTTGTAATCAGGGGCAGGAAATGAAGACAACTAACTAAATGTATGTGCTTGACACCATCTGGTGGACAATGGTGGATATGTCCACTAATTCTTAGCTGGACTTGCTGATCGCACAAAATTTGCATGCGGAGGCCTCAGGAAGTAGCATTACATCATTACCTTTCCTTTTTTTTCTTCAAAACACTGCATCAGCTTTTGAGAGTTTAAAGAGTGCCTTGCTTTACTTACAGGCAGGAAATGTTGCCGCTATGAGTCATTACAAGAAATCTTTGTGTGACTGTAAGCACAAAGTGAGATAATTAGCTGATCATCTAAACTTTGATCAAATAAATTAGTGTTTATTTTTTTACTTAAAAACCATTGAAAGTATCTTTAGAATAAAATTCTTAGTGCATAATTCCTGATAGAAGATAACAAAAGGATAACAAGAAATTAATACCAAGGCTTTGTATTCTTATATCTACAAATGCATCACAAAGAAACTTTCACTTCTGAAACTCACACTTGGCATCTGCGCCAAATGACACTCAAATACAGGCTGTAATTTAGCAGTTGGGAAGTGGTGGGAGTAACTGGTGATTTCTATCAATAAAAACACACACTTTGTAAATGTCAGTGGTTGTGGTGAAGCCTGAATGTGCTAGTTCTGTTAGAGACTGCAATGCAGCGTCTTAGCTTCCCTTGGTGAACTCTCTGCAGCATGTGCATTTTCAGTGTATGTGTATCAGAGGACAAAAAAAAAAAAAACGGAGAGAAAACAGAGAGAGACACAGATAGAGAGAAAGAGAGTGGGCAGAGGAAGCATGATGTGACTCAAAGTGAGAAATCCTCCTCACCTCAAACTAAATTCTGCGTGGGCTTTCTCATGACTGGGGGTTCACCTGCTGAGGCCCTGCAAAATCAATAGCTGAGACCTGGGCTGCTGTGCTGCGAGGCAGCCACGGTGCAAAAGGCCAAGTCCTCTTTCTTGTGTTTTAAAATGAGATGTAAGGAGAAGGCAAAAAAGCCAGAAAGAAGAAAATGAGGAAAAATATATAAAGAGCAAGCTGACAGCGGGTCATAGGTGATGGTGAGGGGACATTGTTTATGTTGTCTGCACAGTCATGAAAGGCCTCCTTCCTCTGCAGCAGACTGACTTCAGTTACTTAATGCTGACCTTTGAACACTTTGCTCCAAAGCAATTACTTGGTCATTTCAAAGCATTCACACAGTTTGCCATTGAGGCAAGAAAAGCAGAAAGTTAGAAATGGAAGGAAGAATTAACAACCAGAGGGCTATGGGCTCTCAGATTGCAGATGTAATATCAAGACTTCTGTTTTTGCCTCTGTGTGTGTGTGTGTGTGTGTGTGTGTGTGTGTGTGTGTGTGTGTGTGTGTGTGTGTGTCCAGGCTAGTCTAAAGCAACGGTTTCCCGCCCTCACTACACTAGGCAAAGCGCCAAAGCCATCAGGCAGTCATACGCCTACCATCAGCTGAGGAGTTGCACAGCAGTCTCATTTCTAATTATACACCCAACAACAGAGAGCCACGGCGCGAGGGAGAGAGTGGAATATGGAGAGAGGAAGAGGAGTGTGATTACAAATGGAAGAGAGGCTGAGAGTGCTACTCAGCAGCAAACACTGGGTGAACAAGTTCAGAGATGAGAGAGAGACAGAGAGAGGGAGAGAAAGAAAGTGAGAGAGGGTGAGGGAGAGACATCAAATCTGTCTGAGAAAGGTTAACAGGACTGACTGACTAAGTAGAGTGGGAGTGTAAAATGTAAAAGCGAGTAGGAGGGAAAAGAGAAAGGAAGAGGAGAAGAGAAAAGAAGGAGAGCGTGTCTGATAGACAGTCTGTTGAGCTTGTCTGGATGCTTGTGATCATTCTGCTCTGTTTTGCCTGTGCACCTGCAGCCTGGGAGGACGACGCAAAGCCAGACAGGTGTGTGTGAGTGAGTGTGAGTGTGAGTGAGTGCTGGACTGTGTGTGTGAAGGGTCTGTGAACATGCATGGATGGACTTGCTTTGTGAAGATGAATGCACAAAGAGACGGGTAGATGGATGGAAGAACATGTGAGTAAGAAGCTTCTCAGAAAATCAGTTAATATTAATTTTGAGCACCTTCCTGTCTTTTACTCCACCAGCAGAGTCATATGTGATATATGCATTAAATGCATTAGTCTAACTCTGAATGCATGGTTGAAGAACTCTTTGCAGTCTGTGGATGTCAGCAGGTTACATTTGTTTGTATTGCGGCACAGCTCCATAGATAGAAACATCAAGCTGACTCTGTGCAATGTTGCCACTACTGATATGCAAATAATCCTCAGTGCAGATTATCGTTATCATGGAGGGACTAAACAAACCAACACTGCTGTGTATACATTTCATTTCCGTAGATTAGCTCCCTGTAGTGAAGTGATCGCCTCATAAGGTTATGCAGTCTGGATAACATTACAGTGCAGGCCTGTTTGGATCATAATCAGGTTGTACCTGTGTGTGGGTCACTGTGAGTAAGAAGCCCACACATCTGAGCCATTTGAATGAATTTGCATTTACACTGCAGGCATTTAGCTGACAAATACTTATCTATTTATGCATCATGTTATAATGCAGAGTGCTCACACAGGAATGTCAGTGTGAGGGTGTTGTCTGATCCCACACAGACACATTATAGAGAGACAGCTCATATCAGGGACGTGCATGTCAGGCGGTGTGACAGAGGTCCATTCAGCCGCCGTGCTCAGCCATGATGATGACATAATGCAGGGCATTGAGCTGAGCTTTGCATTGACTGGCTGTAAAAGTCCCACACAGCTCTTTACCTCCTTGCATCATTTTAAATAGTCTCTACAGAATAGGTAAGAAACTCTTGTGTGTGGCCACACAGTGCTTCTATTTAGCCCAACCTCACCGAACTGACTCACCACTGTGTGTGCTTGTAAGGAGGAGGATGGGTCTCAATAGTTTGTGGTGTTGGAGATCACTTCAGTACCTCTGAGAGAGATGCAGCCTTGTGTTGTGTGTTTAATATGCTGCATCTCTACAGTTGCTAGATGTAAGACTTGATTGGAATATAATATTGATTGATTGGAGACCTAATTGAAGGATGACCCTCAACTATTCACTTTTTATTATCACCACTTAGCTTATTCCTTCAACAAATAACACACTGCTGTACTTTGTTACCATAGTAACCCCCCTATTTGTATAAAGGAGTTTATGTCCATCAAACAAAACCCCATCAATATAGCATCTGATGGTTAGAAAGCCTCTGTTAGAATCTGATTGTGAGGTTATTGTTGATGGAGAGGCATTGATCTCACTGGGTAGCACATCTGCAGGCGATGGACATAAGTTCTGTCATTTTTTTAAGAAATCTTTAAAAAGTGAAAGACAAGGATAAAAAAAAGATCCTGAAAAGAAAACTTAATGATCTCCTGCATCTTAAAGTGCATTAATATTTGTTTCTTCTACCTTTCAGATCGTGATGACCTTGGACATGACTATTTTGCAAAGAGACTGTAGTCTGTGACACATGATCGCAACACGTCCTCAGCTTCTCCAGGAGGGCATGCAGTGCCAGTGTGAGTGACGGACAGCGTGGGCCAATGAGCTTCACACAGAACCCAACTCTGGTCCCAGACAGGGACAACCTCCCATTTAAAAAGAGGGACCAGAGACGGAGCTCACCATCATCAGAGCAGCAGCAGCAGCAGCAGTGTGATTCTGCCACATTCAAGACCCCCTACCCTTACAAGAGCCCCAGTGAGTTTAAGACAAAGCACACTGGCCCTTTCCAGCCCGTGCCGAAACGGGTCCCTGCGCTGTATCAGCCCTGGATGCAGACTCACACATCCCCCAGGTTCAAACCTCAGGTCCTCTCTGCGTTCAGGGAGCATCATGGCTGGGCAGAGTGGAGGGAGTTTAATCCCCTTCACCTTGGATGGGACTTTTCTCACCACTATCAGCAACACAGCCACTTGTCTGGCACACCCACACTCCACCCAGGCCACCCACACAACCCCTCCAGATTCAGCCCTGTCTCCCTGGTCAATGAGGGTTTCCAAAGGGTGGGTGGAGGTTACAGCTGGGGGCAGCTCAAGACATCAAGGGACAAGAGTTTAATCACAGAGCGGCCAAGCAATGGGAGAAGTAGAGGACCGTATGTGAGGAGAAGAGACAGAAAAGTTGAATTTTTTGAAAAAGCAAATCCTCCATCACTGAGCACATTGCTACCTCAGTCTCAACATGAGAACCTAACACTGCAACACGATGCTCTGCAGAACCAAACCAAGGCTGTCAAACCTCCTGTTTCTGGACATTCCTTTGTAAGAGTTTCCCCTGACGATAACTCAAGCAAAACACACTCCCCCCTGATGAAGGACGATACTTTAAGATCATCTGGTCTCATCCCTTCTGATAAGGCTTCCTCCTCTTCTTCGTCTACAAATCATTTTCCCTGGCTGCTCCCTCACTTTGTGGTTGGCTCTCTGATTGAGCTCAGAGACGGGCGGCTGAGGAGGGTGGAACACTTGCAGACTGAGGACTTCCTGCTGGGATCGCTGGCCTGTCCTGACCTGCGCCTGAGCTGCTGCACAGTGCAGAGCATCTCCTCTTCAGCCTCCTCCTCTTCTATCTCACGTCTCCTCATCCTGCTTCATGACCAGCAGACCCAGGTGAAATAAAATCCCTTTTCAATATTATTCTCTCTTGTAGTTCATTTGAAAGCGTTGCATTCAGGTCATATGGGAAATGTTTTATTACGGTCTGTAAACTCGATGTTCCATCAAAATGAGATATTACTGATTATAAGTATTATTGATTGAATGGATTAAATATCCGGTGTGTAAGATTAAGGGGATTGATTGACAAATGGGACAGATATTAAATACAATATTAAATGTCATATTATCATTAATTTAAGATTACCTGCAAATATGCTTGCTGTGTTTTTATCACCTCATTTGTTTTTCCAAAAACTATTTAAGCACACATAAACTATCCAAGCTGCTTTACTGAGCAATTTGCTCATTTTACACTATAACTGGAACACTACCAGATGTACTAAAGATACTTTAACACAAAATTTGTATTAATCTGCAGCAGAAAAAGTGTCACCCACCTCTAAAAAGGTGCTCTTTCAGTAACGTTTGCAAAAAACTAAAGAGAATAACTACTTAAGGAAATAATATATGATATAATATATATATATATATATATATATATTGTAATTTTCATACAGGATCTCAACCTAGTTTTTACCCTGTTTTATGTGTTAACAAATGGCATTGCGTGTTTGGAATGTGGTAAGTGAAATCTATGAACATTAACCTGTTTATCAGAGTATCAATTTAACTATGTAAATACCTGATCAGGACATGCCTGCATTTATCAAAGGTCTCTATCTGTTTATTGCTTTGGATTAGTACATTTAAAAACTGGTGTACAACGATACCACCCCCTAGTGGAAAAACTTTAAGGCTGCACTCCTGTGTCTGATTTTCCTGTACATATGTAATATCCTCCTCCAGGAGTTGGTGGATGTCTACGTGGAGTACCCGTTCTTTGTGCGTGGTCGGGGCTGGTCCTCCTGCAGCCCTCAGAGGACTGCCCGTCTCTGTGGCCTGCAGTGTCGCCAGCTCTGCGTGGGGGACGTCTGCCTGGCTCTCACCCCCGTCTCAGCCCCCCAGCCCCGACCGTCAGCCACTCTACAGTCAAAAACCTCCCCCAGGAGGGCAGAAGAAGGGTGTGAGTCCCCAAAAGCCCCACAGCTTTGTGCTCTTCAAGAGAAGTCAGGAGGGGAGCAGAAGAAAAAGGCAGAGGGGGTCCGAAGGAGACATTATTCAGCCCCTGAGCTGAGAGGTCCAGGGACTAACTGCATGTAGGAGGAGGTCTTCTGTTTTATGGACAGGGAAAATATCAGTCTCTTTCAAGCTCTGCTATATTCAGCCTATGTTTGCTGTCTTTCTACCTCCTGAATTTCTGTGCTTGAGTGTCATTTTTTTATTGTATCTAAAGAGAAAAGGCTAATGGAGAATGATAGGATTAACTCTCAGGATCTCCCAGAGGTAAACCTGAATTTGTATTGTAGAGGTAAGTCAGGGATCGAACTCCAACTGTGTGAGTTAAGTTGAATATTACATTTTCTGATCCAAGTCTATTGCAATGCAAAAGTCAGGTCTTATTATTATGCAGCAGTGCTCAGTCAATTTAAATCATCTTTTGTTAGAACATGGGGAACCAAAGTGAACCTCTATTTTGCCGCAGGGAGCTGCTTCAGTGACAATGAAATAGTCATAAACCTTGCAGGTTCAAAGAACATTTTTAGCTTGGGTTTTAATAACATGAGTGCTAACGTTATTCCTAGCAGTTCTGACAAAATCAGCCCACGTTCTCTGAAAGCAAAGAAAAAAACTCCCTCAGGTCCTTCACTGCTGATCATATCATTTTAAAAAGTTGATCCCTCACCTAATATGATTATGTAATACTTCTTCATGATCATAAAAATCTGATTTTATTCCAAATTGTTGTTTGATACTCAGCGCAATCAATGCCCCTTTATTCAGCAGGTTAGTTTAACGCTTCTACCTCTATTTTCTATTCAAGGTGATGGATACATATAATCTGTGATTCTAACAGTGTGGGCTGTGTTGTAACATGCTACGTTGGAGGCTCTCAGCTCCTCCGCCTTTATTTGCCTGCTGTCACAGTATATTTATATATACACATATATATATATGCTTTTGCTTTGGTACTGAGGCTTCTTTTTAAATGTCTGTCCTATTGTTCAGGGTGGAGATGCTTGTGATATTCAGAGTACTTGCAAAGCACAATCACTGATGGATGTACAGTGCCACATGTCCACACTTAAATGTTATTTTAAGATGTTTTTCCCGGGGTATAAGAGAACAGACAAACAAAAATTTTAATCTGGACCATGAGGATTCAACATTTATGTCACAATGAAGGCAGACAAGGTGCTGTACACACAGGTAGGGTCTTAATCCTGTGAAACCATTTTCTCTCTGTTAAATAAATATGTCATGTGTGAGGTTTTTGCATACTTTATTGTCAGAAACAATGAATCACTTCAAAGGTGTTTTTAATGCCACTGTGAGGATAATTTTTGAGGTCAAACAAGGTAAAAAACACAGACCTGCTTTTTCTTTGATGGATTCCATTTATTTGACTACTTTAATCTGACAAAATAAAATTACAGCTTGCCTTTGCCCACCTGCAGCTCCAGTCTGACACCAGAAGGCAGCTGCAGTCGGGGTGATGTTGCACAACCTGATCTCTACCTCATGAAGACTGACGTTGCTGACATCTCACAGACTGTATGCCTTTGAAAGGCCTGGTGATATATATCTGCACCAGGAAACACAGCCAAACACACGGGCTTTTCAGTCCCACACACTGTTATTACCAGTCAGCAAATGCACAGGCTGCCAGATGTCTTACACCCGACCGGCTCCAAATGGCCAGTTCAACACCGGTTAAGTTTGTTGGAGAACACAGATTTTTATCTCTTCTTGTCGGGACAGAAGTTCATCCAGCTGTTTTAAAGGATGCAGCAGTTCAACAGGAAGATAGAACTGCAAAGTTTATGAGCTGTGAAATCAGGTACCATTCGCACCTCTGCAGTTTTTTATTATATTCTGATGCCTGACGGTTGTAAGAGAATTCAAATGCAGAGAGATCTGTGTTGCTCATTATGTGAGATAGTTTTCACCCTTTGTTTCTAACATTGGATGCTTTGTTTAAGTCTTTGAAGTAACTCCACAGTGCTCATAGTCCTTTGCTGTACTTTTTCTAGTCACTGTTAAAGGAAAACAAAAGAAACCCTTCTGTTCAACCTTTCTCTGTGCTATAATTTGTTTGTGGTAGTGGTTGACACTGCATGTGAGGCTCAGCTGCTGGTCACAACAACAGTACAAAAGATTCAAGCTCCCTCTGTGGCAGGAGCTCTCCAGTGACCAGCCAGTCAATCATCTCTTGTCTCTGATTCCTTTACGTCCGCCCTTTTTAAGCATCCCTCAGGATGTGCTGAGCTCGCAGGTCGAGGTGGGAGTGGTCAGTGGCAGCCGCAAGCTCTGACCACCATGTTACGGTACTTCTTGAGGATGACGTTGGAGCTGTCGTCAAAGTAGAGCACAGAGATGCCGTGGAGCTGGGTCGGGGCACAGCAGGGTTTGGGCACCGTCTCCGGGTTGATAAAGTGCACCTGTGGGTAGAAGAAGCATAAATCAGCGCTCATATAAAGCAGAGGAGGTTGGAGTGAAAGTGTTTGTCATCATCAGCAGCAGCTGTTTGGGACTCACCAGAGTTTGAACAATAGCGTGGTTAGTGGCATTCATGTAGGAGTTGAGAGGGAAGGCACATTCTCCCTCGCAGTAGTACGCTGCATAGCCCTCTGGTGCTATGATCCAGTCCTGACCAGAGTAAAACCACATGCAGATGTCAGTCAAATGACACTTTTGGATAAGAGATAAATAAAATGAGATCATATGAGATTATTTATACCTGCCATCCCAAATCTCTGAAACTGACATACAGCTCATGCTTTTTACATCCTTCTTTGCCAAGGCCAAAATGATCTGAAATCAAAAACAAGGAAGTATGAGTACACACATACTGATTTCCATTTTTTCAAAGTCACTAAAACCACAATTTAAGTCCATGATGGTGAGAACTGAAGGCTTCAGGCACCTGTTGCAGCCTCCACTGCCTTCAGTGCATCTTGGACAGTCCTCTGAGGTTTGGAGCGGTGAGACTGGCGCCCCTTGTGGCCGTGGGCAGAGCGGATGCTGCGGAAGCGCACCTCATTGGCTCTGAAGAAGGCAACCATAAAGGGTTGTTTCTCCTTAGCTCCACTGCCTGTCATCAGCCCCGCCAGCCGTGGGTTCCTCCTCTGGCCTACAGAGGGAGACAGAGTGAACAAAACTAATGAAGGTCTCTACCAAAAACACACATCTAAGTCTCTGCTAAACAATCATTTATTTTCTCTAATATGACCACAGCAACCACAATCATAACATGAACTCTAAAAGAACCCTCGGCGCACATTTACTAAACATGTGGCGGTCCTTTTATCCACCAAATTTAGAGTCTTGAATCAAGACTTAGACAAAGACTGTATTCTTGCTGTTGTTGCTGGTATGGCTCCCTCCCCATGTTAGTTCAAGTGTGGTAGTGACTGACCGCGGCTGTCCTCCAGGACCAGGTGCAGGCCAAGGTTCTGCTCGGGGTTGCCCAGCCAGAGATTACTGGTGGCTGTCAGGTCAAAGGTCAGCCAACCCTCCTCTGCAGGCCACACTTCTCGCTGGTCCAGCAGCAGGAGCTCCACTTCACTGAGGAGAGGATGGTATGTAACTACATTATAGGCATTTCAAGGGATAAGTGTCAAAAGCTATAAGTAAAGTATCCTAATCTTACTCTGGAGGCAACACTTAAGCCTTTAAACAATCAATACTTGCAAACATGCTTCCACAAAATGAACACAGTAGTTGAAAAATGCTCCAGTGAATTATCCACTGTGGTTTGTTACCTCCCTCTAGTTTTTAAGTTTATGCTAATGAATTTTCATTCCAGACATTAATGCAAAACAACAGCTGTCTGGGCTGTATAAAAACAATCAAAATGCACGAGGGATGCTGGGAAAAAATGTTGGCTGTCATGCAACTGACATAAAATGAATATTTATTATACTGAAAGATGCAAAACTTCATGTGTGGTCCGGTAATAGCTGGAGTGCAATTAAAAAGCAGTAAGCCAACTTATTTTATGACATGTTGGCACCAGCACATAGGATTAAAAATGAAACAATGACTTTGAGGTTCCAACGCTTGATTTCAGCCTTGCGTTTGAAGGTGTATGCATCCACATTAAAGAGCAGTGAGGAAATCATAGCCTATTTTCCCCCTAACCCCACAATGCAACAGGATGATAATACATTCAAGGCAACCCAGAGGTTTTATAACCAAACACTGGAATGTTGTTGATTAATCAGACACTTGACCTTAGGCCAACTGAGAATGTGTTTCCGCTGCAGAAAACCAGACTAAAGGCACAAAATATGCAAAATAATTAACAGGGCTGCAGTGTTTGTGTGTGTGTGGCTACAAAGAAACCAAATGTAAAACATGACAACTTTAATTAAGTTCATGTTCACTTGTCCACATCATTGTGTCACAGAAATCTGTTTATCTGTATCAAAGACAGGACCGCAGCTCTGCATTGTTCATCTGATGAGGAGTTAAACAACCTTAAATTTGAGCTGAGGGACGGTGTTTGTGCAGAGGTACAAAGCCAACTGCAACAATTATTTCATAATCATTCAGTCAAATGAAAGAAAAATAAACATTACAATTTTAATAAATTATTTTAGCAGTTTTCAAAGCAAAAATCTCAAAAGCAAACTTAAAAATGTTACATTGGGCTATGACAAACTTGGATGAGCAAGTCACAGTCTCTTGACCTTTTATAGACTAAACAATTATAATGGTAAAAATTAATAGCAAATTTTTTGATATTGAAAATATCATTAGTTGTAACTCAAGAGCCTCTGGAGCAGAAGATATGCGAGTGTCCTAACCCTTCCTCCTGAAGTGTAAACACTCTCAATCAGGATAAATGAATGTGCAAATCAGAATAAACCATATTTTTTATATAGTAAACTAATAAAGCAAAAAAGCAGAAGGCACAAGCTGCTCATGGATGAAGATATGCATTGCATTTAACAACTTTAAATTATTCTAAAACATTTTAATGCAGCATTGACATCTTTTTTTGTCGTTTCAGCTTCAAAACGATGCAATCAAGACACACGGCGCAGCCCCCAGATTTGTGTATCCACCCACAGCCAACAGCATTCATCAAAGGAGCACTTACACTCCTACACTGATATGTGCCGTCTTGAGGGCAGATTTCCCTGACAAAAGCCTTGTTTACAGACCGAGTTTCAAACCCTCAGGCAGACGTCTGTCTTTAGTTCTGCCGCCTGCTCGTCTGTGTGGAGTGGCCTCTGTGTGTCTGTGAATGACAATGGTGTTAGCCTTAACACCACCGTCAGCCCCGCTGTCACAGATAAAAGACTTAGATCTACTGCCTACACATGGCTCCTGCTGCTCCTTGTGTCTCGCTTTCAGGCAGAGTCACGCAGGTTAATGAGCTAGACAGGATTTTTATTATGTGGGTGGTAGAACTTTGATTTTTGAGGAAGAATGGGGTGCGTGGAGTCTAATTATCTCATTTCGGATGTGGCTGAAAACAAGCTAACAGTGTGAGCTCAACAAAAGTTGGCAGACTGACAGACGAAAAAGCAACAAACAGACAGAAAGACAGACACGTGGAGGAATAAGCACCTGCATGAGAGACAGAGAGTAAATGGGTGTTTTCAGGGTTGAAGGTGTTATTTGTGGTTGGGGCTAAGTGTTATAAACGCAGGTCTCGGGGGGACAGTCCTGTTCTGACTGAGTGCAGGTCGATTTTCTCTGGAGAGAACCGCTGTGTTTCTGTAATTGTCACTAATGTCTGTGTAAACAGCGTCAGTGCTGACACTGACATTGGCAGAAATAACTCGAGGGGAAATGCAGACGGACACGACAAAGGCAGACAGATCTGTGTGTGTGTGTAAAGCAGCCTGACAAGCCTTGTTCACTGTGACTAACACAGCTGAATGAGATGTTAGAATGAATTCAAACACACTGCTTATTCTACGTACCTATAGTTAGAAGATAATGACAAGCAGCAATGAAATCTGTTAAGCTCTAAATAAAAAAAATAAATAACCCTGAATATCTTGCTGTGCAGATGGGCTTTGTTTTATTTGCTATAAGGGAGGTGAAAGGAATTTCAACAATAAAGCTCAGAGCACTGAAAATTCAATTAAAAATAATTACCAACAACACTAGTTTCTCCCGAAGAAAAGACCTCCAGGAAAACTGATGACTGGGTGTTTTGGGGATTATCCAGAGTAACAGAAACAATGTTCCTGAAATGTTGAATTGCTTTTAGATTTTTTACTTTGCAATAGCAGCATATTTTTGAAATGGAAATGTGTGTTGGTCCATCTCTTTGATCCAGACTGGAATAACTTAACAATCAGACTATAGATTAATGTAAAATTTCCTACATATGCTCATTGTGCCTCTGTGATGAAGTCTGATGACTTCCATGATCCCCAGACTTTTTCACTAACGCCACCAACAGGCTGACTTTTAATATTTTTAGTGAAATATTTTAACAACTGTTGAATGGATTGCCATTAAACTCTGTCTCCCTCAAGATCATCTGCAATAATAATAATAATCAGTAAATGCTAAACCCTACTGTAGAAATTAAGCTTAAACTTTGTACACATGAAAAATCAAATCAAGGGCAAACTTTAGTAAAACCTGCAAAGAATCTGTTCAACTCCTGTAAACTTTGTGATGTGCAGGAACTGGAAAGAAACCACTCATACCTGTCTGGAGGCTCCTGAAGGACCTGGTAGATGCTGACTCTGAATGTTTCATTCTCAAAGCGTTCCTGGATGAAGTCTTTAAATATCCTAAACTCTGCTGCTGTGACCACTTCTCCCTCGGGAATACGAGAAAGGTCAAATCGAAACTCTCTTCTGTGCTGCTGGTACAAAAGATCCTGATCCTGATCGACTGTTGGGTTGAAACAGAGAGGAGGACAGAGTTACAAGGTGGACATCTTTTATTTGGTCAGTGATTTAATGAGATTCATCATATTCCACCAGTTAAAAACAACAGTGTAATATATGGTTTAATGTTGACTGCATCAGCTTACACACACAGTAAAATGATACTCCTGGCCCTCAAAGGAAAGTTTGTACATCTGAGGAAACCACTGTGAGTACAATCAGATGGTAAACAAGTCAGTGGTTTGCAGATCTGTCAAAACTGTTGCTGAATCAAACGATTTTCTGATGTGTGTCGCTCTGCCCACATCTCGGAAGCACTATGTCAGAAATAGGAAAAGTCCTGCTTCAGTGAGAGAAGTGATTTATCTAAACATCACGTCGAGTCTGCCATACGTGCCAATGCGGGGGAGAAAAAACACACTCAGTTGAGCTCCCTGTTTAAATTGCACACATGTGCTGACCACAAGAAAAGGCCTGTTAAAGCACTGCCCGGAAAACCACAGCAGCCAGTGTGCTTTTCTAAACGCACTCGCATTAAGTATAGAGAGACACACAAATTCATGTGACCCAACTACCAGAGTCTGTGCCACCCACACCTCCCTGATCATTTTGCCATGTACCAGCGTCCAGTGATTTCATCCTGATTGCAGAGGACGGAGTAAAGGAGCGTGAGCAGATGGCACTGTGGGGTTTCCGAGCCGCCCTGAGCCAGCTGAAGCTCTCCAGCACTCAGACTTTCCAGCAGGATGGTGGTCAGAGAGACCCCAAATTTTCCTGAAGCTTTCCAGTGTTGTGTTTTTATAGCGTTAGTCAACGTGTTTCTCCTCGGAAAGAGCAGTGGAGGTCTATGGTGAGTGTGTGTGTGCAGCGCAGAGTAACGATTAGCTGCCTTAAACACATCCTGCCCACTGGCACACATTATGACATCAACATGACATCACCCAGCGTTCCCTTCTGATGGGCCACTATTGTTTCAGTGCACATACAACCAAACACACAGCAGCCGAACATGAGACACAGAGCATGTTTTTTTTTTTCATGAAGGAGCACCCACACACACACACGTACAAAGACAGACACATATGTACACACATATACTGGCTCACAATCTTCTAAAAACATTTGTAACGACACAAAAACACACACAGGCCGTTTATCGTTGAGAGCGGTGCATTCTGAGCCCTGCTAGTCATTTGTTTGACCGCAATTAAATGCTGCGAGGGAACGCGGGGTGTTTTTATGAAAGCAATAATTGCTTGTAAGGACTTGGTATGTTTACGTTAGGGACCATTAGCTGCAGAGATCAGACCTCAGATATGCAAACTTCCCTCTGGGAGGTATTTCAACACTTCAGAATACCCCTCACACTGCAGGGCCACACAGTCACAGAGCTGTCATTAACCCGCAGTAATATTTTATAGAAAGGGCTCTTTTTACAAATCAGCATGGGAGGTTAAAAAATGTAACACAAAGGCAAAAAATGAAGGTAAAAAATGACATTTTTGAGTAGTAATTGCTGCAACAGACATTATTTATGCCATTTTGTGGCTTTTCTTCCTGTACAAAATTTTTGTGGGAAGTCTTTTTGCATCTGAATGAAGGTTTTGCGGATTGTGGCATTTGTGTGCTGTACTGATTGTTAAGTCCCTTGATCCAAATTCATGATTTGTGATGTCGGGCTACATAAATTAAAACTGACTTGAGTCAGCCAAGTTAATAACTGAACAACTAAAGCTGCTTTTGCAAAAAACAAATGTTTCACCTCTGCATTTATCTGTTGAAGAATGGAGCATCATGTCTGCTTACTGTGGACAAAGTGAGTTTTAAATCTACTGAGTTATTTTGCAGATTTAAAGAAGATTTAAAAGACAAAGGAGGACTTAAAGTGTCTCATCGGTGGATGCTGCCGTGCGATTACAATCCGAGCTTCAGGCTAAAAAGAAACTAATTATTTTGCAGATGAAAGTTTAAATATTGAGACAGTTAATAAGATTTTCTGGTGGGGCAGAAGTAATCAGAATGATCTCTTTATGCTCCCTACAGATCAGCTTAGCAGAACAAACACATTTCACGCTGCTTGTTCTCAAAAAACACAATACACCTTCTGTTCCTCAGCCACATGGTTATTTCTCCCACTGTGAGCAGAACATTTTGCACTCTTTCTATTCTAATGAAAGCCAGTGACATTTCTGGTCATTAAGCCTTTTCCCATGGTCTGCAGGTGTGCTGTGGTCCCATACTGATCACACGTGTACATGTCTCTAGGCGAGGATTTCATCAGCAGTAAACAAGTGGGTAGCACAACAGAAAAACAGCCAAACAGCTACAAGTGATGAGGCTGAATGTTAAATATATTCTGAGGCTTGATCTGTGGTTCTCCTGTGTTATATATTAAAGAGGGGCTGAATTGATGCCATGAAAATGAGACCGATTTATCTAAAATTATAGTGTGAGACTTTTCTGGGCCCTGTCCACCTGCAGGATATACCTGGGTGCACACGGAGAATGGGCAGGGTCGCTCTCCCTCACACTGGAAGCCGTGGTCTTTGGATGGGAAATACTATAATCCAGTTCAGTCTTGAAGCGATCATCCCAGGACCACCAAGTTAGAGTCAACTGTGGCATAGTGTGGGAGCCCCAGCTAAAACTCTGCCAATCATCAGCACAGGGTCCTGTGGTTGGCCTGAGAGGGAAATAATACACACTCGCTGGGTCCTGTTTTTCCCACCCTCCTCTCTCTAATCAAAAATCCTCAAATGAAGAACCCCATGAATCTGCAATGAGTTTACACAAACGACCTCATTAGCTGACGAGTTTTAGTTAAAAAGTTCACGACTTAGAACATAAAATGTTATGTTTTCGATTGTTTTTTACAGCCTCCAAATGTTTCATATTAGTTACATGTTAATGGTCTGTTCGAACAATAGCCCTAAATGGCTTTTTATTAAAAGGCCTCATTTTGATCTCAATGACATAGACGGGAAGGTTTTTAGCAGACAAATTCGGCATAAACAGACTTCATATGGTCACACTAACCCATGAGCCCTGAGGCAGAGGACAAGCATCACAAAGTCAAGGCTTAGTTCAGTGGAAAAGAAAAATCTAAACTATTGTCAATGTAGCATAATTAAATCTGAGATATGAGCAATAAAAAGATCAAGTTGAGTCTTTATATGAGCAGATTTGGTTTTAAACTAATCCACGCTTTATAATAACAGAAGATATTTAGCATTTTTGTCCATAACAAGATGTTCAACATAATACCTTGAAATCAATTCAAGTGTACTCACACAACAAAAAACAACAATCCTATTTTTTTCACTCTCTTTGTTGTAATCGGGATGTGGGAGACGACCATGTTCCTGAATATTTTTCTCATTATTTTTCCCAAGTTGAAAATTTACTTTTAACACCGACCACATTACTGAAGACAAAAGCACATAGCAGTGGCTTCATATATTTTTGTCTATGCGTCAAATACTACAGCATTAATGAGCCTCAAATGGTAGAATTTTCTTATTTCAGGCTAAGATTTTCAACCAAGATATTATAAAAAGTTCTCACAAATTTGCCATTAGTTGGTGAGCACATTCAACTTGCATCTCCTCGACAATATCGGCGTCGGACTGGTAATTGACACACATTTTTTGACACACAGCAACTATTTGAATTCATGTTTTAACAAAAGAAAAACTGACTCCATTGCCCCCTAAATATGATGAAAAGTAACTTAAAAAAGACGCCAGCACATTTGTAAAATATTAATGATTCTCCCTTCCAAGTTAGTGGGACAATTTGTAGATGTGTGATTAAATAAGAATAAAACTTTGAAACTTTAAGTAGATCACACACTCAAACAATCACTGTTTTTGCAAAAATATTCATTCATTCTTGTTGATCTACATTGATGTAAAGAAAAACATTCCTTTTTTTTGGAGTACATCAAGCAGGAACTCTTTATCTGTGTTCTGGATATAACCACATCCGGATAAGAGCCACGGGGCACTGTGTTGTCTGCTCTTTCACCATAGTGATATCAGAGCTGCTGCAGGACTTTCTAGTGAAACAAAGGCAGGATTTGCATTTTATAAATGCAATAATGTCTGAGTTGGCCTTAACTCCTACCTGTGACCCCTGTGACTTACACCCCTTCAAACAAACATACACACAGATACATAAATGGAGAAAAAGCTCTGCACACACAAGCACCTGCACTCATACAGATTACTACTGTCATAGCATGTTTGGATGCAGTATCGATGTTGATCCTAGTCAGCTTGTCTCACTCCCTACAGGTTTAGAAATGCCCTGTTCAGTTCCTAGTCATGTGAAACAAAGCCATGCTAAAGCCTCTTCCCCCGCAGCTTTGAAGGGATTCTGAAGTAATCGGATACAGGCCTGTTGTCATAACATTTACGGCTGGGAATGCAAAATGCTGGATTTCAAGTGAAGAGGTGACCTACGAGCCACAATGTCAGACACTGGCCTTCACACACCAACTAATGCACTCTTGTGCCTCGATTCCCCACTTTACTGAGACAGACATAAAAGTTTTCCTAACCTACATAAGAAGTTTCACTGATTTGGACTTTGTGCAGAGTCTTTATTCATTCAATCAAAAATAAACTCCTCTTTTTTTCATTAACACATTGTCAGAGTAGGACCCTGTAGTAAGGGTAACCTTGTGGGTAATATAAGGGTAGATCTTGGAACACATTTAACGCAGAGAATCGTTAAATGTGTTCATTATTACATTTACCTGAAAGTTATGGTAAAATATTGTTAAATCAAATGTTAAAACGTAACTAAGCATAAACATACAATCATAGAAAAGTATCAGAGTATCTTTCGGGCAAAATAAATTTAGAAGTATTTCGCTCTAAACTGGCATTTGTCATCATGAATTCCGACTGTGAAAACTTACCGAGATTGACAAAACTCATCACCATGTCTGCGTCAACTAGGAAGCGGCTGTCCTGTGGGGTCACCATGGGGGAGACCTGGGTGGGCAAAACGGGCTTGTAGTAAGAAAACCCGGGCGGCTCTGGGTCTGTAGAGATGGTGTTGTACAGGTCCAGCATGAACATCGGGGCAGCGTTGTGTTTGGTGTGGACGTGCGGCCGCGGACGGTGCGGCAGCCCCAGGATGGAGAGGATCTCCCGCTGCATCTCCCTGCGCTCTTGGCTCCTCAGCCGGCGCTGGATGAAGCTGGAGCGCACTTCGTTGTCCAGGGAGAAATTGGAAAAGGCGACGTGCGTGGCCGGCACGCAGGAATCCCACGACAGGAGGATTATTATCGTCGGCAAGGCGCTTGTCACCATTTTACCCAGAGTTTACGCGCGGCTTGTGAAAAGGTACCTGCAAAGTTCTTCTCCTCGTGGCACAGTATATATTTAACTCACACACTCAGTCACTCGTCATTTGTAGCTGCGCACCGTCTTAGTGTGAAATGTCGTCCTGAAGGCAATTTGGGAAGGGATTATATTGAGGCGCTGTGTCAGGGGAGGGGCAGGAGGGGTTGAGAGTGGGAATAACTAGACTGGAAAAGTGTGTGTGTGTACTGTGTGTACTGCTGTGTTGTGTTGTGTTGTTGTGTACTGTGGTGTTGTGTACTGCCGTGTTGTGTACTGTGTTGTTGTGTACTGTGTGTACTGCCATGTACTGCCGTGTTGTTGTGTAC
>JAPZDV010000012.1:22375114-22385623 GCA_029814665.1 Acanthurus lineatus | reverse complement strand
AATGGAACAAACACAACCACTCCACATGACATATATGCTGTAATTTATTTGGAATTTTTAAAATTGTTTTAATGTGTAAAAAAAAAAAAAAAAAAAAAAATTTTTTTATGCTCTTAAAGTAGCTTTTTGTTTGTCTGTTTGTTTAGGTTTTGTTTTTGTTTTTTTTTGGAACATAGATATAAGATTGTACTAATTTGAAGATGCTTTTTGTTTTGACGCATAGTGTTTCAGCAGACCTTTTTCACAGCAGGCACTCAACTTGTCATAGCAGAAAGAAATATCATGTCTCACCGGCTAATTTTCATTTTGTAAGGTGAATGCCATCTCCTTCCATCCTGTCCATGGGACACTGGCTACTGTGGGCTCAGATGGGCGCTTCAGCTTCTGGGACAAAGATGCCCGCACCAAGTTGAAGACCTCAGAGCAGCTTGATCAGCCCATCACGGCTTGCTGTTTCAACCACAATGGCAACATCTTCGCATATGCTTCCAGTTATGACTGGTCAAAGGTAGGAGGTCATGAGCAGTTGTCTGCATTTCTCTATACCAGCCAGGCCTTTGCTCATATTTAGAGTATCCAATATTGTGCTTATATCTCTGCCTCAGGGCCATGAGTACTACAACCCCCAGAAAAAGAACTACATCTTCCTGAGGAATGCTGCCGAGGAGCTGAAGCCTCGGAACAAGAAATGGTGAGAGAAGGGCAGCCACTGTCCGTAAACCTGGAGACTGTGGTCGCTGGACTGGGCTGCCTCCCCTTCCTCAGTGCCCTTGTGACTCTAAGTGGGGCCTTGACAGGCTACCCATGATCCCTGGTGTGAATAGATGGGGGCAGTATTGAAAGATATGAATATGATTCATATCTCAATACTCCCATGTACTGCTACAAGTAGCCTTTAGTGTGGGAATGGTATTGTATTGTCCTTAGAGAAGACATTTTGAAGGTTTGTTTAGTTTCTGCAATACTTTGCTGTCCAATCAAAAATAGTTTGTAAACCTGCTGGCATTTTTACGGCATTTAGCTTGTAAGTAGTAAAGCTTTGCAACGTATTTGGTGACATAAAAAGGTATGTCTGAACTTTAATTTGTTAAATTTTGGAGGTGAGAATGAAAATAATCAGGAATTATTAAACACAGGCAAGTAAAACCTCACAATGAATCAACCATAGTCTGTAAGGGTTGATTTTTGTCTGCTGAAGAGTGATATTGTGCTCTTTGCAAAAAGAGAACACTGAACACCTTTGAAAAATAAAAAAAAAAAAAAACCCACGAAAATTGCTCTGTGTGACCGACTGCTCCTTCCTGTCTTTAGATTCGTCGTGCCGTGTGAGGAAATGCAGAAGACCTGCTGCATTAGTGTGTGTATGCGCTCGAGACCGACTCCTTCCTTTCGGCAAACACCTGGACCAATGCCGTGGTGCTGCGTACTGTGCATGGACCAATCAGAGGGGCCTACTCAACCTGGCGTTGATGACAGCTGCGTGACAATTGGTCTTAAATGTCATCATAGAAGGGCAGGGGTTTATTTGCCATTCATCTTGATGTTTCTTTTTTATGTGTCTAGTTCCTCATTTTTTTTACAGCTTTCCAATGAATTTCCATTCTCTTATGACTTGTTGTCGCTCCGTGGTATAGCTCTATTGATGACACTGGGATGTAAAATAAATAATTAAGTGCATTCTATTTGATTTGAACGATTTGATCATGTTCATTCAAAACTTGAGGCAGCAAGTAGGTGCATTAGGTAAGGATAATAACCAGATGTATTAATTGTGTAAATGTCGGAGATCCACCAAACTGTATTGTGCATGCAAAACCATTAACTTGACCACTCGCATAGTTCAGCTATAAAATGTCTTCATCATTGGAACCCTCACAAATTTAAAATGATAAACTTTGTGGACAACATCTGCATCTCAGTGAAACCTCCTGTCTGCTTGTTTTAATGTAAGTTAACCAGCAGGGGGGAGTATTTTCCCCTACAGTGTGTTAACTCCAGCAGTCACCTGTAGATGAGCACAGGAGCCGAGGTCATAGCGCTAAACAGAACAAATGAGATCAAAGCAGGACAGCGGGGTTCTTCATCCAGTTTAAATCCCTTTGACAGGAATGCACAGCTGGAAATGGGGGGATTTATCAACAGGATATGAATGAGGGAGCATAGGCAGCTACAAAGGCCATGTGTGAAAAGTGAACCAGTTCATAGAGTAGAAGGTGTGAATTGAATGCCTTTTTATGGAGGTCATTAGAGTATCACCTCACTGTTAAGCCTGACCCTTGATACTTAACAGTGGAACTCCAAGACATTGACGGCGGGAAGATATGTTGCTGCCACAGGTCAGCGGCTCCTCTTAGCTTTCGTGGGGTGACACTTGTACCACTTCTCAGGCCCACTGACACCTTTCTTTGCCAACTCAACAAAGAGTCATCCAGGTTGATTTCACTCATGATTGTAAATCTAGTTGACTCACTGCCCCTAATAAACCTCCAGAGCGTAATATTTTAGAGACAGTCAAGTAATTAGTAAACTTTTACCACACTGACCTGTTGCCTTGTAGACTTGGATCTTCCATTTTTTGTCCTGTACACAGGTTATCAGCGTTTGTTTGTGGCATGGAGATGTGTGTTAAGATAACTGACAAAGTAAGAGTTTGATCATTGATCATTTGCTCCTTTCTTTTCAAAACGTGCCAAGCATTTGCTTTTATGATGAGATAAGAGATGGCCAGTTGAGACAGGCCCATTGAAGTTTGTCAGATTGTACTTTTGCTAGTTTATTTCACATTGTGATTCACAATTTGGATACATACATAAATTGTCTATTTAAAGAGAAGTTAGAAAATAAGCTCACTGATTTTTGATATAACAGTAGTGGTGGTTTTATATTAATCTCCTATGGTATGTTGTACTGCAACAGTATTCCAGACTGTTGAGATATTTGTGGGAGACCATGTTAGAAAGCTTTAAAATAGACCAGAGTAGAATAAATACTTATTATATTAAGATTTTATTATATTATATATTAAGAGTAGAAAATCCTGAGGCGTACTGTTTGTGTTATTAGTCTACAAGTGTATAGGGCATGTATGTGGTCAAGTTTGCAAACCCAATAACAGATTTCAAAGAAAGATCTTAGAGTAACTTGTATTTTTAGCTAAATTCGTTTAGTTCGCACCGGCCTTTTGTCTCAGCGGCACCACACCACAGCTTTTATTAATTACACAACTTCTGTGTTTGCACTTTGCTCAGGGTGTATTTGCCATGTCATGATTATAAGGAAAAGTCACAGCAAAACAAGCACCATTTAGCTGAAGTTTAATAAAGCTGGGAAAGGGTGATCTAGGCCAGAAACCGAGACAATTACTTCCTCATTACAGTGGCACAATGCACCATGTGGCAGAGCCGCGCTTTCTGCCGTACAGTACGTTTTTCTTTGTGTTGTAAAGGACAAAAGCAGGTGCAGCGCCGCGCCGTGGAAGGCGGACCAATGGGAGGAGCCGCTGCCCAAGTTGGCACTCAGCGGTGACGCCGATTGGTCAACAGTTGCGCGTGGGCACGGCATGAGCCGTGGCGTATAAAGTCTCCCGGCACATTTCCTCACAGCGGCAACGAAGCGACCAATGTGGACGCAACCTGAGGGGCTCCCGCAGTGCGAATCATAGTTGTCATCAGGTTGCTTCAACTTAGAGCGAAAAGAAACACCAGAGGAGAACTACAGCAAAACACAGCGAGGTGCGAAGTTTTGTTTTACCGATGCTGGGACGTTGCTGAGCGCTTGGTGAGTCTTCAGCGCGCCTCTGGTCTTCTCTCCGGCTGACCAATGCTTCTGCATCAGTACATGAACGGAGCCCTGGAAGTCATGCATCCCACAACGCTTCAGAAAGACACTACTTTTACCAAAATCTTCGTCGGCGGGCTGCCATACCACACGAACGATGCCTCGCTGAGAAAATACTTCGAGGCCTTTGGGGACATTGACGAGGCTGTGGTGATAACGGACAGACAGACCGGTAAATCCAGAGGATACGGCTTTGTGAGTACAAAAACAAGACAGCCACCATGGCACCAACATGTAGCTCTCATTTACAACTTTCAACACAAAGCACGTTAGATGCTGCTCATTTGCTACGATTCGTCTTAAAGTGTAGTTATTGGACATAAACATGCTTGTCATTAGTGTCCACATACTTGCCTTTTATTTTATTAAAGGGTGTCTCTCACCCTCTGTCCGTAGGGGAATTTATGAGCAAATATCCATAACAGCCAGATATCTCCTGTATGTAATTATTTAGATTTATTTCAAAGGTAATCCTCCACTGAAGCTTACACGCATAATTGCACAGCACCTCTGTTTTACGCCTGGCTGGTTGTTATTTTAGCTTAATGAGGATGAAGGATCACACAAGTTGATGGGTAACTAAGAAGATTATATTTCAACATATGTCTGATGTCCACCTACCCCCCTCACCCTCACCCACCCACCCTCCACACACCCACACACCCACACACACGCTCACAGAAAACAGTGAAGCCCCCAGACTGTGTGTGACAGTCTGCACCACTTGCTGGCTTTATATGGTTATTTTGGAGCAGTGGGGAGGTTGACCTTGCACACCCTGCCCTCCATTGTCAAGGACCAGAGCAGTCGGTTGTAGCACATGATTAACATCACATCTTGGCTGCTGAGAGAGAGAAATTTCAACATCAACAAACTGGCCCTCTTGAGTACTTCTATTGTATGTTGAAGTTCCCTTTGATCTTATCTTTTGTGAGGTTGCGGACAGTCAGAGCCACAGAAAATTCATCCAAGTTCATAGAAACATAAACTAACTTGTATCTAATCTCTCCTGCCTTCTGATCTTCACTCACATTGTAAGGTGGGAAAAAACTCTGTTTACTGGAACATTAATCACAACCTGATCCTTGGCCAGAGTTGCCTCAAAAACAAGTTAATGAAAAATATCCAAGGACCCTTGTGTTATCCAATTTAAATCTGCACTAATAGGTGACTTATGCAGCTCCAGGGGGACACAGATAGTCATTCTCTCTTAGACACAAAGAACAGAAGCAGCACTAGAAATGCAAATATTTACCAGAAGAACCTTGGAAAGACGCATCGGCACTAATGTACTGTCAGCCCAAAGAAGGAGTGGAAAGCTGTTATGTGTGCATGTTTACTTCTAAAGGCAGAATTGTAAGACAATTGCCATCAGTGTTTACACATCAGCTCCCTTGCTCAGCGGAAAGCTGTCCTGAGAGTTTAGCTCGTATCAAACGGCTGCATATTGGAGCTGGTGTTTCAGGTTAAACAGGCTTGGGCCGATGTGGGTGCTGCCGGGGACAAGACACACTTTCTGTGCAGCATGAGGCAACCTGCTAATTCTTTTTTTTTTTTTTTTTCCGAACGTTCCATTTGAGGAGGTAACTGGCAAGCAGGAGGAGGAGGAGGGGAGGGGAGGGGAGGGGAGGGAAGGGAGGCTCCCCAAAAGCTGAGCGCACCTTCTTTCTAAACACACTTCAGAGGTGGATTAGTAGAACCCCCCTACAGCAATGCGCTCCACAGTGTAAACACAGCTCGCTCCTTCCTGTGTGTTCACAACACAGGCCCTGGAGTGGGCTTTGTTCCAGATCCTTCCACGATGAAGGGGCATACTTCTTTTTTTTAAATAAAAATAAAAAAATAAGTAAAAAGAAAGTCCTCTTAAACAATTGAAGCCGTGGCCTACATTCACTGCTCGATCCACACACTGAGGTGACTGAACCCTCTGAGTTGGCAGAATGTGGCAATCAAAACAGAAGGGCTCGTCTAATGCCAGGAGGGAGGGAGGAGGGGTGGACTAATACCAAATCTCCTTAATATTTTGTCCCTAATTGGATAAGCTCCTTGTTGCTCTTCCCAGATCCATATTTCAGCAGGTCTGCGCATGGCAGAGTGGCAGTCAAGTGGCTGGCAACCGCTGCTGTGGGCAGTTTTCAAAGCTTATCATTGTGCTTTGTTTGTAGTTTTCCGTCTCTCACAGAGAAACAGAATTTTAACAGTGGAAAGCATGTCGGGGGGATTTTCTGATAAGACCAGCTTTGTTTATGCATTTTAGCTGTTGTTAGTTTTGTTTATGCTTGAAAAGTTGATGTATCACCACTTGTGGATGTCAAGCTTCTGTCCTGTTGTTACATGAGGCAGTGATAGTTTTAACTTTTTTTATTGTGAGACTTTGTTGACAAGTCTTGTTCTGTCATTAGGTGACAATGACAGACCGAGGAGCAGCCGAGAGAGCCTGTAAAGACCCCAACCCCATAATCGACGGAAGGAAAGCCAATGTCAACCTGGCCTACCTAGGTGCCAAACCCCGCAGCATTCAGACAGGTGAGACACATGTTGTTTCACGTCCATATAAATCATCTGGATAATCATGAAAGCAATGGGGCGTCTGCCAAGCCATTAAAAACACAAAACCAAAATTCCACAATCAAAATAGTGAGAAACTAGGTATGTGTATAATCAGGTCACTGCTTGATTGAAATTTGCTATCCATGCTAGTTGGCACCAGAAAGTCAGTTTCAACTAGTCGCTTGAAACTGTTATGTATTAATGGATGAATTTGAATGTACAATTTTACAAAAACATTGAAATGTCTAAAAATGACTAACATTGTTATATATTTTATTAACTTGTATACTTTCGTTGTCTCAAATGTTTCCCACCAAGTTCAAACTCAAAGAAATCTGTAATTTTATTCTAGGCATTGGTGAGTTTAGTTTTTATCTCTGGGGTAACAACAGTCTGAGAGGGAGGAAAGAAGGCAGCAAATATGACTAAATATAACATGAATTAAACTTAAATATAAAACCTTGTCTGTGAACATTTCTGTCTCATTCAGTCAGAAAAAATTCTATTCCATGCTGCTTTACAATAGCGTCAAAATAAATTGGGTTTTAATGTTTTGTTTGTCCAAAGTGCCATTGTTTCAGCAGCATTCAAATTACAGCTGGGTTATTATAGAAAGCGATTAACTGTTCCAAATGGCTCTTTTATGCAATAACTATTCGCACAATGTTTAATGGTTCAAATTGGTCTTAAATTTTAGTGTTTTCTTACATTTAGACTTTTTAAATCAACTAATGTTAAATTTCAGTTTAAATGAAAAGTGAGTCTTTATGGATATCCCTTGTGAAATAGTAAGAATTGCAAACAGGTATATCAGAGGACTTGACTGAACAGACTAAACAGCTCATTTGAGACATGTGTGTTTGTTTATGTGCTTGAGCAGGCTGAAAGATCCTCCTTACAAACTTGTGTTTATGCTGTCCTGTCCCCTGGGGGATAAAAAGCACTGTTTACTACTATTAGCCTGTGTGAGTTAGTTCAATAGGACAATTCCCACCATGTCGCTGCAGCAGATTTTATTTTCACACACACCAAATAACATTCTGTTCCTCTACCACATCCATGTTTTGCTGCTCACTGCTCACTTGAAGTTGTTGTTCCCGTTGTGGTAGGTTTGAAACAGGCACTGCCTCTGTCTCTCATACCCTCTGTGTATTGTTCTCTGGTCCTCCTCTGTAAATGCAAATGTGTGTGTCTGACAGCCGGCCTCCTCTCTTCCAGGCATATCCATCGGAGTGCAGCCCATTCACCCAGCACTCATCCAGAGGCAGTATGGGTAAGTGAGCGGGAGTGGGCGCTTGTTGTATTCTCTTATATTACTCTCTGTGGGACTCCACCAGGCTACTATTTCTTTGACAAATATGGCCTCTAGAATGTACATGTCAGTTTCTGTGTCCACATGCAACTCCAGGAGTGGTCTATTAGCATATTTGAGTTTTGTAGGCCTTGGAGGGCAGGGAGACGGTTCACATATCAGTGGTAATAGAAGAGCATTCCAGAGGTGAATGTGTGACTCACTTGTTGGCTTCTGTCAGGAGCCTCTTGACTCGTGTACCTGCCGGAGTGGGCTCTGTCACGGAGAAGGCTTCCTAGAAGTGGCTGTGTTGTAGAAACAGCCTGGATAGCGTCTAGGAGCCATGGTCTGCTGAGCAGCTAATGAGCGTTTCTCTGCAGTAATGACTCTCCTCACCCCCTGCAGCTCCCAGAATTCCTCTCTATATTTTACACACAAAATAACAGACCTGTCTGGACAATTTAAATTACCACGAAAAGCCAAGTCGACTCTATAATGTGGTTTTGTGTGCAGGTTTTTGACAGAAAGTGCATACAGAAATGTGAAATACTAAACAGCAACATGTCTATGTTAAGATGTGCCCAGTGGTTGATTGGTTTTCTGTTGATTAATGTGACAGTCATATTAATCTGATGATAAGTCAGTTGCTGAAGTTAGCATGTCAACATGTGCAGGTTTTAGCTTCTCAGCTTTGAGGACATTTGCTGTTTTTGTTTTAACTTCATTGAAAATTGAAGAGACTAAAATTTTTGACAGTTGTTTGGACACAATCATCATCATCTAAATGTTTTCTGATGTCTTTAAGACTAAGTGATGACTCTGACTGAAAAAAAAGTTATCAATAGAATATCTGTAAAGAAAGTAACCAGTTGTTGCAGCAAGATATATTCTTAAGGGTAGAGCAGAAAGATAAAGTTCATCTACAGAAAATTCACAAGGAAAGATTTTTATGAACATTTAATTCATTTTTAAGCAAAAGATCTCACTCTGAGTCTGAATGATAAGTGTTTGGGTCCACTAGGAACATGTCCCATCATGTTCCAAGATCTTAGGAGAACACTGGAAACTCCCTCCAATGTCCATGCTCCTGCTGCCATTGTGAGCATTGATGGCACCAAAACCCTGAAGGGTTTAAAATGTGGAGCACAGTGCTGCTCTGAGGCATGTGCCTGACAGGTGTTGGCTCGTATTACAGCCTTTTACACCCCCTTAATCTCCTATGACCACCACCCCAGAGACGTAGAGAGGCGCCTGGAGCACCTGTCCGTTCCCTCTGAGGTTCCTCTGTATGGTGGGTGACAGACGCAGGCCTCCCTAAGATGCAGAGCGTACAAGTGGCTTTTCTCTCAGCTTCTCATCTCCCCCTGAACCCCCTGGCGACATATGGTGTGAGGACGTGGTCTGAAGTAGGATTTTCAAGCAGTGCTGAAGCATTGCATGTATCGCTGGTGTGCTGGTTTGGACTTACTGCTGTGTATGTGTGTGTATAGCTGTGGTCAGCAGATGCTGTGAACTGTGAGGGCCAGAGGGGGTCACCGAGGCCAGGAACATTGTTTTGACGGAAGGGGGAGGAGGAGGAGTTGTTGGTTTGCTTGCAGATTCATCTTCTCTGCATCACCTCCTCTGCTGCGTCCACCTCCCTGAGCTTTCCCACATCATATCCCTTTTTTATCCCTTTAGCACAGGTTTTTTACTTCTGCTATTCAAGTTCTTTCACTACCAGCGCGTCAGATAAAGGCACTGAAAACTGACACCTCTGTGAGACTGAGAGGGAGGAGGTGGATAGGGGTTTAAGAGGAGATTGAGGTGGGGGGGGGTTACAGGGGGGTTTATTCTGAGACTAATGCTTAATGAGGCTGGTGCTCCCTAGGAAACCTACCTCTACAGGTGCCAAACAAAACACCTTTTTTCCCCCCTCCTGCTTTCAAAGAATATTCACAATCCTCTCAAACAAAGAGGGAGGGGAGGAATATCAAGTCCTACTTCAACTGTAGGAAGGTGTTGTTTAATTTCCCCCACCCAGGCCAGTCCCGTCTGCTCTCACACTTTGTGCTGCAGCGAGTCAGGCGCTGAAGGTCATTTTCTGTTATCGGGAAGAAATATTTAGCTGCTGGGTGTGATAGCGCCCAGGCTTTTCACATTAGCTGCTTAAGTGGCCTTTATGATGACGATTACTTCAGCCTGTGTTTGTAATATTTCTGGGCATCAACTGTTTTCCGTTGAGATGGTCTCTCTAGTGTCTCAGCCTGCCATCCGCAGAGTGGCATAATGTCAAACACACAACGACTGGCCGTCAGCACAAAACCAGCTGACCTATGATCTTCTGGCCGTCATCCGCATTCCCTTGCCATTGTCCCACAATCCACTTGGCATCTGGCATCTCTGTGGCCCCTGGCCACTTGCTGCTGTCCCTAACTTGTCCCTGTCCCTGTTACTATTTAAATAAAAACTAAAATTACAGCTAACATCTCCATCCCTGTGTGCACCAAAGACTCGTACAATACAGCTGTGCTTTTTCTCTCCTCAAATTCCTTCAGGCTTACATTATTTACATGTTTTTTTTTTTTGTTTTTTTTTAATTCCACTTTACCTACCATGGTCAGCTGATTTTAAGGCTGGATTAAGGCAAACTGCCCGTGGCGACATGCTGCCAAGGCCACAAAGAAGGCAGACTTATTTTAACATGATGCGAGTGAAAGCACACATGCCCCACAGCGTTAATGTATGGTCATGTTTGAAAGCTGTGTGTGAAAGTGAATGCCTCTTTGTGAGCGGCTCAATAGCACTGTGAGCACAAAGTGCAGATCGCGCTCATGGGCAGGGGAGGGGGG
>JAPZDV010000012.1:22354120-22375014 GCA_029814665.1 Acanthurus lineatus | reverse complement strand
GCGTCGCCCTCCCCGTGTGCCCACACCGGGCCGCGGCCGCCCCGGGGCGGGGGGGGGGGGCCTGGCGGCTTACATTCATTTGCCTATGCTTATGACTTATTTGCCACTGTTCTCTGGTTTTATGTCAATCACTTTTTCCCCCTGCAGTCTCAATGTCTCAGTGAGCTTCTGTAATTTGTTTCTACCACACTGTTGTTTGAAATGTTGTCCTCATGATGGAAAAACAAAGCATTTGTGCAGGTTTCATAGATAAAACTGTCATCAGTTCAACTTTTAATACTTTTGAATGTTTCTAATGTCACATCATAGTTGGGATATTTCTATCTAATTCAGAATTTACATTAATACCAGTGAAATGACATGTTTCTGTACCCCCAATGCAACCTTCCTCATCACATCCCTGTTTTGACTTAATGATACAATAAGACCTTAATGTTATTGCTGACAATAATCACTGCCATCCTCCTATCCAACCTTCCACTATGGTTGCTCTCTGCTGCCAGCTGACCAGTGTACCAGCAGAGGATCAGAAGATGCCCACTGTACAGGACTAGTCCCAAGGAGGGGTTTGACAGAAAATATCTGTCCACACACTCCCCCTCTTCCTCCCTCCCTCAGCCAGCCTCTCTCCAAGGTGCCAGTGATGGCTTGAGAGTGCAGTGCAGTGTGCTGTGATGGATTGGAGTGGCTTTTTATCTTTACCCTTTTGTGTGATATGAACTGAAGAGGTTGTGCTGATTGCGGTGTGACTTTCCCTATTATGGCATGGTTTGGGGTTTGCAGTGGTAACTGGTGTGAGGGTGGGTTGGTGGGTGGATGGAGGAGGAGGCGGAGGCGGAGGGATTGGAGTGGGTATATGTGTGTGATTTGAAAGCGTGATGACATCTCTATCCATGCATGCTTCCATCTTTTGCTGTGTTGACTTCATACCTCTCATTGCTGATCCTCTTCTTCCCCTCGATTAAATCTATAGAAAAAAAAAGCTAAGACTGAAATTTAAATACAGTCCATGAAAGGAAGATTTTCATCAGTACTGAGAGGCTGCTGAAGAGCTTTCGTCAGAGTGACATTTGTTGTGACGATCATGTCTTTGTCTCGTAGAGCGTAGAATCAAGGGTAATGACTAACAAAAATAAAAGTCTGTTACATCACCCCTTATATGGAGGATGGAGTCTTCTCCTAACAACAACAACCTTCCCTGCCTGTAGACAACAAACTCAGGAGAGATACTTAAAGTCTTGACTAAAAATAGACCCCTCTAAAGCCCTCTCCCTTCCCTTTCCTCTGTGGATAAAGTGGCAAAGACTGAAAGAGAAGGAGGGATGGTCATGGCACAGTCCCCAGACCCCACAGCTCTAATCAGCTACGTTTGAGCGCAGGCCCCCACGAGGCCAGGCCGAGAGCTGTGCACCCGACACTGATGAGGTCCCCCGCCACCATTACCTCCCTCTGCTAGCATCATCACCTGTGTTCATCTGCATGAGATTTACACACCAAGTCAGAACTGGGAAACTGCAACTTCTGCATTCATGCACTTCCCTTTTTTTTTTTTTTTTTCATCTGTATGTGTGTAAGTGTGAGTGTGTGTGTTGAGTGTGTTTAGCGAGTGAAGAGCAGCAGCTGTTAAAACACTCTGCTTATGCCTGAGCTTGAAAACCTGCCAGTAACGGCTGACTCTAACCCCCCCACCCCACTCCTCCCATGCGCTCTACCTCAGGAGGCCCTACCTAACAGGTTTGGTAGGTTTACTAACTGACACAGACAGAAGGTTGAGTCACCTTCGCCTCCTAAACTCCTCTACCTCTTGTCGACTTAATCTTTAATAACAGTGAATATCCATGTGAGAACTCCTTTAAGGTCAGAACACCTACATAGAGTTTATGTTCCCAACACCCTTCCCCTCTGGGAGACATGTAAACAGTAGAAGCCAGGTCATGGGATTTTTCTTCTGCTTTGGATCTTAAGCTCCTTTATCTGACAACCCTGTTTTGGTCTTTCTGTCTGTGTGCAGGATGGCCCAGCCATACATCTACCCACAAGCCTTTGTGCAGCCCAGCCTGGTGCTGCCAACTCAGGTTTCCACCTCCATCAGCACCAGCCCCTACCTGGACTACAGCACAGCCTACACCCAGTACGCCCAAGCAGCCTTTGAACAGCAGTACCCTTACGCCGCTTCCCCAGCTGGCTTTCTAGGCTACAGCTACGCCACCAGCCCTTCAGCCACCGCTGGCCCAGCCACCGCTGCCACAGCCCCAACCACCGTCCACCCCACGCTCCCCTCCGCCTCTGGCCCAGCTCCGACCTTCCTACACTACGCTCCGCAACAGCACATCCAGCCAGACCGCATGCAGTAAGCAGAAGGAAGCAGAGAGGAGCAGTTGGTGGCGGTGGAGGAGGAGGAGGAGGGGGAGGCTAAGGAGGGGCAGTAATGGTCAGGGACCTTAGGACAGAGGATGGCAAATCACCCTACAGGGTGACCCAGCTATTGTCAGCAGGGGCTTTAAGGAAAAAAGGGTGGGACTATTGCACTATACGATCAGGATGAGCTGTTTGCTGATAGGTTAAAGGGTAACAGGGGTGGGAGGAGTTTGGAGGACTGTTGTGGTTTAGGTCAGGAAGCCAAACAGCTTAAGTATGCGGTCGCTTTCAAGGGCTTCCAGAAGCTGACACTTCATTTTTACTTTTATTATTATTATTGTTATTATTATTTTTATTGTCCTTCATTATTGTATTAATGTCATTGTCAACATTTTTTATGTATGTCATTACTATCAATGTTAAAATGTTGTTGGCTCAATCAGTGGGAGGTTTGTTTGTCCATGGTACATATTGATGACTGTTGCAGAGCTGTCTGGGACTTGTAACACCTCTTTCCTCCCCACCCAAGGCTGTCTGGGGTGGATAGGCCACTGCTGCTTTAGGACACTGGGAGACAGTCAGGGATTTCAGGTGCAGGGTGATTTGAGGAGGCGTTCGGCCAGCCTCTCGGCCTTTCTGTGGTCCCATCCAGGCAGAGCACTGCCTCATGAACAAACTTCCAGTGTTCAGCTTCGCACAGGAGGACGACAGATTTCACCTCAAGGACAAAACAGAAAGCTTCAGTATATCAGACAGCGGGAGTCTCTTTTTTTGTGATGTCAGGACTATACTTTTTTTTTTAAATCTTTTCTTCTTTTTTTTTTTATAAAAGAGGCCTTAACAAAAAAAGCAACTCTTCTTTTTTTTATCTCCTCCTCTTTCAAGTGCTCCCCCAACCACAGGACCAAGTGCAGAGAGCCTTTGTGACTGACCTTTCAGCAGTCAGTGACATAAATCTGGCCCACTTGGCTCTTGATGATTTCAGATGGATGTAGATAATCACATGCAGTATGTGGGTGATGGGGACCAGGAGCGCTGTGTATCCATGTTGAAAGGTAGCTGACACTGAGCTCAAGCACCAGTGTATATTTTTTTTCTCCTTTTCTCACTGAGATTGTCACAAACTGTTTCTCTCTAAAAGGACATTCATGTACAGCATTTTAAAAATCAAGTACATTTACAATATTTATATGTAGGTATTTATATGAGGTACTAAGTTAAAATAGTTTTTTTTGTTGTTACTATGATGAATATAGTTGTGGCACTGATGTCATTGAATCTGAGGGGGCATACCTGCAGATTCTCAGGTGTCGTATTGTTTTGTTTTTTTGTCCTGTCACCATGTCAGTGGAGTTGCTCTGGTGAACAGCAACTACAGTAGATGATGTTTGTAGATCTTTGACTGCTTGCATCAGAAGTTAGATTTTTTTTTCAATAAAAATGTCTTTTACAATCCCTTTAAAGAAGCCATACCAAAAAAAATATAAAAATAAAGACTTTGTATTTAAAGATTCCTCTCAATTTCTCTGTTTTATGTAATGAAACACCACAAATACAAGTCATAGTCATAATCTCATCAAATACAGAGCTTGAAATGTGCTGTGTTTATGGTAAGTGTTACTGCAGCATCACTTTTCACGACAAAGCTGAATTGCACATCCAGCTGAGAAGCAACTATGAAAAAGCTGTGAGGTGACAGAGTTCAGTAACGTGTGTATGTGTGTTAGCTCCTTATCAAGGCTGTGTGTGCTGTTCAATCCTGTATGAGGGTGTCAAGAGGCCCAGACTTTTATCAAGCAACAACACCACCACCTGCTAGGGGTGCTGGGTGTTCCCCTGGGCTGACACACTTGCTTTTGAACTTTCTCACTGTAAGTTTTATACATGAAATGAAAAAAAAAGAAAAAAAAGGTTTGTTTGAAAGTGGCTTGAAGCCCCCGTTAACCAAAACTGCAAGTAACAGTTTTTTTTTTTCATTCTGATAAACAAGCTCAGCTACTTCTGTTCCCAGCAGCGTCTCTACATGTTTGTGCTTACATCAGCCACTTCAGAAGATGTGCCACTTCTGCGACTCACGTAGCCTGAAGACCAAAACACAGGACGAGGTGATAAAAACAAAAACACATCCATTATCTTTTTGTCCCCACTCTGGGTGTAATTTATCCACCCAGTAATGTTTTACAACATGGTCTCGAGTACAATAGATGTTTTTGCAGTGTTTTGTTTTTGATTGAAATCCATTCAGACCTTGTTTACTCAGGGAACTCTGTGGTTAATTACACAAACGCCCTGCCCTGACTAATGTCATTTTAGTGAGATTTCTGTTCACATGACTGTGTGTACTCTGAACCTTCACAGCTAGGATTTCTTTTTAAAAATGTATTTGTGTAATTTAATATCAAATATCCATTCTGTTTGGAACATGCAAAGACAGATAAAAGTAGGCTTTTATGGTCATAATACTCAACATCTATTAATACTCTTTGAGGCTGTGCTTAGGCAGAGCAGTGCCTAAAGCTAAATGCTAATGTCAACATGCTAACATGCTGATGTTTACCAGGCATGACTTGCTCACTTTCTCCATGTAGCATATGCTATGTTAACGAAATACAGCTGAGGATGATGAAAATTCAATTAGTTTTACAATTATTTGGTCCTGAATAAAAATATTGTGCAAACTAATATTTTTACCTAATAAGTACCAGAAAGTCAGAGACAGAGTTTGTAAGGGGTATTGTAAGCAGCCATGAGGGCGACATAAATGACTGCACCAAATGTCATAGTGACACATCCAAAAGTTGTGGAGATGTTTTACTCAAAGCCACAAGTCTCAGCTTTGAGCACTTTTTAAACCAAATCAGGTGCTGCAACATAAAAACAGGTTCTCACATTCATTTTAATGTGAGTGGTTCGTCAAGACTGCAGCAGTGTGGACCAAAGGGGGTTTTGAAAGAAAATGCAGTATCCCTGCAGTGGGAAGCAGTCAATTTTTGATGAAACTAACCTGATGTCACTGTTTCACACTGCTGAACAGCTGCTCAGGCTGAGATATAAAACAACCCTGAACAAATAAGTACAAAGACAGAATTTGCCTGTGCAAATGGGCTGATGCTACTATACTGCAGCATAAACCTGTGGTGACTGTGCAAAGCTTAATTTGGTCTGAAATAGCCTCTCTGGTGGTGTTAGCAAAAAGTCAGTTAAAAAGTTTTAAAAAATTGGCGTCTGGGGTCCATGAATGTCTTTAAAAACTTTATGGCAAAAGCACCAAAGTGGTGAATTGAGCAACCATTATTATCATCTGTAGCTACACCATGATAGCGGCTTGTAAGAATGGTCAAAATCAGAGCAGCAGAGGTCACAATGTGCTGACATTTTAGCCACATTTACATAATGTGGAATGGACAGAGGAGATTATCAAGAGTCCTTTGTTTACAACTGATGAGTGTTCAGAACATTGAAACTGGAAATGAAAGTTTAGAAATTTCCCATAATGCAATCATGTGATGTCTTTTCTAAGATTGTCCATTCCTGGTAAATACAGTTATTTTAAATTACACACCTTTAGTGTGTTTTTTTAAAAATTTATATACAAATGGTCTCCTAGACATCATTAAAAATATTTTTCAGATTGTGTAAAGCTCCTCCAGACATTATGCAACTGTTTTTGTATAAACTGACTTTCATACATGATTATGGTTAATCAGGTTCAGTGAAGGGGGTTGATGTACATAAAACATATTTCCCGCTGTTTTTCAGTGATGACAGCAGAGTGTTTTTGTTTAATTGCCATGTTTTAAGAACAACATGAGGTTTTACAGCAGGTATCAGTAGACAAAAACTTTACAGAAACCATTTCAGTGTTTAGAATATGCGGTAAAAGATGACAGCACAAAGACAAGCTGCAGTATTTGTAGCTGAATCATGTCACAGATGTTTATACACACTTGAGTTCAACAGAATGAATGTCCTTGCTGTTGCTGTGTTGTTGCTGTCGTGAGGCAACTCTGCTTCTCCTCTCTTCACTCTGTCACTGTTTATTTTTCACTATCTCACCTGTCTGTTCTCTGTGATCTCACACACAGCTGTTTATTCAACTTTTCTGCTTGTCTTTTGTGTTTTTTCTTCGGCACTCTTGGTCCTGTCTCTCCTCACATGCCATTGTTTCCCCCTCTGTCTCTATATCTTTTTCTCCTTCTGGCATTTTCCCTGTGAATCACACCCAGAGAGGAGCAGAAACAGAGCCTGATGTCAGCTTGATGAACGAGGTCATGCGGCCTAGCAGACCTTGTTATGCTGAGTCACCATAAGGCCTCTCTCTCTCTCTCTCTTTCTCAGTCACTCACTCAGTCTCTCTCTCTCCCCCCGTCTCCTTTTCACATGCACGTACAAAGTGGGCTCAGTCAAATCTCACTCTCTGCACGCTTCTCACCGTCGTTGCACTCTGACGTCAGGGATTCCTCAGAACTGGCATAAAAACAGGCCCACCTTATCAGACCTCAGCTTTCACAAACAGGCAAACGCACTTTTTTATGGTCTCAGCACCACATGGGACATGAGTTGACCTGAGTTAGCAGCATTATGTAAAGTGCTTTGTATGTTTCCTAGTTTTATCATCTAATTTGTGATCAGAAACATGAGTTTAAAAAAAAAAAAGAAAGAGCATACAACAAGAAAATTTCTTCTTAAATCTGGGTAACATCATAAAGTCCGGTGACAATTTTTCATTTTACATTATATTTATACCTCAGTCCTGAGGACAGCTACATGTAAGTAGCTCATATACTCTTATATAATAAGTTTAATAAACCCCTATGTTATTCTGCTCCTACATAGGAGTTAGTCTTTCAAGAGCTGCATGTAATTCAATCAACAGTGAAGCGTTGTTCAGACACAAATATTCAATAAAAGTTGATGTCTACCACTGATACCAAATCATTAACAATAATTGATTGTATGTGGCTTAGAATAGTAAGGGAAAAATCAAACTGCCAGGACACTGCAAAGGAGCTTCACAATTCTGGTTTGCTTATGCATTTGCTGTTGTTTTTTAATCCAAGCAGACCAATTTGCCTTTGAGCTTATCCAACATTTAACCTAATTTAAAGATTGAAATTTGCATCCTTCTCCACTGGCTTGTAAGAGACGAAGAGAAAGCTGGAACCGTTTGATGAAGCCACAAGTGGCTTTAGATGTTTATTTCATCACATAAATTACTTAGTTTTCTTTGTTATTTAAAATCAATCACATAACACAGTAAAAAAAGTTTTGTATTTAAAATGGATTTATCCCACACAGCCCTGAATAGGTTCTTCTTTCGACCCACGGTTGTCAAAGTGAGGTTTCCTGGAAGTAATAGGATGCCTCTGCAAATTACAGTAATAATATAAGTAGACTGACCATACCATCTTTTAATTTTCTGCCACTGAAAACATCATGAATGACATCAATAGTTGTCAGTGCTGACCAGGTGCTAGCTAGCCAATGCAGACCTGCAAAAAAGACAGTTTTTTGAAAGGAAAGGACCTGAAGAGAAGATCAACTTCCAAGTTGATAAAAGCTCAGCTGGAAAAATTATGAAAAACTTCTGGCCTAGTAAATATTAAATGAGACAATCAGATATGTGATGTGTGGATCGATAAGGAGACAAATACAATGCTATGCTTGGTGGCAAAACAACAATGAAATGCAATCAAAAGTTAAACAAAGACTTTTTTTGAGGAAAATACTGCAAAGCAAGTGGAAGATTTTGAAAAAAAACAAGAAGCAGCAATTTTAAATCAGTTACCACATGATTGCAATGTGGTATAGTGACACCTGTCTTAAAAATCTGCAGCACCAAATCTTGATGAACCAACTCCAAATATTAGAGTCACATTTTCTTTAGCTAATTTTTAAAATTTGGTTAAAATTTGTGTCACATTTGAATGCAAATGCAAATAATAAGAGGTAGACTATATTACAGTACGGATGGTACAGCTACACTCTGTCAATAGCTTTGCAAAGACATCTTGCACAAGAGGGCCCTGTTCATAGTCTAATGTCATCAGGAGGTTTTTGCAAGGAAAAGTTTGAGAGTCCCTGTCCAAGTTCATGTTCAGACAGTAAATATTAGTGAGGCATTTAATGACTCAATCAGTGTTTAATGCGACAGCATTTTTTAAACATAAAAAATGTGACTGCTTTAGAAATTTGAACGACTTAACTCAGTGTTGAACTGATTTTATTATCTAGTTAGTACTTATCCATCTAACAAACAATGTGTGGTAATGGATAACAAAGTACTGTAATAATTTATTAAGTTCCTTTTAAAGGTGCCCTTAAATTTTAATGAATCTAAACCTAAGGTAAATGTTGTCAGACTATACCACATATAATTTGAAAAGCATACTAAGCATGCTCCGAAAAGCATGTTAATAGCTATAAGTAACTAATAATAAACCTTTTCCTAATTTTCTGACAAAACTGCAATAATAAACAAAAGCTTTATTTTTAGTTGCTGCTTTGACCACATGCCTGCTGTGTTACTGTAACAGCATGATTAATAACCTCTAAACAAAATGGATAAATAGCCTACCATTTAATTTATAAGCTACATACATTTTAAATGATAGTAATGATCACACAGGAAGCCTCATTTTATTAATCTCCTTTGGAGGTTAATGCTTCAAAGACTATCATAAATTTCAATTATGAACCCATATTTTTTAATGGGCTACGATCAAGCTTTAACATTATTCACCCAAATACTCCCTTCTTCAATGGCCCATTAAGTCCAAGCCAAGCATCTTTCACCCGACTGACAATGTCTAGATCCTCCTGTGTCTGTGAGTCCAGTCCTATGTAGGTCCATCTGGGCCTGGAGAGTGTTGGTGCTTGGCATCAGATAGGCCTCAGATACAGGCTATATTTACCCTGGCTCCTAGAAGAAATGACAAGACCCCAGGAACCCATCACATGCTCTTTCCCGTGGACTTTTCCTGCATTAGTAACTCATTCAGATAACACAGTGTGGTCTGGAGACAGTCAGGTTTTAACAAGAATGAGAGACACTCAGTAGGTGGTTGAAGGGGTAGAAGTATTTGTGCACAGAGCAGGATAACAGGAGAGCAACCACTGAAGAGAATATGTGGGCATCAGTAATGAGCTTTAGTTGAAGAGAGACAGTACCTGTTGCATGCTAATTTGTTTTTACAAGGGGAACTGGAGCTCAGAGCAAGAGTAGCTGATTGACTCACCAGTGAACCGGTGCTGTGTGTAACAATGAACCTAGCCTGAGATGGCGCAAGGAGTGGTGCTACAGAAGATATTATTTATCTTTATAACATGTTGTAGGGTTGGTCATTTGCCCACATTACAATAAGCATATGAGGAGGAGGAGTGCAGGAAGGAAAGAAAAACCCCACACAAAAAACTACAATGTTCCACCAATGCTGCAAACATGAACAAAGTTTTATAGATGAAAGGAAATAAGGAAATAAGGATTTAAAGCAGTTCAACTCGGTGAAAAACCAGTAAACTATAACAAGCTGAGCCAGCTTATCATTTAAATGAGTAACAAAGAATTCACCTGGTTCAGCCAGTAAGACTAGGCACACTCTTAAACCAGTATGTTACTCTTCATAAACGTGTCCCCTCGTTCATGTAAAACTGTTCTTTTGACAACAAGTGCACCATGAGGAAATTCAGGGATGCAGGCTGATGATTGATAGGAACAATAAATCAAAGATTAATGTCAAAACCCTTTAAAAAGAAACCTTGGACATCTAAAGGCTGGCACTTTGACCACAGTTACCAGTTAGCATCAAAGCACCATTTCCTTCTCAGTTCACCTTCATCTGATACTCTGTGGAATTAGACAGTAATTGTTGCTAAAAGTGAAAATATATCAATTAATGTATATTGAGTTAATCAGTCTTTCTAACTTATGTGAGAAATTATCTCTAAAATAATGTACAAGCTCAGCTGACCCTAACTTAAAATACCTAGACATTTAAAGGACCTTAAGTTCATAAAAATGTTACTATAAGTTGACAGAAATGAGCAACCGGGACAGTGGAGTCTGGGTTGATAAAGATGGAGATATTTCTGGATCAGTGTGAGTTTTCAGGGCTCTGGCTGAAACAAGTGCTTATCCAACAGCAGGCCTGCATCCTATCAGCTGCTCCACTTACCCTTCACGTCACTCTCACACCTCCTGCTCTTTCTGGCATTTTCTAATGGGGCCGGTGATAATGAGATGAGCCAGAGGAGATGCCCCTGTACAGGACTGATACTTGTGGCTTATCAAAGTTAATGGGAGTGAAGAGGGTTTAATTAGTTGGCAAGAAAGAAAAAGAGAGATACAATAACAGCTGGAACAGGTTTTCCTGAGTGAAGTGAAGTGATTAAGTAGATCTCAATTAACCGGGCCTCTGTGGATGTGTGGGTTATGTTTTGGGTATTAATTTTGTATGCGTTTGTCTGCCTGCTTGTGAATGCATAAATGTGTCTCCCATTAGCACAGCAGTAGTTGTCTTAACTAAGCGTCTCCAGCTCTTCCTCTGTAATGTGATCTGAGTGTGTCTCACTCCAGCAGAGTCTGGGGAGGTCTACCAGAGCTACGCTGTAATCACAAGCCCCGACACCCCCCCACACACTCCTTTCACCAACAGCGTCTATCCCACCCCCACATCCCCTAACGGAACGCGAAGCTGAGGCGCCACAGACGCGTTCCATCTCACATCCTCTCCTCATGTCCATTTCACACCACGCCACACCAGTCTGGCAGTGTCGGCATGCACACACAGACATTATTTCTCCCTCATCAAACGTAGAGCAAGCTTTAGAGAGAGAGAGCGTGTTTGTTCTGTGTCATTCTGCATGAGAGCAGCTAATGTAGCATGGGTAACAGCCTGCACGGGGCAGGACAGAGCAATGCATGGAGTGCAAAAAGACAAGTGGGAAAAGGAAGCGCTAAATCCAGAGGTGAGGCAAGGTCAGAGTTTATAATATCGATGCCACATACCAGAGGACAAATGCCGTGACCTCTGGCCACAATATTTTCAAACACTTCTTTGCTGTATGCGTGTATGTGTGTGTGTGTAACATGTTCAGCCCAGGGGGAGGTTTGTTGGTCTTGAGCCACATTTCCTTATCTCTGGCCAACACGCTTGTGCAAACGAGTGCCTCCACCTCGGCCTCAAATGCAGACAGCCTCTGTTGGGGGGCAGAAAAGAGGAGGAGGGGAAAAAAAACGAAAGAGGGTAGGGGAAGGAGAGGTTAACTACAACAAGATCAACAAAGGGAGTGAGAGAAGGGGAGGCCCAGTGTCTGACAACTACTGACAGCTGAGCTTCCTCTCTCAGTGGGGCTTTCATGACCACAAACTGACACCGTCAAACACACACACAGATCGATCCACTTCAGCTACACACATAGCAACTGAGTGGTCATGCACGAATTATACCCATTTTCTCTCTCTCATGCAGGGCTTGACATTGACTCTATCAGACTGTGCTGTGGAGTTGTCTGTGTGGAAGAGGGGCTCTTATGTAACAAGTGCTGATGTGCAGTTAGTCAGTCTGTATGTGTGTGTGATGGCAATTCAGTTTTTTTTCTGTGCTTGCCTTTGCTGCACAGTTTCAGCTAGGGCAGCCACTGTTAAAGCACTTTGTGTGTGTTAGTGCACATGTTTAATATGTGTCAGTGTGTGTGGCCACAAACACACACAGACACACACACACCACAGGGAACAGTAAGCAACAGGTGTAGAGGAGGGTTTCAAAACACAAAGTCAAACCATTTTCCTTCTGTTTGACTTCTGAACCTTTGCTGTCACTGCTGGCATACGTGGACAGCTGTGGAGAATGACCTCTCGGTTGCTTCACATGGAGTTTAGAAAACAATATATCTCTGTGTGAACAAGTTCCCTAAAAGTGACCTGCTTCTTTATCTCTGATTGAAATGCATCTATCTGTGGTCTGTATTTACTGGCATATGACCTGTAAACTGTATAGCTCGTTATTTAATGATGGAGAGCAGACCACAGACCACAACAGCAGAAAACAGAGCAGGCCGTTAGACAGAAACTGTATGTAGAATATGGTCAAACCACATTAGTCATTTACATAGCTCTTGTCATGAGGGGGAAGGTCCTGAGTGAGGAGGTCACCTTTATGATGCTGACTGCAGCCTGATCATTTAATACTGATAAGGCTGTTTTCATTTTGAACAGCAGAGAGCTTCAACTTTCTTTAATGTGGAACAAAGCAAACAGCATGGTACCCTGGAAAAGGAATGAATGGAATCATTAGGGAATGTAAGTGGCCAGAAATTTAGTTTTGACCACAGTTTCACTTTTTGACACATCCATACTGGAAATACAAGGCTACAGAAAGCAATTGGTTAGCCTAGCTGAACACACATAATGCAAATAGGGGGAAATAGCTAGCCTGACTCTGTCCAAAGGTAACAAAACCTCTGAAGCTCATATCTTGTTTGTTAAATCAATACAAAAACTTAATTTTGGCAGCATGGGGAGAACAGGAGAGCCTCCTGTTATTCTAACTCATGTTCACAAATTATTCAAAGGTGGTTACTGGTTATCTCCACCACTAGCATTGTAGTTACATCATTTTAAAAGTCTAAATTTACTGGATTTGTTCTTTTTTGTAAAATGATGGATAGAGTGCTGAAAAATTTTTACTCAAGTGAAATCACAACTATATGCTTCAAAAATGTCACTTGTAAGTGTAAAAAAAATACTATTTGAGAAACCCACTTCAGTGAAATTGGAAAAGAAATGCCTGGTTAAAATGTAACTTAAAGTTCAAGTCACTTTCTATTTTAATATTAATTTAAACAAAAACTTCTCTTTTACATTTTTTTTTCAAATTACTTCTGAGGGGTTGCCACTCTCCCCTGGTGAGCTGAATTGATTCTATTGTTGTTATTAGACTTTATTTAGATGTAGCTACAAACAAAGAGGCTTTGCAGTCTTGTTGGATATTAATAAAAAGAGCCATTGAGTTAAATTACAATTCAGAAGCTGACACATAGGCACTAGTAACCCCTCTGACAACCATAACATTGCATTTATACACTTTATTTTTTGAACATAAACACAAATAAGAAATAAAATATCAGAAGTGTCCCTGTCAGTTAGGGGTCAATACACTGATGGGGAACCACAGCGTCATTAATTGGAATCAAACTCGCAATAATTGTTGCATGTCATTGCCCCAATCTCTGTTTACCCTCTTTTTCTTTTATTGCTTTAATGATCTTTAATAAAGCAAAAACCTTTGTTTAAATAAGCTTTGTTTGCTTGTAAATGCTTTGTGCTACCTCTTTATGCTAAGCTAAGAAGAGTGGCTGCTGGTTGGAGCTTACTATTTACTGTGCAGACATGGAAGGGGCATTGATTTTCTCTCCTGACTCACGGCAAGAATGTGAATAAAAGCCTGTTTTCAAAAATGCCAAACCATTCTTGTAAAACAGAGCCAAGTTTAGAAGACAGATATTTCCTCAGAAAAACATAAGGATTTGAAGTGAATTAGGACTAGAGAAGCATTAGAGCCAAAAAAGGGGCATCTTTTGATGGAAGCTTGTTCATATAAATTTAAATGTAGAACATATCCTTCCAGATATTTTTGTCCGTAAATCTTTCTTTCCTAATGTCCCTCACCTCCCCCTATCACTCATTTCTCCCATCATTTCTTTCTGGAGTTTCCTCAAGCCTCTCCTATTTTAGTATGTTCCACCAAACATGATTTGACCCCTCGTGTGAAGCAGAAACTCACTAAGCTCCCTGTCCTCTCTCTCTCTCATAAAACAAAGTAGTCTTGTGTGTTTGTGTGCACAAGTGTGTGTTTCCATGCACCAACAGTTATGTTCTTGATCCTGGAGGGAGTGATCAGCTCTCGGTACAGAGAGGAAGATAGTCCATCCGGATTCACCAGCAGCTCTTTATAAGGACAAGGGAAGAAAGGCCTTGCTGCCTCTATATTTAGATGGACTTTACTGGGCCTCCTGTCTTCGTTTTTTCCCCCTCCTCCTCCTCCTCCTCCTGAGGTGCCTCTGTAAGAAATCTCTCACCAAAGCCATGTGGGCGGCAGGCTCTCCTCTCCATCGCAGGGAGAGGAGAGTGAGCCTGATAATGATCTGGGTGATAATAACAGAGCAGAGGAAACAAAAAGGAAGATGGGGAGAAAATGGAGGATGGATGACAGAGAAGTGGTGGGTGGTGAGAGAAATGTTTTTCACTGTGTCTCCTTTGCTCCTCAGTGACCATTATCCACAGTGCCAGCGACTTCTCTCTCTTTCTCCCAGCATCCTACCATTTTAAAGGAGGTCCCAGAAAAGGGGCGTGTTATTCATCTAGACCCATGGGGAGGGACACTGGCAGCCACCTGATCTCTCATTCAGTCCCATTGCTCTTATTTACCCTCTATATGAAGTGGCTAAGATGGCAGACGCTGTTGCTATGAATGTGTGTTGAAATACAATATGTGCATATATATCCAGGCTTACTGCTCCATTAGGTCCTTTGTATGTTACTCTGCTATCTGGCCTTATCTCCAAAGACAAGCCTATTTCTCAAGAGCATTGACCTTTGCTGTCCAAATTTACTGCCAATGACACAACAGCACTCTAACATGGCGTACCTTTATGCAGCTCTCTCTTTCTTATCTTCCCTGGTGATTCTGACAGAGTTTAGTCAAGCACTAATGGCACCGAGCCAGCTCTTAGGAGACTTTGCCATTGAGGCAGAGGTGAAAAAGAGAAAGAAAAAAGCTTTGGATGGGGGCTGGTTGTGGACTTGGCATGACTTAAAAAAAGACTGACTCAAGACTATAAAACCTTAAGCAAACATGGGCTGAGAGTTGCCCTTGTGACCATTAAGGATTCATTATAGCATTGTTGGAGGTCTTGGGTTTAACAGCAATCAAACTTCTTGCTCATCTTTAGTTTCTGATCTTGTTCTCACCAAATGATATCAGATTGGCATCAATTTTGCTCACCATCTCTAAATACCATAGACATAACCACTTATATTCCCCACTTTATCCTCTTCTTAAGTAGCACAGCTTAGACCTCATTCAGACCAAATAAGGCATTGCAGTTCTCCCATTCATTTTAATGGGGTTAGTCTGATTAGGCTTCAGTGGTGAAAAATACACATCAGCCCTACAGAGAAGAGTTGAAGCAGTGTAAACTTTAAAAAAAACACAATCTGATGTCATGCTGCAGTGGCTTATCAGCAAAATGTCCTCTTTGACTGAGCAGAGCTGAGCAACCCCTTGACACAGGGGTAAAAGGATATAAGCTTGCATTTGCAAATGGACCTAACCTACACTGATCACCACAACATCCGATTTGCCTGAAATGTCCCTCACATCTACAACCATGCTAACATCTCTCTTAGGCTGTTCTATCTCAGGCAAAGTGATGCTTTAGGCTAATTCAAATGCTAGCAGGATAACATGCCCACAATGACAACAACTTAATGTTTTGGTGCCATCATTTTAGCCATGTTCACCTTCGCAGTTTTTTTGCTAGCATGCTCATAAGCACAGAACACAAAGCATGAGTGAGGCTGCTGGAAATTTTAGTTTTATATTGGTGCTAGAGGTAAAGTGAGGGGGATCATAAAACTCATTAGGATGCATCTTGAAGGGAACATGGACATCTACAAAAATAGAAGCAATCAATCTTTTAATTGTCATCATATTTCATTCCCAACACAAAAGTCAAACTCATGGTTGTACGAGAGGAAGTCACAGGATTACAAAATATAACAAACAATAACAATAAGATAACAAAATCAGTATGTTTTATATTGTGGGGTCCATGAGTGTCAACAGTAATTTTTATAGAAATGATCTAATAGTCATCGACATGTTTCAATCTAGTCCAAAATGTTGGATTCACAGAATGAAAAACTGGAATGACTATCCATAAAGCCATAGAGCACAGCTAGTAATGTCCTTACAACTTACATGCTGCACTTGTCTACGTTTGCTTGCTCTGAAACTGTAAGTAAAGGGCTTGTCTGGGGCTGACTGTGCTTATCTTGTACAAAATACCCTGGAGGCATGACAAACTGAAAAGGGGACCCAGGAATCTTTATCTTCTCCTCACCGATGAGCTGAGCTAAGGCAGGTGGGGCCAAATGAGGCAAAAAGATTTGCGTATGGCCTGCCAAATTCAGGAGACATGCAAGAAGAGCATCAACTGCCATGCAAATTAGAAGCAAATGAGATTCAAACCAGCCCAAGTAAGGGAGGGGGTCAAAAAGGTGAGAACACAGGAGTGTTTTTGTGTACTGTGCATCCATGCAGTCATTTGTGCCTCTGACTTGCAGGCTGAAAGGTCTGTCAAGTTTTACCACAACAGTAACAGCAGCCTTCTGGGCAAGAACTAACCATGACATCAGAATGGTGGAAGCAGCTCTGAAGACAATAGTTCTCTGTGCGGGAGTGGAGTGGAGGCGTGGCCTGGCTGGACAGAGAGTCTTCTCAGTGGACCAGCCGTCCTCAACAGCTGTCTCAACCTCTGTATCTCTGTCACACATGCAATTTCAATTCAGCATGAAAGCTTACATAGCATTAGGACAAAGGATCGACAGATTTATGTTAAATCCCTTCACCCCTATGTGTAAGGGAGTCTGTGTGTTTCTGTGTGTGTGTGTGTGTGTGTGTGTGTGGCATGTGTAATGAATGTGTGTGTGTGTGTGTGTGTGTGTGTGTGTGTGTGTGTTAGTCTCTCTTTGTCAATACTCAGTGCCAGCTTAGGAACGCAGGGACGGAGGTGGAGTGGGAGGAGAGCCCTGGAGAAAGAAACATAGTTCATACAAACTGGCAAAACAAAGAACCAATGGACAGAAAGGCCCCCACTGACAAGAGATCAGGAATGATAGTAGCATGTACGAGTGTGTGCGTGTGCTAATGTGAGCACATAAAACAACACACAGCTGCCCACACAATAGCACTTTATTTACACTCTAACTTTCTTCTCATAATAGCCTGAGGAGACATAGACAGAGCTTTTAGACATTCAGCTGCTGCATGCCTTGTGCCAGACTAAAGTTCAACTTATTTACCTAGATTCTCCAGTAGAGGACCCTTTTCTTAAGCAGCAATAAAGGTTTACAGGCCATGGCAGAGAGGAGTGAAGAAGCTCACCACCTAGCTGAATTTCACATGGAGAGAGGAGATCAAATGTGACCAAATGAAGCTGGGACTAAGGTTGGAGCCGCATAGATCCCTCAGGGACACACCACCTGCGTTGTCAAAAGGAGCCTGGCTAGCCTTTAAAAAGCAGCTTAATACGTTATGTGCAAACAGTGGACGAGCATCATTGAGCGTGTATGAGCAGCGTATCAACAAAACCCACCTGCCCTTCAGTTTAGGTCTAATGACAACAAATGCAACAAAAGTGGTGTGTGATACGCCCAGCCTCGAGGGGCCGCCACAGCTATCTATTCAGCCTCTCATTCACCTGTGAGGAGGATTCAATAGGTCTGCATGTTATTAAAAGCTTTCATACACATTGGCTGATAGCATTATGAATTCGTGGAGAGGGCACCGACCCAAACTGAGGAGGGTTTGAAACAATGATTGGGCCATTGTTGGAGCCTTAAGCCTGGCTGTGAGCTCTGAGCTCTGCTCAAGGACAGAACATGAGCTTTTATTTGAAACCAGTCTACAATTTTTATGAAGAGATCATTGAGTTGTATGAGCTGTACATATGCAAGAAATCATATCTGTGGCTAATTAAAAGTAACTTAATTCTCAAGGTTAGTGGCATCGACAGTGCTACCTTACAATATTATGTGTATTTAAGAGAAATGTACTTTCTATAAACACCTGTTTGACAATAACCGGAATCTAGGCTTGTTCGGTAAACCGGTACTAAATTGGTACCGCGGTACTGAGTCATTTAAAACGGTACTACACTGCACTTGGCTGAGACCGGTACTTTTTTTTTTTTTTTTTTTACGTTGCTGCGTGATGGCACCGCGTTGTAATTTGAGTCGAGGCAAGTGAGCGAGCAGCGTGGAGCAGCAAACGGAGCAAGAGTCTGGCAACACAGAGAGATAAAGGAGAGAAAGAGTGTGAGAGAGAGACAGGAGCAGGGAGAGAGTGGCAGCTGCTGCAACCTTCACCACGCCGCAACACGTAGATAAACCAGGTGCGCGAAGTGCTATATGGAATTACTTCGGTTTAAAACAAATGAGCACGGTGAAGCCATTAACACTGAAGCACCACGGTGCAAACGGTGTTACAAAACATGTCTGGCCAAGGGTGGAAACACTCCCAACTTCGCACAACACTTGAAGGACAAGCACCCAGACCCAATGCATAGTTATAGTTCTAAGATTTTCTATTAAAATAAAGTCAATAATGACATTTTTGTGTTCTCTTTTTATTTGGAAAAGTATCACAAAGTATCGAAATACATGGTGCATGGTGGTACTGGTACCGGTACCAAAATGATGGTATCGTGACAACACTATTAGAATCCTTGCAGTACTCTTCTTATGAAATGCCAAGTCTTATGATTTTGAAAGTCATGTAATAGATTTTTTTGTGTGTAGAGAGTATAATAATTAAGAGATTTAAAAAATACTTTAAAAACTGTACTGTCAAAAAAATTGAGAACAATTATTGCTAATTCATTTTAACTTTTAGCACCAATCACAGAGCAATTTCTCATTTTAACCCCCATGACTATGTTAAGCATAGCATTAAATGTGGTGAAATCCACTTCAAATCATTTGGGCCAATCTAAGTCAATGGGTCACGATAAAGTGCAGTGTTACAATGCACAGGTTTCATGTGATCCAGCAGTTAGGATTCCTGGTTTTCACCTGCCGTTGTGGATTCAAACCTGGTATAGAAACACTGTCATGTCTTTCAGTCAGCATTCTTAAAACTGATATACACTTTTGTACTTCCATTGCACTGTTTGAACTAAATATTAGCCCTTTACATACAGTGTACAGTACTAATTTGACCTCCATATAGGAATATTACTTTGAATTGTGCTAAAAAGTAGCATACTGCACCTTAAAAACTTTGATGTCAGTGTGCACATGTCCTGTCACCTCTCAGTACATTTTTGAATGCATATTCTGGATCCAGTGGTGCGACCATGTGATAACTGATGAAACACTTTTGTGTTGTGAACAGAGTGACCCTCACACATAGCTGCACACTATGTGACACACAGTCTCAGGATTTATCCTGAGATCGAGATCAGTGAGGATATCTTCAAGTGAAGACTGGATTCACACCACACTGACGCACTCCGTTTTGGGCTAATGTCAATCACAGGCCATTTACTATGTACTTTTTGTGGGTCTGATCAGTCAAAAGGCAGTGTCTGCCATCCAGTGGTGACTCATTGAAGAGCACTAGTGTGGCAAGACAAGACACTACTCATACATTGTCTCTCTTTTTTTAAGGAACTGTTTGTTTTTTTTTTAACTTATCAACATTAATTTTTCTTTGTTTAAAAGTTTATATCCTGAAATATGGATGCAGGCATTTGTTTTGGTTTTGGCTCATTTTCCCTCTCTAAGAAAAGAAACAAAGATACATTCTTGTCTGCTTTTGTCATATTTACAGATTAGATTGTGTGACTTTACAAATAAAAACACTTTACATTAAACAAATGGAAACTAATTAAAAGATATTGCTGGAAAAATAGTCCTAAAACATGTTACACAACCAAACAAAAAGATGTTCAAAGATGACATCCAGGCCTACGTCTGCAAAGCAACAGCGTTTGGGTTATTCCTCTGGTTGCACCATTCTTCTGTCACAGTTTTACTGTATTATTAAAACACACATTCTGCTGTTAATTTATAATCCCTGAGGTAAATCGAGCAATCCCTGGATCAACTCATCTCAGGCATTTGGCTCAGTTTTGTCACCATTTGAGAAAAATGGTTTCATGTGATCGTAAATAGTTGATAGGGTTTGAGTTCTTAGTTAAAGACCAACATGCAAGGCAGATGGTTTTAAATATAGATAAATATGCAAAGTGATAAAAAAAAGTCCTCTACTGCTCTAACTTTTTGTTGTAAACTACCTTACTTTATCTGTAGAGGCAACACATAAACCCATGCATCCATCCCATGAATTATAAGAAAAGGGTCAAGTTGTTTTCTTAAGGTGTAGAAAAAATGTATATGTATATATGTGTGTGTGTGTGTGTGTGTGTGTGTGTGTGTATATATACAGTGCTTAGCAAATTTATTAGACCACCTGTCCCTCTTTGTCACAGAGACCATCCAGGATCATGAAGTGCTTTAATGCGGACTCTTTCATTTTCAGTGAGCTCTCAACGTTTTACCATTTTGAACAGGAATGAGGAATTTTAAAAACTGAATTCACCTTTTTATACCCAAATTTGTGCCGGCTCTCTTCGCTTCTCTGAGAAGTCAGAAATTAATCAAGCATAACATTTAACCACTAAAACTAATTTTTCTGTTCAGGAATGCAAGTAAATAACTATAATTTGATGTATTAATCAAGAAATAATAA
>JAPZDV010000012.1:22259901-22354020 GCA_029814665.1 Acanthurus lineatus | reverse complement strand
CCCATACAATAAGAAAATTTGAAGTAAGTTGAAGTAAGTAAGTAATGATGATGATGATGATGATGATGATGATGATGGGCGATTCAGAGTAGACAAACATAAAGAGAGTCGGGTTTTTGTGTGAACTGGGCTGGAATGTACTGATTTAAAAATACATGAAAAATATCAGTAATTCGTAAATTTAATTAATTAGTGATGCAAACACTTTAAACTACTAGAGATCGCATCCTTCTCTCTTTCCTGTCTTTCCCTGTGTGTTGGCACATTATTAGGACTTGTTGCAGCTTATAAACCCAGTTAAATAAAACCTCTGGATGTTGTCATGTGAGCAGTTTACGTGCGGACGCGGGATGCTGCGGGACATTTAGGTGTGTCACCATCTTCTCATAACTTTCAGGAGTGTCGTTTTTCACTGTTTTCAAAAAGGGCATCCAGCTGTTATTTCTACTATCACTAATCACTGATATTTTACTTGGGAAGAGTCGATACCACAGTGTTAGCTCGTGGGTGTCGCACTGCACATATCGATCATTGAGTATCGATAAGCCCATCCCTGTTACAGTGGCAGCCAGATGTTGAGGGGCTGAAGAAAAGACTAAGCAGAGGGACACAATATAAGTTTTTAAAGACAAGAGAGGAATCGGTTTTTGAGGGGGAAATGTATTTTTTGGCAGTTTTTGTCCTTTTGGGGACAGGACTGAGGACGGCCGATGCGGGTAAATTAGTTTTCTGACACCTTAGTGAAAGTCAAGGGAAAGTGAAACTAAGAGAGAAGTTGTGACGTCTCTAAAAATTCAGATTTTTGTGAGTTAAGCCCAGCTTGCTTTAATGTGATAAATACTGAGTGTTTTTTCATATTTACCGATTTGCATGTGTGGAAGTTTTGATTGAAAATGTAAAAAATTTCAGTTTGTTGCATTTTGATGTAATGAAATCTCAACAGGTTGCATTGGAAAGAGACAGAGGGGCCCTGTGGATTTCCCTTAAAAACAAAGAAAAGACACGTTCAGCGGTAAAATCCAATTAAAAGGATTGAAATATACTTAAGTTAAAAAATCAGGTCAATTATTTGATGCAATTTTTCAACTTTACGCCATTTCAGAAAAAAAGCAGAACTTTTTTTTTTAACTAAAAACACCTGGCCGCTTTGTTAACTAGTTTATTAGACTATCAGATTTTAATTTTTCATACTGTTTGCAAATGTGATGATTTGGACTTTGTTTTTTTTCTTCGAAAGTGTTTTTCTGTGAGTGGTTAAAATGATTTATGACCTGGAAAAAAACGAACAATCGGCGGAATATTTCCGTTTCCAGACTTTAAACAAAGTATTTCCAGCCACCGTCCAAATGATGAACTCTTTCTTAAAGCTCTCACAGAAAAGCTCAGATGATTTGCATGAAAGGCAAAAATTTTAAGTTTCTCTGGTTCGCAGAAAATGTGCAATGCCAACATTTTGTCGTGGCGACTGGGTGGGGGAAAGTATGATGCCACTGGCTGGAACGCGCATCACGTCATTTGAACGTGCATGTGTGTGCACGCTTCCTAGTGCGCGTTCATGAGATTAAAAAAAATAATAATTGGAGCCGCTCATCATTAAGAGCTCTGCAGCGCTCCCAGAGGTCCACGGCAGAGACACTGTAAACTGATCTACCCATCATCTGACCACTAGAGGGCAGAAAAACTCTACATATGATCAGATCATCAGGTTGCTGTTGTGATTGGTTAATTTGGTAAAAAACACCTGCCCACTTGCTCGCTATCCAAGCAAAAATGATTATACAACATGTATGAGTATAAAATTAAATACTATGTGATGATATACTGAAAAAAATTGTAATAAATATGTATTAATAAATATGTATGATGCCTTTATAAATATTCCTGTGTATCTTTGCTCCAGTCACGAGCAATGTAATCTGCAAAGAATCCACGATGGAAATAGGAGTTGAAATATCCTCGATCCCCAAACGCATCGTGAAGGAACATCTGCGGCTCAGTGACTCCGCCAACACCATCTGCGACGTCCACATCAACAAAACTCACGTCTACGCTGACGTCCCTCTCAGCGCCTGTGGCACAGAGATCAAGGTAACACAAGGTCACCTGATACATCACCTGCTGTGGTCTCCTCTCAGCCATGTTAGGACTGAATATATATCACATTTTATTCTGCAGGAGGATAGAAGCAACCTGATTTTCACCAATGAAATCACCACGTACGAGAGACACCTGGAAGAAGTGATCACCAGGAAAGACCTGTTCGAGCTGCGGTTCCAGTGCACGTACCCCAAAGAGGGAAAGGTGACGCAGAACTTTAAGGCCCCCCGGCAGAAGGTCATAGCGGAGGAGGAAGGCTTCGGCACGTTTACCTACGTGTTTGAGTTCTACTTTGATGCCGTCTTCCAAAACAGGATTGATCCGAGTACTTACCCCGTGGAGTACGAGTTAGGGAGCAGGATTTTCATGCAGATAGAGGCCACGTCATCAGTGAACAACACCGTGCTGTTTGTCGAAACCTGTAGAGCTGCACCGTATGACAACCCAAACGCCATACCCACCTACCCCATCCTTGAAGACGGGTAAGCATGAGAATCCCCCCCCCCTACAAAGTATTTGTAAGGCTTTGTTGTTTGCTTGAATATGAGACTTGTCAGCCAGTGTTTCATCCATCCATCCATCCATCCATCCGTTCATCCATCCATCCATCCATCCATCCATTCATCCATCCACTCTGTTGATCATTACTGAAATGTCCTCTGTTGTAACATGACTTTTATTTTCTCTTTATTGTTGTTCAGGTGTTTAACGGAAGAAACTGCTAAAAAACATAAAATTGCCCGCAAGACACAGTTCAGGTTCAGCATGGAGGCCTTCAAGTTCATCGGCTTGCATGACCAGGTGAAGATGATGTGGTTGGACTCCAACATGTGCCTGTAAATGTCTCTGTACAGGTTGTAACAACCAATCTGCAAGGGGAACTAGAGAGACTGGTTCCCAACAGTAAATAGTGCTGTTTGAGGCTACAGGGATTGTGCAATATTTCCATGGGTTTTTTACCACGGGGTATGTGCAATATGTGCAATATGTGCAATATGTGCAATATATGTTATGTATTTGTATGTGCAATATCTTGTAATGTGCAATGTTGACTATGTGCAATTCATTATGTTGTTTGTCTTATAACACTGTGGAGGCATGTTGTGTGCAGCATATGAGTCCAAAACAAATTTCCCTACGGGGACAATAAAGTATGTCGTATTGTATCGTATCGTATCGTATCGTATCGTATCGTATCGTATCGTATCGTATCGTATCATAAAAGATGCATCTCCTCTGAATTGTGCATTTCATACAAATACAAAGAAGTCTCTTAATGACACTGATTTATTCAAACATTCATGTGTACTGTTTTCATGACCTTACAGTGGTTGAAAATATGAAAAGCAACATAAAAATTCAACTGACGAGAAAAAGAATTAAACAAAAAGCAAAAAAAAAAGGAAAGAGTCTCTGATGTATACTACATGTTTCTGATCAAATGAGCTTTCTGCTGTTCATGGTGTAAAAAGTAAAAACTGTTTCGTACACCATCATGCAGTGGGTACAGCTGTTCAATGACCATGTTACAGCTGTCACAGCTGTTCACATCTGTGTCAGTTCTTTCTTTCCATGTCTTCTTTCTATTTTTTATTTTTTTTATTTTGGATAAAACCAGACACAAACTATTTCTTCCTCTATCCATCCAGTAGCTTGAGGATACTTTCCCTCTCCTTCAGTGCTTTCCAGGCCTGGTCCTTCTCCTTCTTGGTTGGCGTGCGTTTCTTTTGCCTGGCTGCCATGATTCGTCGGAATCCCTCCATGACCTCATTGTCAGCTACCCTGACTCTCTGCCTCAGCTCCTGCTTGCGCATCTCTTCTTTTGCCAACCTGTGGTGAATACAAGGTTAATGTCAACAGTTGAGCATGGATCAGACTTCATTTTTTATATCATTGCATTTAAAGTTTATCCACTGTTAGTCTGTGGCCTCACCGGAGCAGCTCCTGCTTGCGGGCTCTGTTGTGAGCACTCAGGGCTTTGAGTTCTGCTTGTCTCTTCTGCAGCTCTGCCAGCACTTCATCCTCAGAGTCTCCTCCGGGTCCGGGTCGCTCCTCAGAGTCCAGTAGTCCCTGAGCCACCAGCTCCTCTTTGATCCGAGCCTCCAAAGAACGTGTGTGCGGAACACTAGAAGAGGAAATAAAGACAAAGATTATGAAATTTGTGGCATAGGAAGACAGATATTTCAAGATGGCAACTTGAAACGTATAATACAGTGTTGCTGAATGCAACACAAAACATGAATGAACCAAGCTTACACCAATATGCGTCACTGTGGCCTTTGTAGTGTGTGAATGTAACTTGAGCGAGAAAATGGCTGCTGATGTGCTAAGCATGTGATGCAGAGAACTTATCCTGATGCCTCCGATATCTCATACTTTCATTATATGTTGGGCAAATACCTAAAAGCTTTTCCTTGACTTCGAGGAGAAGTTCCAGCACCTTCATTAGCATCCTTCCCTGAAATGTCAGGTATAGGAGAATCCTCCATGGGGGATATAATGTTCTCCTGGAAAAAGACAGAGCACAGTCTCACTAATGTTGGTCACTTTTCAGTGTTTTCACAATATTTAAGCATGTATATTTAATATGCACAGTTATGTGTTGCACATAGTAGCCAGTCATTTTAGACACTATTCATGTAAGTCTACAACACACTAACCTCTACCAGGGCCTGGAGTAAACGCTGTGTGAGAGGACCAAAGGGACATCCATCCTCTGGAGATTCATGCTGGGACTCAGACTTCTTCAACAGGGAGTCCACATCTACAATAGTTTAACATAGAGTGAGCGTTAAAGCCACATGCATGTTTTTGCTGTGACTGCAGTCTGGCATGGAAATACTAAGGGCAAACCAGCCCATGCCTATGTGCTCATTTAAGACTACAGCCTTCCCTTACCTTTTGCATCCAGCTCAGACAGCGGCCCCCCCATCAGGTTCTTTTTCTTGTCATTGGCTCGTGCTCCCTCCCTTTGCTCCTCCAGCAGATCCTCCTGAGCCCATCGTTGAGAGTAGTGTTTGCCCAGTGCTGGAGTCTACAGTAAACACACACAGTATAAGAGCTCAACATGCATTCAATATGATCAATTTTATTTATGATCAATAAAAATACCCAGAACTTTGGCTGTACTATGAATAAATTTAGGTATAAAATAACAACAGGTCCATGGCTTTTTTTGTCATACTTTGAAATACTCTGCTTCATCCTCTGGTGGTTTCAGAAGCTCCTCTAGTAACCGTATCTCTTCATTTGTAATATCAGCACAATATGGCTCAACTGATGCCCAGAATCTGAAAAACAAAAAAAAAACAAACAAACAGAATAACACACAAAGGTTCTCTGCCATTACAGTCCTATTTGTGTGAGACTGACTCCACAATTGATGATGAAATAAATCTGATTTGACTTGAGGAGCAAAGAGGAAAAACACAGGCAAAGTAAATAAATTATAGCAGAAATGTAACAGACATTATGAGGAAGTGCTCCTTCTGACCTGTTAGGTGCATCATTTTTAGGAGTGCGGGGAATGTCCTGTGGATCATCTGTAAATTCATACTCCTGGACTTTAGCCTGCAGATTTTTGGATTTGGGTCTGCCAGGACCAGGACCAGGCCCGTGGCCACCTTTGACTTCCAACTTCTGCTTCTTTGGTTTGTGGCGAGAGGAGGTAGTAGGGTCTGGGTCTTTTCCGAGCTTCAGAAAGCGCTTGTCCCCCTTCTTATCTTGCCAGTCTGTGAGGATCTTAGATGCATCACAGAGGAGAAATTAGAAATAGCATCCAACAAGTGAGATGATGTAATCAGTGGCGTTTCTTGTAATATGTGTCTTTATTTGGGAATTATTCCCAGACAAATGACCTGGGATGGTACTCTGATTTGATACCATATAGACAATTGAAAAAAGGGGATGTATATCTCTACCTGTCTCTGCTCCTCCAGGGCTCTGAGGCGGCGGCTGGCCGAGGAGAGGAGCGTCTCCAGCTCCAGCTGCAGGGTGTCCAGCTCCTCAATGCCGATGCCATCGTCCTCTGAGCGGCCAAGAACAGCAGTATACCTGGGGCACACCTTCACATGCTCGACGGGTTTAAAGTCGTAGTATTTCAGTGGGGGGCAGTCCTTTAATTCACTCATGATTCCGTGTGGTAAAGACCTGGCAGTGTCTGAATGACCTGATACATTAAAATGGACAGCGTGGACAATAAAAGAGGATGAGACCGGCAATGAAAGGCGTCCAACTGTTTTTCTTTTTCTTTCTCTGTTTATCTGGTTATCTATCTCTCTAAGTAACACGTGAAATACACAGTCGCACGGACCCAAATACATACACACACAGGTGTCTGCTTCATAGAAAACCAGCTCACTGGGCCCAAACTGCCCGAATTAGTGGAAAATTATAGTTACGGTCGCTACAGTTTCACAGGCTTGCACACAAACAGGTTACTTAATGGTCTCTTAAGATAATGAGTGGTGAATTGTGCAACCCAAGAGGACGAATATATGTCTTTAAATGTTTAAGAGCTACGATATTTACCGTCAGTGGATGGTATCCATGATGGAAAACACCACTACCAGTAGGGAGGGGGTGCGAAATGCATTCAAATGGAATAAATCCAGACTTTAAATACTATAACTCTATCAAATATGATTGGAAATCAAAATACATCACAAAAATTGAAAACTAATTTTTACACCTTTCTTTAAATCATGAAAAACTTAAAAGAGTTTAAATTACTTTCTTTAGGAATAAAGTGGTATGACCGGAACAAACCACGATATCTCAGGGAACATTGAAGGATTTTAGAGTACCGTTAAACCAACAAGTTAATAGTTTAATCGTCTCATTTATTGTTACTGAGTTGTCAAGCAATTTATTCAAACTGTAGATAGGTTAAAAATGATTCAAAGTACTTCTAGATTCACGGTCACTGAGTCAACTGTCTCCTGTTCATAGAGCGGAATGGTCTCATCCTATAGTACGTTGGGTTTACTACAAGCGTACTCCCCTTGGGCGGAGTGATGAGCGCACAGCACGGCTTCCCTGTTGCTAGCAGAAATATGCTCCCTCAAGCGAAGAGCTGAATTAAAAACTAGCGCTCCCAGTCTGTGCTCGACAATGTAGGATTTACGGAAGAGGAGTCTCAGGCGTGGCTGAAGAACTTCCGTCTTCTACAGCTCAAAATGGTAAGGCTCTCGCACCAAATGTATCTTTATATTTAATTTATTTAGCTATTTACCTCCAGTAACGATGGCTACATTCGAGGAGTGATCAGCTAGCTAGCTCAGTGTTTGTTTAGCACAGGATGTCTGGTTGGCCGTCATGAAAATGAGAGGACGGGCATCCTTGATACGGTTTGCAGAAACTAGAAAAGTGATTGAGCCGAGCTATTTTTCCTCTCGGCCCCGTTTCGTCCAGCTTTTACAAAGATCTGTCATTAAAAGGTTGAAAGGCGGTTTATGTCTTGCGCGTAGACACAATAATGTAGATGGACATATATAATTTGGATGTGCCACAGTCTCGGTCATCTGAAAGCATCAAATTTTCTAATGTTCATGCTAGCGAAATCATTTATGTTTTGATAAAAACCGTCACATTTACATAGAGGGAGCTTACATCAAGTGGATCTTGATAGAGACCATTTTATTTCCCTCTTACTAAACTGTTCATGGTTCCATTATTAACACATAAAGGTGATAAACTGAAAGTGGGTTGTAACTGAGCAGATGCTGCATCCCTCCATACAGCTTTTTCTGGTTCCTGATCAAACATGACCTTTCAAGCTGACCCTGCTGGTTCAGTCACCCTTCCTTGACTGAGAAGTTCAGTTTGCTCATGTACTCATATCTAAATATCAAATGCATCATCCAACGTTATCTTTTCTGCAGGAGGTACCACCCAAACAATCATTTCATTTCATTTCTCCTCTAGACAGCAACTCTTCGCCCCTACCTAAACGCTGTGAGGGCCACCTTGCAGGCAGCCCTCTGTCTGGAGAATTTTTCCTCTCAGGTGGTGGAGCGTCACAACAAACCAGAGGTGGAGGTCAGGTATGTTTAATGGCTTTTATTTGGAGTCAGCAGTCTCATTTGTGGCCCCCCTGCTTTGCGTCCTCCTGTTTCTCCTGAGCTGTTCAGGGATCATCTGCAGCTGTCACACAATCAGGGACTAGTGTAAACTTGCACAAGAAAATGCAGGAGGGAAAAAAATTTCACAAGCATGAGCAGGGCTTTAAAATTGGCTAGCAGAGACCTGTTGCAGCCTGTTTGCAGGGGTTTTTGCAATACCATGTGAAAAATGGGAGTTTTCAGCATTTTTTTACTATAATTTTTGAGCTGGTTTACATGCACAGTGATGACTGGACGTCATGACAAACACAAGTTAAAAGCTGAGTAGGACTGTTTTTATTTTAATCCTTGGATTTTACTGTGGTTACAGGAGCAGCAAGGAGCTGCTACTTCAGCCTGTGGTGATCAGCCGTAATGACAAGGAGAAGGTTCTCATTGAGGGATCCATCAACTCTGTCAGAGTCAGCATCGCCGTCAAACAGGTGATTAAAACAACAGGATGTCTGTTTTTGGTAATGGGCTGTTCTAATTTTTCTACGCAGTCTAATATGTGTTAAAATTAATCATTGCAGGCTGATGAGATCGAGAAGATTCTTTGCCACAAGTTCATGCGCTTTATGATGATGAGAGCGGAGAACTTTTTCATTCTTAGAAGGAAACCAGTCGAGGTGAGAGACAGAGTGGAGGAGGGTGAATTTGGGCTGTGATAATAGAACTAAAAACACTGAGTGACAAGAGAATCAACAGACGTCCAAAAGAATTAAATTTAAAAAAATAAGTAGCAGTAGTAGTAACTTTCTAATTGGTTAATATCATAGGCCCTTCATGCTCAGATTTACATTATTTGCTTTGTACACAAAATGCAGTGAACACAATTAAACAAGTGAGATTTTGATCTTTATTTGTTGACAGGTATGTGAGTTAATTTATTCTCATTTCCTGTTCTCCTGTCCCGTGCTGTGATTACAGGGATATGACATTAGCTTCTTGATTACCAACTTCCACACGGAGCAGATGTACAAACACAAGCTGGTGGACTTTGTCATCCACTTCATGGAGGAGATCGACAAGGAGATCAGCGAGATGAAACTGTCGGTTAATGCCAGGGCCCGTATCGTTGCTGAGGAATTCCTTAAGAACGTAAGAAACTTCTTTACTCTTTCTTCTTTGCACTGAACAGTATGCAAATGTTCTTTGCAGTAAAAACATAAATGCTAACATGGGAAATAATGTTATGTTTCCTATTAACAGTTCTGATGACAGTGTTGTCCATGGTCCCACACACGCTGGGAAAACTCTGCAAGGGCCAATCAGCACAGGAGTGGAAACAAAAGGAGTAAACAGCCAGTCAGCGAGGAGAAGAGAGGAACATGACCAATCTGGCAGCCGTCTCGAGTATTTCCCTGTACTCATGAATATCAATGACTGTATATAATGAACTGTTAACCAGTTTCATTTTCAGCCACTTAGAACAAATCCCCAAACAAAGGCGGGTCCTTAAAGTATTAATAAAGTTGATATCCATGAATACAGCGGCACTGAGAACATGTTGCAAATCAAATGGCCAGGTTTTTGTATTTTGTGTATGTCAGTCTGTTTGTTCTGTCACTGTTGTTTTAAATTGTCTCCCAAAATTCTCTGTTCAGGAAACCTTGTTTGAGAAAAGTAGTATGTGGCAAATAATTGTGGACATGAAGCAAGAGCTGTCTGTAAAGAAGCCACCAAAGCCCGTGTATGAAAATAATGAAAGATAATAAAACGCTGTTGTTTATATCTATGGTGTTCCTGCTTAAGTGCTGTCCATCATTCTGTGTCATTCTCTGTGAGCGAATCGTGCTGCTATGCCCACAAATGGATTTGTTCTGCTAAAGAGGAAGTTGTTTTTAGTCAGCATTTTGGCCACATTATACACTGTTAACATGTTATTTCAGCTGTGAGGAAGAGGAAGTAATACCTTCATGCTGCAGGCAGTGTGTGAACTTCTTTTTCTTTTGGTATAGTCACACTTACAACTTACTCCAAGTGATGTAACTGTTCGATTACAATTTCAAAACAAAGCTTAATGTTTTTCTAAATGTGCTTTTATTTGCTTGAAAGTGAATCCTGGACAAGTAATATCTCCCTGTAGTTGCACACATTCCACTCAAGCCCTGTGCTGCAGCCATTCTGTGCTGCTCGATGCACTGAAGTATTAGCGGTTTAAGGGTTTTTATTTAAGCTAGTTTAGGTATTCAAAGGAGGAGCTTTATGGCCTAATTTAGAAGACCGAAAATGACAAGACAGACAGATTATTGACGAAGTTAACTCCCATGTCCATGTCCCCCAGTCCTCCACATAAAAGAGCTGAAATATGTCAGTCACTTCTACAATTTATCTACGTTTCCAAATTAAAATGTCTTAATCTCTGTTACATATTTAGTTGACTAGTTGAGAACATTATTCTGAATATTTCCAACAGTGTTTAAGTTCAGAAAAAAACTTTAATTTTATTCAAGGTAAGGGTGTTTCATTTTGTTGCTCATAGCTAACTTCAAGGATTAACACCTGTCAGAGTGAGGAAGGAAGTAGGTAAACATGACTACACTTAACCTGAATGAAATCTTTATACATTTCCTCATCTACGAACATTTCCTCCTGAGTCGGTCAGATAGATTTTAATTTGAAATGGTGGCTGTTTGACTGACAAACAAATCCCATGATCCAACGCTACTTAGCAATCTCATCAAACTACATCTTTGGTTTCACTATTTTGCTAGAGAGACCTCTACTGGCAGAAATTATACAATGAACTTTAATCAAACGTCAAACTTCAAATGACTAAAAAACTTATTGAAAAGTTAGGAAGTACTGGCTGATTGTCAGGGAATGAATACAATCATCAATCACCAATCATTGATCTCACAGTAAAGAGTCCATGACAGGTTGGTTTATAAAAATAACACATCTTTATTTTAGTGGAGTCGGGACGTACAGCTTGAAGTCAAAACTTCATTTTCACATTTCCAGTACAGTTTGTGCTTAGATGTGTTCTTCACCAAGTGTTTTCATTTCATTTAAGGTCTGTGTGTAGAATCATCAACTTAAGAAAGTCATCTTTAGAAACTCTATGTGTCTAAGATAGTTTTTTCCTTCTCTACAAAACCTAGTGATAATTTCCCGGTCCATCCATTCATTTATTTATTCTTTGAATCACCAGAGTCAAAACAGTAATTTTGTAGCACTGTCTTCCCAGTAGGCATGAAACCTTCAAATTGCACATAATTACTGAAGACACCTTCATAAAACAACAATTGCACAATACAGTAACATGTCAAACATGTAGCAGAAAGTCACATGATCATTTGATGAAACAGCACGGTCAACACTTAAAATGTATCTATACATATACTGTGTAGCTTTTAAAAATGAACACTGACACCCAAACACATATTGCGTTCAGGCTGAGCTCCTTCACATCCTTTAAAAATGACATGCGTTGCAAAGAGGTGTGCATGTGTGTGTGGTAGAAGTGTTGAAGGAGACGAAGGAGGCACATCACCCAGACGGTCACCACTGTGAGCAGGTTATACAAACTGGAATAGTGAAAGAACCGCAGAAGCCCTATAAAAGGAGGCATGGGAGTGGAGCCACAGCCTCACTGGGTCACAGCAAGTGGTCAGAGGTGAGGCGGGACGGTCTGCAGGGCGTCTTCAGGTGTGCGATGAATGTTGACATTCTGGAAAGAAGAATGAATCAATGTCAGACACTTTCTGAAAAACATATACGGAAGACGTGAGTCAACAGATTACAGAGCTTTACATTTCTAAACATTAAGAGCAAGCCTAGAAAGGTTAATGTAATGTCATAATATTTTATTTTCTTTCTTTCATTTGAGATAAGTTCATAATTTTTTTTTTTTAACTTCATATGCCCGTAAACAACAGTTTGTCATATTAGAAGGTTTGGGTTTTTTAGGGTTAGGGTTTTTTTTTAAGGGTTTTTTTTAAATCAACCATGGATGATTTGACCTCTTTTTGCCTAATGCTCCTCTAATAACTCATGGAAGCACAGATTACCAGAAACATTTCATAGCTCACAGATGCTTCCATTAACATAAAATAAGCCTTAAGCAGCAGCTTTTTACCTCATAATTTGACCATGTTTTTATATTGCATTTATTGCGACATCATGCACATGGCAGCAGGTCTTCATAGCTTTAGGGTGAAGTTACAGTAATATCTTTCATTCTAAAAAAAAAAAAATCACTGAACCTTTCAACAATGCTGTTAATAACATCATACATTTTATGAATAGTGTAACTCCACATAAAAATAACTGCGTGTGACACAGTGAGTGTTCTGTTTAGGCTGATGAATGGTAGCACTTTCTTATGCTCCCTTGTTGAGCCTCCGCATATAAATGAAGGGAGAAGTCTTGGTCTTCAGTTTGTACGGCAGAGAGAGCAGGAAGGGCAATGCAAGTCTGATCTGCTGATAGTTGCAGTAGGAAGGAAGTAGTCGGTTGCTTTTGATCTCCCAGTACAGTGAGTGACAAATACACAGCTTTATCATAATAAACCTTCAAAGTAAAACATATAACCAAAGATCCTAATTTCAGACATTCAAAACTTTTCACTACTACTTAAAATCAGACTTTGTTAGACTGAAAGTCTTATTAAGGCATATCCAAGGTAAACTGAACGCTGGTCATAAACCATTTGGAATACATATATTCTCTCAGAAAGGTAAAGCTCTGAGTCCTGGTGGTCAGAATCACTACTGCTACTGGCACTAAGTAAGAGAATTTTTAAAACCTCTGAAAAGTATATATATTTTTTTTGTTCTATCAACCTTTTTTTGCAAGCAGATGTCTGCTTTAAAAATATAATGGTAACACCAAGAAATCGATTTTTTAAACGCATTTTTCTAGAGATATGTCAAGGCATTAAAAAATAGAAAAAAGGAGGAAAAAAGCCATTTCCTGTATTCCATTTAGCTAAATACAGATGTATTCTTTACCCATTCATATGTAGGCTCTCATTATTTTGATTTAAGCCCTCAGTGTTTATATTACAGCAATATATGCTGGGTCCTTTACAACACTTCTATAATAAAAATGCTTGTGTTAGGGCCTTTTGTTCCAGTTGCTTTGAAAAACTTGCCTGGTGCAACATTTGTCACAGTTTCATTTGCAGAACAAAATGCCAGTTAATCAAACTACAGCTCACTATCCACAAGTGAAGGGGCAGGCCCTTCCTTCGGTGCAGACTCTCACAGGCTATTGTAGGATGCAGAGGTTCTAATTGTGTCTATTGTTGTAAAACGAAGCACAAGAAAAGTGTGGTATGGATACATGGAATGGCTGAGTTGAGTTTATTTAGAGAATTTAAACACAAATATCCTTTTATTCTGATCAGTTGTATGAATATAGTCAAGAAATCTTCACATTGTTGGACAAAAAGCACAAAATGATTTCTGCTCTTTAAGGATCTTCATTGACAGTGTAAGACATCGTAAACCTTGAGAAAAACTCAAAAAGATGACATTTTAAAAAGAGATAAATATATTGTTGATTTTTTCATGTGCAAAATATAAAAAACAACTTTTTTTTTGGTTGTGCAGTGTTATAAAAGTAAGATTAGAGTGTTCTGACTTCTACCAACAAAAACATAAAGTGATTAGACACTGGTAAATGTTAAGATTAGTTCAACAGATAAATTATTTTAAAAGAATTACCTACAAGAAATGACTGCTTCAACAAAAAATGGTGCTGGAGTCTTGTTGCTCTACAGTTTGGATTACAGCATCAGTTCGAAAAGAAAAAAAAATTGTTAGCTTTTCATTAATTCTCCAAAAATTGGAGAACATGTAAGACACAAGATCTGTGTCACAAGAATGATAATCAAAAGTAAAAACTGGATTCCAGTCAATTACCACTATCATCAGGTATTAAAAAATAAGTGATAGATAATCAGAACTTGAAGAATGAAGAGAGAACTCAATAAAAGAAATGTGGAGGAGAAAGAATAGTGATTTCCTTCGTTTGGTACATATTGCATCTGAAAAGTACTGTGTGTGCAAAGGAGGGTAAATGAGGTCTGGGTTTGGACCGTGTGAAGGGTACTGCTTTATTGGTGAGCTGGTACTGTTAGCAAAGCCTCCTTGGACATCCGCGACACTTCTACGTTCTGTTTGATATAAAACAAAACAAACAAAAAAAACAAAACATAAAACAGGGGGACAGGGATCAAAACACATGAAGGGAGATATGAAGACCAATCCACAGACACTGAGCCAGGACTCTGACTGATGGTCAGATGTACAGGTATAATTTCACATGGTTGAAATTGTAAGTGTCTCCAGTGTCGTGGGCAGCTGTATGTCAGCAGTGCAAATGAAGTGAAAAATTCAACCACTGCATACTGGGCTTTCTCATACCAAGCTAATGCTTTTTTTTAAATTAGAATCAGACTTCTTTTCAGCTACAACATAAAAGAATCTCATGAAGAAGCTTTTTGAGTAATGAAAGTTAATCTAAAATCATACATTTCACCTATAAGTGAAGGTTTCTAAATCCTGCATCATGTAACATTATTCATTCACGTATTCACAGTCATAATATTTACTGCAAGAGCCAACATGTGTATTATTATGTGTAAATTTCACTGAGAATTATCACTGGCTGTTTAACAATCACTGTGTGACTATTTTTATCAGTGCTTTTCAGAGTTAAACTCTGTTAAGAAACTGTAACTTTATCCCCCCAGAGACATGTTAATTGAAAGGGTTTTAGGGTGAAAAGCAACGGGAGCATTGTTGTGTTCTGATAACATATAACCCACACATAATCTGACAGAAACCCCCCCTGAGCTCAGTACTTTTTCATTCCACTGCTTATAAAAACATGGCCATTATAATGGACTGCTGACAAAGAAATCTGGATGGTGGCTGAAAGATGCAGGCAAATCAGGCAAAAATAACGTTCAGCACCTGAAGCTATCAGACTGACACCCTCTGAGCCATTCTGTGTTGTAAAAAGTGGGTCAGTTGTGCTTTTAATATGTTTACTGTGTGTGTTTGTCAGTCTTTATGTTAAAGAAACCTGCATGCATGGCATCTACATCTACTTAGTATATTTTTTTATTTTTACAGGGAAATGTTTTCATGCATTTGTCTCTGTCAAATAAGAAAATAAAAAAATAAGTAAGTAAGTAAGTAAGTAAATACCCACCTCTGGTCTTTCTCGGTGTGTGTTCACAGCCTCCACATTTAAGCTGATGGACTCAACTTTACAGCCTGACCGTGCAGACAAGAATTTGGTTTTATTAGTTCAGGTGGCAGACAAGGGTTTTTTTTTTCTATCCAGCAGAAACAGGCTTACTGTATACATTATACGCTAACAGAAGAACAGTCCTACCGTAAGCCACAGGCGTGAGCTTCAGCACAGTATGCAGTGGGCACTTCAGGTACGGCAGCTCTTCTGTTTGAAAACAAATACAAAAAACTAAAAGTTCAGAAAACTATCTGTACAAAAAGGAGCCTGAATTCCTGCCCCTCTTTTTCATAAATTTCTTTTAATCTATATTTTCTGTAATATACTATATATGATCTTATATGCAATGTAGTATTGTGATAGAATCTAAAAAACATCATTATTTTTAATCTGGTATTTTTGCTACAGTAGCCTGGTCTACAACATGGAAATCAGGTTATTAAGCCAGGAGTAAAACTAACTTTTTAATCTGGGCTTGATGAAACGTGTGCCAGCTTAACAATGAACAGGTCACAGAGTACAAAACATTGTACCCTGTACCTTTTTCAAATCAAGGCATTAACTAGGACCGGGTAATTAAAAAATCTTTTCATGGATAAAGATAAGCTTTGGATTTTTTTGCCTGATAGGGAAAGATCAAACTACCTATCACACAGCAGAGATAAGTATAATAGTCAGTCAGACTGCAGGCCTGCACATCAAATTTCACACCCATTTTCTACCCCAAAATACTGCTTGAGTGACTGTTGAGAAAGGCGGATACTAACATGAATGCCCCCAGTGAAAGGTGTATCCTCGGGATCCATCCTAGAACCACTCCCCTTTCCCAAAGATCCCAAATGCTATGTGTCTGAAGAGATCAATTAAGTAGTCTCCCACGTTTTATATCTTCGTATGTGATGAAAATAATTTAAATAACCAAATACAACCTAGCTTAATCAGGCATATAAGAAACTGAGTAAAATTAAAAATCTCAGTTCTATAGTATGTTAAATTACTTTAATATCATTGAGATGTGATCTGTTCATAGTCAGCGCAAGTATACTTCTCTGAACCATTATTATTTAACTGTCAAGTTTGTTGACTAATCCATGTTTCCCTACATTTACAATGATCTACTTTTTTTTCACGATTCACGTAGGTCACCTATTTTGGTTTCAAAATGGCAAATTTCGCCAAAAGGTGAGTGATTTTCATGCCTGCTATTGAATTTAGTGACCTCTTGCATTACCCACAGTGCTGCTCAACCCATCTTAAGGTCAACTATACAGAATTTGCGTCCATTATTTGTGTCTGTTTCTAAATGTGTGCCTTATTGAAGGGCCAATGCATTAAACCCCACGGCGTCTGTAGTGGCAAAAAACAGCGTCCATGATGTTTGGTTAAGGACTGACCTGCTGTTTTGTCCAGGAAATAGGCCAACAGGCAGCGCATGACGGCCTGGTGACAGATGACCAGCACGTTCTCCTGCCGCTCCAGCTCCATGATGACCGGCTCCAGTCGCTGCACCAGGTCCTCATAAGACTGAGCCAGAAGAGACAAAAAAGAAGCAAATAAGATGCCCAAACAGTTCAGTACTGGACTACAAGAAACTAATAAAAGTAAACAAAAAAAGAATATATATTCAAACTGCCATCAAATCCAGTTATCTGGATTTCTGCTGAATAATCAGTCTCGGGCAAACAGCTTGACACTTTAGAAGGGGGAGAAATCCATGCAAGCTGTCTAGACCCCTGCCAGCTTACAAGATCCCCAAAAGCCCTACATCAGCAATGTCTGCCTGTGCAGCCAACTAAGGCCCACATCCATCTTTCTGTTACATTAATGGAGAGTTAATGGGATGGACTTAAGGTGAGAACAGGCCAGAGGGTAGTCAGACTGCCCGTAAACAACCTGACCCCGAATTTTTTGGCGCACGAAAACACTCCCACAATAATACACAGTCTTTGTTAACTGTCATCTGGTGTTTAGCCAAATCTTTCTAAGAGGCTGCTTGTCCAAGCGGAGGCTCATTAGCAGAGAGTAAGTGGCCAGTAGCCATCTGGATGCAATTAAATTGTGTTGGTGGTTACATGTGTGTCCTGTTCATAAAAGGGGGCAGGCACAGCAGTAGGAAATTCCACAATTCAAGCAGAAACACTGTCCACAGGCATGATACCCCCATGTTAATATAGAAAAACAGACTTCCGCAGTAACATAATCACAACACATCCTCAGACAAAACATAACAACATTAACTTTTAAATACGGACCTCTCCTTTTGGGTATCGATAGCGGTATTTATCCTGGTCCCGCAGTGCAAACTCCAGAGGGTAGTTGTCCTGGATCTCTTCATACATCATCTCCTCACACACACCCTAAAACCAAATCACACACAAATTAAACTCCATTAACACTGTACACACATCAACAAACAGCTCTGCTTAGTGGTAAAGAACATAGTACTCACTGCATCAATCTCATTTAGGACCTTCCACTGCTCATAGGGCACATTGAGAGCCTCAGCTGTCTGGATGGTTCTCTTCATCTGACTAGTCCACACCTTCAGGTCGCTGATGCCTTGTGACTGGATGAACTGGCTTAGCTTCTTTGCAAACTGCATGGAGATGAAAAAAATGAAAACAAAACAAAAGTCATCTTTCACAATCTCATCTAGTCAGAGTTAGCAGACATCTCTCTCTTGTTGGTGTGACATACCTCTTTGCCTCTTGGTGTGAGGCCTGAGTCCCCTCCAATTCGACCCTTGACATTAAGCTCGCTCTCACCATGGCGACACAGGTAGATGGAGCGTGGCGTGATGTGAATGTTCATGAGGTAGTAGACAATCCGGCTCTGGATGTGGTCCAACACCCTGTTGACCATGTACCGCTGACCTACATCCATGATTTTGATGTAGGAGAGATCCCTGAGGGGGGACCACATACATGTTGAACATTGTATGATGTGACTGAGTCAAAACTAGGCTATAGATTTAAAAATCCCAACATAATAAGTTTTGGCATATAAATGAATAACAAACAAATCTATTTGCTGGTTAAAAGTCTTGATTCCAACAGACCGAGTGAAAAAGGTACGCTGTAAATAATTCAGGGGATCTATCTATGTTTTGCTGCCTTAAAATGAGCCCTTAATATCTATAGAAGGAGCAGGTTCTCTTCCACTGAGTCCAGCATGTTGTACTGTCATGTTTATAATGTAGTTCAAATGAGAGGAACAAAAACTGACTCTAACTTATTTTGCGTTTTAAGTGGCCACTGTGGGTTCCTCTACATGCTTGCATGGAAGAGGGAGGGGAGCGAAGGGGTATTCAGTATTTTCCATTATGCAACCTCATCTATAGATATCACTAAATCCTACACAAGGTCCTTTTGGTGAAAACAGTCTTTACATTTTTTTATTCACATGGCACATTTTCACTCCTGCCCTTACTTGAAAAGCCAATGAGCACTGACACACAAGACTATACTACATAACTCATGTCACAACAGTAGGAAATGCTGCTGATTCGAACAAATCTGCAAACATGAGCATAAACTGTCAAAGTAATGTTTATGACAATGTTCAGAAGAAAACACCAGAGCTTAAATCAAATGTCGAGTTATGTTTGAGTTAATTTGTTAAGCACTTTATTCCAATGTGGTTTACAGATTAAGGACTCTCCACACAAGCTTCAATTCTCACCTGTCCAGGACTTCGTCCAGTGTCTCATAGGAGTTTTCATAGCACTTGATCCTCTTCATGAAATCTTCAACTGCTTCTTCTGTGTTGCAGTTGGTGTAGTCTGGGCTACCCAGCTTCACTTGCTAAAAAAGAAACAGCAGAGGAATGAATGTATTTTCATTGTTTTCATGAGGTAAAATAATGAGAAAAACTCAGGACTCTCACCACTATGTTCTCCTGTATGACATCTGGGTCTTCACACACAGACTCTACAAAGAACACCTAAAAGAAAAAAAGGAAGAGGAAGAACAAATCAAGCTTTGCAGTGAATGTCAACTAATGCCTCAGGGTCTCTCTGAATTGTGACAACAAACTACCTTGAAGCCATTCTGTTCTGCAAACTGGATGATTGTTTCCCTCCTTTCTCTGGTGGTGTTTGTTGCATCGAAAACCTGTTCAAATGGTCAGAACAACAATTGATGAGTTTTATAGTGATCTTCACTGTATTTGATCTAATCAGCCTAGCAGATCCAAACCAATACAACATTTGACATGTGACCCACCGCAACTTGGCCTCCTTCTTCTGTGAGATACTGCCGGACATCATTCAATGCTGCTGAGGCACACTGTCTGTAAAGATCATAGAGAGATAAATGTCACATGGTTGGTGGTTTAAATAAATTGTTAAGGCAGTCCAAGACCTGTTGCCACTCTTACCGTCTGATCTTTAACCCCTCCTCATTGTCTGGACGGAAGAACTCAAAGGACTTGTAGATCTTCACACACTCTCTCCTGTACTGCCCAACATTGAACTCTGAGAAAAACAGAGGCAAGGACACTTCAGATAAGCTCCTTCTTAGGCCCCAAACTCGCAATGCACGTCCTGAATAAATTTCCTAAACTAATACATTTCCTCAACTCTGCTGCCTCGTTGAAGCGCCTAAGATTCTGTTCACTGGAGCTGAACTGCTGAGAAGTTGTACCTCTGGTGGGGACGCCAATCCAGTTAAGATAGCGAGTCAGCTTCTTGGAGATATAGGTCTTCCCCCTGGCAGGAAGGCCCACTGTCACAATCAGGGTCGGACAGTTGGTCATGCACACTGGAATGAATGAGGGAGAGAGGAAAGACAGCTTTAGTCTTTACATGGATGTTAAACAAATATTTAAAAGCATATTATTTTTTTTCAGGAGTAATTTAATAATTAGTTTCACAGCTTAAGTTGTATATTTTTATGTTTATGTTTCGAACCCTGCTCTTATACTATCTTGAGCAGTACATAATAAAATAATGATTTAGAGTTTTATATTGACATTTGATTGTCTTTATCAGCGTATGTAATACAGCGTTATCTGCCATGAAGACAAAGTCACATCACACCACCATGATGATGCTGGCAGCTAGGAGACATATCTGAGACATTGTGAAATAAAATGCTTAATTACTCAAGATATCTGGAGAAAGCTAATGGATGGTTTCCACACTGAGTTGCACTGTGTGCACAGATGACTGGGTCAAAGTGCGTGATTTCCTATGTATCTTTTGTAAACTAACAGCCACTGTTTTAAATGTCCTGTCTGTAATAAGCAGGGAAAAATGGAATGATCTACGCCAGTCTGTTCAAACAGGCCTGGTGCATACATTTTTTTTTAAGTCATTGAGGTATTAAGCATTAAAGATTATCTTTCACAACTACCCACATGATTAGCGAAGATTAATTTAAGTTTGTGCTGTTTTATTGGTTCTGCCAACCAACCTATGCTAAGCATTTCACTCAAAAAAGAGACTACTTTATCCACGACAGGCTCTTGATTTCTGTGGCATCACAAAGCCTATTCATTCAAAAATTCTTTCGAAGTCAGGCCACAGTGAGGAGACGCTGACCACACAAAGAAGTGGCCAATAATGTGAGCGCAGATAAAATGCAACAGCACATCCGCGGGGCACAATCCCTCACATGACTACAGGGATACAATTCCTGTTTACCAACGGCAAGTGCTCGACTTGGCACATAATTACCGTGAGTTGGGCATCCCTAGTAACGTTACAAGTCATTTATCCTTGACACGAGCAGCTTTTATCTGCATGAACATCCAGTGAATCCTTACATAACTGCGTACCAGATGGCACCAGCAGCCGCAAGCAGCAAGACATGTGAACCCTGCAAACCGTGCTCTCCGCGCTTTTACTGTACCTTAGTGACGTTAGCTTGCACGCATAGCAAATTGACAATTAACGCTAACTCACATGCAAGGTAACGAATTAGCGTTAATTATTTCAATCACCATAGTGGATCCGTCTGCGTGCTCACAAATGCCACAACAAACTTCAAAACGAATAAATAAGAAAGAATTATTATCGTAACAGCTATAGCTTAACTTACGGGTAAAACAGCTTTACATAACGATACAAATGCTAATATCTGGCACCACGTTGTCTACGCACCCTTTCTTTGAGAAATGTGTTTTTCAGGAAGGCCATTTTTGTATGGCATCCATATCTTCTTAAGCGGATTCTGAGTGAGTTCCCGCGGATTTGACGGTGTTTTGTCCTCCATTGCGTCTTGCGGTGTGGTGGAGGTGGCCGCGGCGGGAGCACGGGGCCTTTTGCCGTGATGCTGCTCTGAAGGTGACCGGTGTTTCATCCGCGGTGCTCTGCTGGGATGGAGATATCCCGGTCGCCTTGTCTATCTCTCCCTCTGCTGTTGTCACGTGTTCCGGTCTGTCTGCAGTTGGAAACCAACGGTCGACCGTAATGACCATGGTATGAGCGCAGCACATTTTCTGCTTAACCGTAAGTGACATTAGCTGTGCTCGTTGGCTGTGCTGAGTACAAAAAAGGCGCACACGCATAGAGAGACGTCCTCGGACCGCGACAACATAAATGTTCAAACACGGAGCTGCTTTAAAATGTCAGGTATGTTAATACTTCTGGATTTCCTATAATAGTATTAGATCCTGAACGAGATTACGTTATGGTCGTGTGAGGGAGGCCCTTAATGGGACATCACTAACGTTAACTATGAACTTACTTCAGTAACCTGAGCTTTGATATAATTAGCTACATTTTACAGCTGTAACAAGTCAAAATGTCTGCTGTAAAACGGGTGCGTGCATAAAGTATAATTCATACGCAGTTGTTCGAAATGTAAAATAAAAAAAGGCAGATCAGGATCTATTTTGACCCATGTGAGCTCGTGCCTGTGTCATCATCGCATGAATGTATAGAAGTGTGCAATGAAAATCAGCTGACCAAATTATCTAACTTAAAAGAATGAAAAATGAATACAAACCCGAAGACCGGAAACAGAGACAGCTCACATTCAAAGTAAAAGTTGCAGGTTTGAAAGCGTGCTGACTGCAGCGGTCAAACCAAACAGCTTTAAAAATTATTATAATCCTTAACTGTTTCTGTCACTTTCCCACAAATGAATGTCAATACATCGCAAATACTGACACTTTCTGTTCTTTGAATAGTAAAATGGCTTGAATCAGACTGAATGACTTACTTTAATTTACTGTATTAAACAAATAAACATACGCTAATCCATGATAAAATTACATAAACAATATTAAGAAGACAATAAAACTTAAGATAATTCTTGAATATTATACATTGACCTTTATGGGTGTGCACATGTATTAGGACAGATACCAACAAAGTCAGCAAATCTTATTTAGCTGTCATAAAAGTATTACATAGAGCCAGCAATAAAGTCAAAAGTCAAGGTTAATCAATCTTTCTAAAGACTTATCACAGGTCGCGACCCAGTTCAAAGTCACATATTCGGTAGTTTTGACCAAAGAAGCAAGTTTGTGAATAATTAAATGATTCATAATGAACTGCAGAACTCCATAATAATTCTAGTGATCGTTCTCCAACTGTATAGATTATCTGTAGTAGTTCACAATGTAGGATAATTTAAAGGTAGGGTGTATTTCCCAATTTCGTTGTCCAACGTACTAAAACAAATGTATGTCGACTCGTATGACAGGCTGACTGCCTCACTCAATTTTGGCATTAAAAAAAATAAGATGTAGATTAAGTTAAGCGCACCAAAGCATTTACTTGTTCCATTATCCATCTTTTGAGAATGAAAATTGAACTCGAAGGCAGAACCGGAAACAGAGACGGCTCGCCTTCAAAGTAAGGGTCGCGCATTGTGAAGCGTGTTGACTATAACAGCAAGTTTCATGAGAAGTGACCAAATTCGCCAAATAAGCAAATAGCCTAAATTATGAAAATAATTCTCAGGTCTTAAATGATCATATTTGTCACTTTCTCAGAATTGAGTACAAATGAATTGTAAATAATGGATGTTATTGCTGGAATAACTATAAAGTGATGTGATTAAAGTGTCTGATGATTTACTTGTCAATTTATATTTGACAAAAAATTTATTCAATTAAAGCTATTTTTTAAGTCTAATCAACATGGAGTGATAGAATTAGTGTTGTGAAATATAATGAATCAAATAGAAAGGGTTGATTTACCTCAAGCATGGAATTTATTACCGTCTCTTACTGATAATCTTATGAGAGCAATATTAGCCCTGCTGGCTCTTTCAGGATTCACCCCACCCCCCATCCCCGAAAAAAACACATCAAAAAGGCCAAGCAGTATAAAATAGTGAAATGCATGCACACATTAACTCTGTGTTACAATCTTTGGCAAAGCTTTTATTTCTTTGTAATTTGTCTTACGTAGTTTCTTCTAGGTTTGAGGCTATGTATAGTATTTCTTATAAGGTATGCTAAAATAAGCCAAACAGTTGTGATTTTATCCATTTCATTTTTAAAGCACAGCAATTTCATGCTTTATAGTCATTTTTTCATGCCAGTTGTTTGTACTGTCTTGTGGGAAAGTGACAGAAATATTACTATATAATTGTTATTAATCATGATCATTATTTAAGATATTTGCTGTTTTATTTACCTCAGCTCTCCTTAAATTTACCTGTTTCCAGGCATCATTGGCTTTTAAATAACATAAATCAACATACATTTGCATTAGCACAAGTAGAACAATACAATTAGCCAATACACACACATTTTTATTTTTTCATTGTATTTTTGGAACAATGGTTAATGAATTCATCCACAGAACAAAAGACTTGTTGTCCGACTACCAAAGTCTATGCTAGGATATTGATTTGGTACACTAGTTTGGGTTTAGTATTAAATACTCTGTCGCCTCTTGGGGGCAGCAGGGCAACATGAACACCACCTTTTTAAACTTACTACGTGACGTATTGCTTATCCAGCAGGCACTTACAAAACAGCCTACGTCAAATATTCACTCTGCCTCAAAGCATCATTTAGTGTCCACCAAATCCTGAATAATATAGTTTCCTTTGTCAATCTGCACTTTGATTCTGTAGCATATGCATTCAGATTTTACAACTTTTTGACATAAAAAAAAAAACTTGCCTGCTACAACTGGAAAGGGGGTTGATGAGAGCAGTGACCGAGAACCACGACAGTTAAATTTTGAAAACACAACAGTGAGCTGAGAGACACTAAAATGCTCTATAGAGCCAAGAGAAACCATGGTTGAATAGAAGATCTTTGGATTTTTCACACAGAGCAGCCTCATATTGCATGTGTCATTTGCCCTGTTGTTTATGTAGAATATTGATGGGTGCAGATTTAAAAAAAACTAATTAGTTTGTTCACTAAAAAAGGCCCTGTAATAGTTTCAACAGACAGTTTCCTTAAAGTAGGCAACCAAACAAAAATAAAGAGGACATTAACATGCATTGTTTGATTTGGAGACTCCCAAACTGGATTGAGCACAAAAACACTTCAGTCTTTCCCTAGTGCACACAGCAGAGAGAGATTGCTGAAACAACACCTCAGGGTGCTATCTCAGGGTCATTTGTGTCAAGATAGTGACTTGGCATTTTAAAGTGCAGCCTATTCGCCTTGTGCACTGACATAATTATCCTAAGCATTTTTTTTTTCAAAAAGCAACAGGCTACCACTGTCATGACTCACAAAATGAATTCTGTACCAGCAGCAAAGAAAATGTGCTCTCTGCCTTACACACCCATTGCCCACACACACACACACACACACATACAGGTGTTTTCACTTTACTTGTTATTTCTATGTTTTAGGACAAATTACAATGTAATGGTTCTTATCAGTGCCTTACATTTGGCAGCCTCACATAATTTCCAGCTCTGATTTGTCAAACTTCAGCAGAGGTTTAATCAGCTGTCACAAACACCTCACAAGTGTGGGTGTGCTCTTTCATTAAACATTTTCAGTATTGCTTTAGGATTGCATTGTGTTTGGCCTTATCTTAGCACAGTAGTTGCATAAGAGTTGACCCTGGGCTAAGTTTGCTTATTTCACAGATCTAGGTTTACCCAATGCTTTGTTAACCTAAAAAACCAGAGGTAGCCAGTCATTGTTATTTGGCATTTCAAGAATCAGCTGAAAGCCATACCTCTTGGGCTAAAATATTTAGAATAAGAGACTGTCTGGACTGAAAAAGCCCCAATTGTTTGGCCATTTCTTTAAATTATGTAGGCTTCATAAGGACTGAAGTGCAACAACTTAATTTAATAACCTAATTCATTTATTTATTTATTTAATTCAGCAGAGGTTAAAAAAGTGGTTACTCTTCCCACATGCTTCCCTTTCACACCCTCCTGACCAAAAGGGAACAGGAAGAAGGAAATCTTGTATACCTGCTCTTTGTCCCAACAGTGCAATAGATGAATAGTTGATTTTCTTTATCCAATCTAATCTAAATCATGCAGTTGTTTTTGGTCTTCAGAGCATTTCAAGTACAATACATGAGCTGTTTCTCATTATGGAAAATTGTTTTGGTCATTTTTGCTTTTAAAAAGCAACTCAAAGTCACATAGATTTGGAAAAGACAGTGAATGAGACAGCTCTCTGTTTCCTGGAAGGCGTTCAACATTTCAAAGCAGGAAAAAACAGGTGTACAAAATGGCATTAATGATTGCTGAGTTTCTTGTAGCTGCTTCAGTTTTTTAGTAATACTGCTGTGCATGTCAGCAGACTTTAACAACTTCCTGGAGCACTCAGCTTGATATATTAATATTTTTTCTTTTACTGCTTTGATGCAATCTACAATATCTCTTCATACTGCAAGTTTTCCACAGATAAAATCGGCAATCACGGAGTAACATGTTTTTAATGCCTTCCTCCGGTTCTCTTTGAGGGCATTTTGTGTGCTGTTTTTTCATTAACTTCTGCACAATGACTGTTAACATTAACAGGCTCTTACAGGAGCTAAAACTTTTGCAAGCCAACAACGCCCATGAGATGGCAGCATTTCATTTCCTCTTCCTCTGTATGTTGGTGGCCCAGGCTTGTTAATGGCCAGAATATGAGAAACACCTTTAATGCAGTCCAACTCGACAACCATGCAACAGGTTATATTTTTCCTATAGATGTAATGCTTATGATGTTTGGATTCCACTTGGGGCAAAGTGTCAGAGAACTTGCATAAAGCTGTTTCAGATATTGTCTATCTCATGTGAACTAAGCACCTTTCAAATGAATGCAGTGGTGTACATCACCATCACAATGATTTAAAAAATAACCATGGAGATTTAGACTAACATAAAAAACTGAGCATTAGAAGCTTTACAAAGACGGGACTTTCTGCAGAAGTGTTATATTGATTGAATTACACTGCTTGAGTGTGCCTATAGTTTCTAAGTCATTGTACATTTTCAGGTTAGTAGGCCTATCTATTCATCTGTTTATGTGTTCCTTATGGACTCATACGATAATAATAATAATTAAGCTTTAGAGTCTGCCTGGTGGTATTGTAACGGGGCCTGTGACCTAAATATGGTAAGATGGAAGGTTTCTAATTAAAAAAGCTCCTTCTCTCTCAAATTCCCTGACCGCGAGTAGACTATAATATATGTCAGGTTCATCAGATCCACAAATAAATGGCACACTAACTCATGCTGGGAGTATATTTTTAGCTTTTTACAGGTAATATAAACACACTGCACTGCAGTTTGGGGAAAAAAAACCCTACAAGTTGTAATACATACTGTGAAAGTTATGCAGCACTCGGTGGGCTATTTTAAGTCTTATCATTGAGCTGGGTAGCCCTGTGTAAAAACAGCAGCAGTGTGTAAAAACAGCAGCAGATAGTCGCTCCTATGTGTGTGAAATATGTCAAATGAGGTGTGCTGCACGCTGTGTGCACAGGGACATGAACAGGAAACAGATCTGAGTGCTCCTCCTCCCAGCAGGCAGCTGCCAGGCTGTGATTGCAGCTAGCAGCCTCTAGCCTGTAATATAGCTCACTGCAAAAGTCATTTCCCAATATAGTATGTAAAGATTACACTTGGCGGTGAAGCAGAGATGTCTCTCCATGCTCATGAGCCAACATTCAGTGTTCAGGAGACTTACAGTAAATGTCATGCATTGCATCGCAGCAGCGGCAGCACAGAAGCCTCTAAGCAACGACAACAACAAGAAACACAACTAACAGCCAGAAAACACAAAGTGCATCGACATGTGCATTATGATCGGTAATTCAGTAAACTAAAATAAAACCATCGCGATAATAACAGAAAGCAGAGGGGTGGGCTGTCCGCACGGAGTGTTCAGATTGTTGGTTAGTATTTTTTAATATCGCCAGCAGCCTAAAAAACCTCCTGGCTCCTCATCCTCTCTGTAACAGTACAGTAAGAGCTGCTGTTTCAAATGAGGTCGGTTACTGTTGAAAAACCAGCGGTAGTCGCCTGTAGTTGTTATGTAGGGCAAAGGTCTCGGTGACAGCGCCAGCACACTGACTCTTGTTTACGTCTTGACAGGCTGCTCGGCGTGCCCCGCGCTGCCCGACGCTCTCCGTCCTCTGTCAGAAGACTAACAGTTTAAAGTCCCACAAGTCTAAATGAAGCCCCTGACAGCGACGTCTCTTACCCGCTCTGTCCTGGTTGTGTGTGAGCTTGGGTCGGCTGGAGCAGCCTCTCATCATGGGCGTCTGTCTGATGGAGCGCGGCGGCGGCGGCGGGCGGCGGGCGTTGCGTACGTGCAGCAGCAGCAGCCTGCTGAGCGCTTACACTACACTGATGCTGAGGCTCGCGGTGCACACACCCACTGTGTGAGCGTGTGGGACCTCAGGTCGGGAGGAAGGCTTTCTCCAAAACTGGATGGAGTGAGGTAGCAGCCCACCTGACCCCCCCCTTTGCACCCTCCTACACCACACCTACTCCTTGACAGCTGGGTGATGTCCTCAGCAACCCTGACATGGCTCGAGTGGAACAGTTTCCAATGGTAACAATAAGGATAGAAAATATAATAACAGCATACAGTCATACAGCTAAACTACAATGGCCAATCAGAGACAGCTATATAGATATATAAATATTTAACATTCAAATCTTAATAAGACATCATAGGAATATTCTGTGTTTTGTTATGCGCAACTTGTTGGATTCTCCTTAAATAGTAGCTTATGTCATGTCATTGATAAATGTCGCAATGTAAACCTTAGGTCCATACAAGACTACAACAGGAAGAGCTAAAAAGATTTCCAGGAAGAGTCAGACTTGCAGAACTTGTTTTTCTTGAGTGCCTATAGATGGATTTTCCCTATTTGAACTTCTCTATGCTTAATGATGTAATAACTCAGCACTGCTCTTGAGTCATTGTAGGCTTTTATCAACATAAACATACCACAAAGAGGCTCTTTGGTTTCAGTGATGTGAAATTTAAAGTCAGTCTTCACAAATTGATCTGAGGCCATTTAAAAACAGGATTTGTTTTCATGACTGTGCTGTACACTCCATTACTGTGACACACCTAAACCATAACTGGTGCCCTGATCACAAGTTTGTTGTGAAGTAAATTACCAATTCCGGAAAGGATGCCAGAAAAAATACCTGGGCAGTGACTGTTCACCAGTTACGGTAAGATTATTCACATGAAAAAATCAAAAGAATGCGGCACAGGTTTTTGTCTGTCCGGTGATACGAGCAACAGACCGATGGACCCCTCTGGGAAATAGCTACAGCATGGGTGCTCGAACCTTTTCAGCTCCAAACCCAAAACTGACATTGGTTTGACACTTGGTGGTCCTCCCAAATTTACAAACACACATCATAAAAAATACCTTAAAATCTACCTTTATACAAACAGTTTTAAAACAACACAACAAACAGTTTATATCAAATGTATGTAAAGTAAGAGTTTTATTAAGTACATCCAAGCAATCATCAGATTTGCAGAGTGTAATGTTACCTTTTCTCAATATTTTATGCAATATGTACATACAATTTTGAATGTCTCTTTTATATGGGACAAAGGGATCACCTGAGCTGCCATAAGGGCTCTTCTTCCCATTAGAGACCCAATAAAAACAAACATGTTAGCCATTTTAAGTCTTGATCCTAAGTTGGGGGAACGTACAGGAGCTACTGGATTTTTCATGTCTCAGGTTTTTGCACTTTGTAAAGATCAATTTGTAAACATTTTTTGTCATTTTGATCATCAATCCTTTGGTTGGTGTTAAAAGCCCAGTTTAAGCCATATATTTTAGGTTGCAAAACAAAGAAATTAGAAAGTTCAAGGTGAATGCAGGTTTGATGGTGGGTTAAATATTTTTATTAAGTATTTAAGCACTTAATGTAATTACTGAATGTAACTGATTGTAGCTAGTTCACTTAGCCATCTCACACCTACAATGCTATGAAAACATGTAAATCTGGAAGCCCTTGACACTGTGACAGAGCACAGCAGAGAGGAGAAGAAACAGTGGAAGGTCAGATGGCTTGCAGCTGACCTTAAATACATTCCTCCCTAAAGGCCAAAGTGATCCACACACCCCTCCATACCTTAACTCTCCCTGTACGCCTCAAACACAAGCCTCAGACAGAACACCCTTCCAAGATCAGAAGACTTTTTAATTTGAAGTTAGTTTTTACTTTTTAATTTTAGCATTGACTTTTAAATTTTGTTTTGGCTTTTTTTTTTAAGTTAGTTCTCAGAATAAGTTGTCTAGTTTTGGTTTGGTTTCATTTTTTTCAGAGAGGCTAAGATATAGCTTTTATATGATAAGTTTTAGTTTTACAGTGGTTTGGATTGTTTTGGTTGTTGTCATGTGTAACATGTCCAAGTTACAAAATGTGCTATGAAATGCTTCTTATTCAAATATCTTTATATCTGTGATACCCATGTTTAGCATGGAGGGAAACTAACCTGATAGCGTATTGCTTAAAAATATTGAATTCCTTTATGTATTTTTTATTAAATTTAGTAGTTTTGTGACCAGGCAATATCATTTCAGTTCAGTTATTGTTAGTATTTTTTTTCTGTTTTTACAAGAGTCAATTGCAAATAGTCTGATTTAGACCATGTAAGGATAAATACTGAATGTCATTCTGTTTTCTGTCAGCCTTTTTAATAGATCAGTACTACTACTTTCATTTCACATTTTTTAAAGGAGATATGAGACTTTAGCCCATGTTACAGGACCAGTAGACATTATGACTTAATACAAAGCTGCTGTACGGGCAGAGACTTGCACTGAAGCTTCACAGGCAAGAGCACATGATCCAATCCATCCATCCCAAAGAATGAAAAAATGTACATATAAAAGTTTATCCCCCGTGTATTCTGTGTGTACAGTGCTTAAAAAAGTGACCCATGTCTGCATCTTCTGTTGACCCGGTGAGTACTGTTGCGTTCATGTGTTCACATGATGTCGGTACCGAGGTCTCTGGTGTTTGTAAACATCTGGAGGAGAGAGGATTTGTGTCATATGTGGAATAAAACAAACAGGAAGTGCACAAGACACCATTATGACAACATCAAGTAGGTGTTTCTGATAGATGCTGTAATTACAGCTATGCTGTTTTGCAAAATGGATGACTAACAAAGGAAAAACACTCCCCACTACAGCTCAACGAGGTAGTATGTTATTCGCAACATATTGTAAAATTCCACTCATAAAAACTCCTCATGTAATTCTTATTTTTGTCTTATTCCAAAAACTTGTTCCTTTTCTTTCCTCAAAGATGTGTAGCACAAAACAACAGCTGAAAGGTCACGCTCTATTTGGGCCACATCTAATCATGGCTGACATCCCATATTTACAGCAGGGAAGCCAAGTAATTCTTATGACTAGCATCCCCTAACCTATCCTCTAAATACTGCAGGGGCACCATGTGATCCAAGTAGGGGAAAGGTACATAGTGTATAATCTAAGCATAATAATGTTGACCTTTTCCATTCGAACACTATGTCAGGTGGCGGAGTCCCAAATAACCACTCTGCTGCTGCTATTTATAGCAGCTTCTCAAAGCTTGAAAGTGACAAGTAGGAACAATAGCTCCGAGGTCTGCAGGAAAAACGTCTTGCACATGAACACTTCATCTTTACTTTATAAAGTTTTATTTACAACCATATAGACAAATACAGACAGGGTTTCTATCATTAAAGGCTTCACTGTCTTAGTCATGTTTTCATGTGAAGTTAAACTGCCTGTATTTACCAGAAGCATTTTACTCAACCTGCATAAACACACATTAACAGGACCTTTCTCAAGGAAAGTGTCACAACCCAACCACATCGCACAACAGCTCAACCATTACCCCATACTGCTTACACAAAGCCCTCTGGCCTCACACTGACAGGAAGCAAAGAGCTGCCTCTCGTAACTCCATTGTTACGACGACACATAGTTGATTGGCAGAAGTGATACTGATTCAGTGAACGGCTTGGTAGTACGCTTTGCTTCAAGGAATAAGTCCCCCCTCTGGGTTGATGTGTAAGTCATTACGGAGTCTGCATTTCTTTGGTTAGTCAGTCAGTGTCAGACTTTTCTTCAGCTCCTGAAGGCAAAAGACAGGCAATATTAAGACAACACAGACAACAGTGAGTGTTTTAGTTTCACAGTCTGTCTATAGCTGGTTGGTCTGTCTCTGTGTTTTATTTTCACGCTAATACATGGTTGCAAAGGAAACCTCAAGTAGGCAACCAAGCATTCAGTACATAAAATATAATCACTAAAAATACTTTGTCTGCACACAGACACTCTTACAAACAGCCAAGATCTAAAAGTTACATACAGACATAAAAATAAGTAAAAACAGACGAGGCCTACAGTGAGCAGAGCTGCTGATTTCTTCTACTGACAGCAGAAACAGGTGATATCATGTCTTGACATGTCTTACAAATGTCCAGCTCTGACTTTGTTGTTGTTTCTGTGTTGTCCCTTGATTTCAGATAACATGTCCTCAACAACCAGTCTCTTAAGAGTCACATGAGGGTCTCTGAATGATCCTCTCCTGCACAAATCAACTTGTCCTCCCTTTTCTGAGATGCTTTTCCATCATTTGAAGGTCTGCCTGGATTTCCACCAACAGTCCTCTGTGTCTCATTGGCTTTGGCAGACCGTTGATCCACTCTTGGCCCCTGCAGCGGCCTTCTTGCGTCTCTTGTTGAGCAGCGGGTTGCTAGAAGTGTTGAGATCTTTGATCTTCACCTGGTCGTAGTCCACACGCATGGTCGCTAAAGCGCTGGTCATCTCCTCCTGTGAGAGACAGGGTAGAAGATCAGGTATAGTAGAGTGTGTTAGTTCTGTAAAGACCTCTCCAGTAAGAGTGCAGGGAGTATAGTACTTACAGATGAATCTGTTTCATGTTCCCCTTTGATTAATTCTAGTCCCACTCTTGATCAGATTTTAAATGGTTCAATTATAACTACATTTCCCCATCTACAGTAACACAACTTTAGTAATTAGTGCATATATATGTCTTCATTGGCATTTTCACAATCACGTTTATTCCTCATAATTAGTTTTCTTTAGTTTAGCATTAACCCTGGAAGCAAGGGGGAGGGTGGCCTGGACCTGTCCAAAAGCAGCAAAATCTGCTCCTCTACATCGATGTCATGTCTTTCATTTTCAGACAAAACAGACCTTTAAGTCGTGGTTTTCCTGTGAGTTATGTCCCCGACTTTTTCTTGACTGGAAGTACCAGTGCGGACTTCCTTAAGTTCCTTCTCACTATCAAGAATAGTCTGCTGCCATGGCTTGACCCAAATTGTACAAAATATTGTTTTTAATACAAAAAAACTTTGGTTTTCAGATGAATTAGGGTGACACTAGGGTAAAAATTTAATATGTGAACTTTAAAGGTGCTGCTTAGTAGAATTTGGACAACTGTGGACAAAGCAAGGTCTGCTGTTTCCAGTCCTCAGTATTCTGTCAATGTCTGTTCCTTTAAGGGCCTTTCTATAGCAATTCACTAAATAGTTTCAAGTACAGGGAGAAATAGTCATGGAGAAAAAAGGAAATACAGGCCTCAAACTCTATGAAATATGCTACAATGTGAGAAAAACGGTCTGAAAACTGGAGCTGAGAGCTGTGGAAAACCATTAAACTCTTCATCGTTTATGATTCATGATTTGAAACAACTTCTCATTCAGATCCAGACTACCTGCGTAAAGAGAATGGAAGTCTCATTTATGTGCTTTATGAGAAGTGGTTGTTCAAGATTGCGATCTGTGAAATTTTTACACAACACTGCCTCGCCCATTGCAGAATCCAGCGTAAGCATATTGTGTTGATATCATTTCGGAGAAATGCTCTTTGTATAACTTATCATCTCAAACTTGCTCATTCAGCTGTTGTGAAGGAATGTGTAATTCTGCTCATGATTTTTGCTAGTTTTCGGCCACTGAAAAAAAAATGCAATTGCACAACTGCGACTTTTTATACAGTGCTGGGGAATTAACCCCACAGTGACTTGATGAGAGCAAACAGTGTTCATGTTCTTTAAACACATTTCTTTGTTTAAATCATATAAAGGAATTGTGAAGAATGGCACAAGTATTGTATCAAAGTGTGTACATAATGTATGTGGTGTGCATGTGTTTGCGTGTGTTTGTAAGAGAGAGAGAGAGAGAGAGAGAAAGAGAGAGAGAAAGAGCTTGTCCTAAATGTAACAGTGACGAACTCGTTTGTGACCTCTGCTTCCCCCTGGTGGCCATCAGGGGATCATTATGATGGTGCATGAAAAAACCTTCAATTTTGAACATTTTAATTAATTTGTCTTTCTGAATAAGAATTGTAATTTTAAATTGATGTTGTTCCTTTGCTGGGTTTCTCATGTTATTATGGTTACTATAGGGGCACACTGCTGTTTTTACACATGAAAATAAGTCATCCAGATTACTGCTCAAAAACAGCAAAACGTCATAAGTCATACAAGGCCTGCAGAATCTAAGGAAAGATGATCATGAGCTACATTATGGGAAATGTAGGATCCAACAATTTTGGAAGTTTCCCCACCATACCAAAGATGTCATGATATTTTGCCGTCTACTGGGGCCAACTTTAATCTGACAAACTGCAATGTAGATGAGTGACCAGAGGGGGTCAGTGTTGTTTTGCCTCTGACCTTCACTTCCTCCCACATCTCTCTATCTTCGGTCAGAACCCTGGTGGTGTGGAGCGGCGTGGAGGGAACTACCATGGACTGCTGCAGAATGCACACACACGCACACACACACACAAACAGATAAAGATATGAACAGATGCACAGACTAACAGGAAGCACTACAGGAAGTATACAATGTCTATCTGTACTGAACACCCATATACTTACATTGATCCAGGGATGGTTCATAAATTGAGTGATGGTCATTCTCTCGTTAGGGTCTGTCTTCAGGAGCTGATGGATCAAATCTTTTGCTGAAAGAACAGAGGCCATGCAAAGATAATTCCATTATTAATAGCAACACATACACTCCCATACAAATCTTGCATCTCTTTTCTTGATCTCAAGGACAGACTGGCCTACTTACACAGCAAATAGACTGATGAGAAAAGAAGTGAGTTTGAGGTTAAAAAAAAAAAGAAGAATGATACTATGTGCACTGAGTCATGCATCTTCATTGGACACTTGCAGTCAGCTGGTGTTCAATTAATCTTCTGTAAACTACCCTATAGAGGAGTCTGGTCATGATAATATGTGTAAGCTATTAAAAGTAAAATAAGTTTACGAAAGCACCAGAAATACATGTTGGTTTGTGTCAGAGAAGATCTACACTTGAGTGACCTTCCAGGCAGAACTACACTTACATCAAGGCAAACAGAGACCATGGTTAAACTTTTTTTTGGTTTCTGAGACTGTACCCAGGCAAGGACACATGAAGCTTGAAGGAGAGATACAGCAGAAAGATTTCTGATGAGCTGTAGCTGATTACATTCTATGATTTTTGTGTAAGATCTATAAGAATCTCTTTGAGTCATCCAGTAAACCTGTGCAGTCAGTTAGTTGTCTAATGGTTTTCTGTTCTTGACTGCAAGCTCCACATTGAAACCATGTTCATGTCCCTGTAAAATGACGATGCTGTTCACAGATCAGAAAAGACTGTTTGACAAAGATTCAAATAATTTTATTAAACTTCACTCTGTTGTCCACAACAAAAATACCAGTTACAAAACACTTAAATTTGGTTATCCTTTCTTCAAGCTAGAAAACAACCAAACTGTCCATCATCAGGCAAAGAGCTGAACTGATCAGATGGTTTTGACAGACAGCTTGATTACTCTGCTTGGTCTAAAAAAAACTTTGCTCATATTATATGCTATAGGACATTCTTAATGATAGGATTGTGTCTTTTTGTAAAAACATTAGATTTTTTCTTGAAAAAAAGTGTGTTGTCATGGCATCACTGCATCAAACTAAGGGGTGCATATTAAGCCCATATGTCACCAAGCAGCACAGTTCAGTTTGTAATGAGAAAGAGAGCTGAGCGCCCATCACTTGTACTCACTCAACATGTATGCAGAGACTCATTGTAACATTAAATGTGAACTGATGTGGACGCTGTCCACTTGTGAACCGATCACCCAGGATGGATGTAAATACCAGTGATAAACAGGTTCTGTGTGTAGGTGTCCTCACCTTCCTGTGACACATCAGCCCACTCTGGGTTGGGGAATTCATACTGGCCCATCCTTATCCTCCTCTTCATCCCTGGAGAAATGGCCTGTCCTGTGTTGGAGTAAAAAGGAGGGAAGCCACACAACCTACAGAGACAAATGCATTGCAATGCATCAACTATAAAACCTTAAAAAAGATTCACCACTTCTTTTGAAAGTATCCACACGCAGAATTCATCATATGGTACAGTACATCAGTACTCACAGGATGTACATGATGACGCCCAAAGACCACATGTCACAGGACTTGTCATATTTCTCTGGGCCCAAAACCTCAGGAGCTTATCATTAGCAAAACACAAACACATAGAAACAGACAGGAATTATAATGGAGATCAGCAGAAAACTCCCTGTGGCAATTCCTTTTTTTTCCCTATTAAAATAATTTGTAATGAAACAACAAACATAAGCTACTTACCCACATAGTATGGCGTATAGCAGGGGGTCTGCAGGGGGTTGTGTAGTGTGGTCTCCTTTGCAAAACCAAAGTCTGTTAATTTGAGGACCCCATTTCTTTCTTTGGTGGTGTATAGCAGGTTCTCTGGCTGGAAAAAAGGCAAAGGAAGAAGATTATTTAAAATATGACAAGATTTCCTCCAATGACCCACAGCTGTTCATATTCTTGAGGTTTTGGGTGGTGATCCTCAGCACCTTGACGTCTCTGTGAGCGATGTTAATGTTGTGGAGGTAGTCAATGGCCGTGCCGATGTCCCTCATGATCTCAGAAGCCTCTGGGAGGAAAAGAGGAAAGCAAGCTCTCTCAAACCAGAAGCAGTTCCAGTGTCACAAAGTGACAGATACAAGAAAAACAGGGATCATGAAAATTAGAGGAACAAATGTTTGCATTCTTTTTGTGTTCTGTAATCTCCTGTCCAATGTTATCCGAGTTGTCTGCCTAATATCACACTTTTCTGGGAATAACTGTTCCTTCTTTCTCTCACATCCTGTTATGTTATTCAATATAGTCCATCCGCTCATCTATCCTCACCTTTCTCAGTGAAGGCCTGGTCTCCTCTGGCCTGGATTCGACTGAACAGCTCTCCCCCCTCCATACTGGAAACAGACACACACACACACACACACACAATTTACAAACTGCACTAATGTCACTCCACAGGATAATGTCACCTGAGTATAAATGGAAAAGTTGATGAAATTTTCCAAGGATTTTTAAAAACTTTTGTCATCTCGGAGCATATTAGGGCTCATCATTTAGACATCAACAAAAAATTCATTAAAAAAATGTTTAAATAAACATTAAATGTTTTTCATCTTTGATTTTAAGTCATTTCTAATTTATGTCTACTTCCTCTCCCTTTACTCATGTCATGCAGTGCTGTGAAAATACTGGAAAACAATCATGATTCATGATAAATCAGAGCTTGAACTAAAAATAAATGTGTTTATTGGAACAACCCAGTTACAGTATGACTCAGGTGAACTTAGGTGCAAAAAAAGTGAAAAAGTTAAATAACTACAGAAATGACATGATATTGTTTAGAATACAAACAGTAAATCATTACTAGTACACTGATTGTTTTCTGTATTCATCTTTACTTTGTTTTGCACTGTGAGCGATTAGGCTGGATTTCAGCAGCAACCTGTTTAGCTGTTCAAAAGTTAAAAAAAGAACTGAAGTTTTCCATTTCACGCTTTCAGTTTCGTACAAGGAGAAATGAGGACTGAAAGTTTTGAGTGAAAGGCTCCTGCAGTAAAACAGAGAAGTGAACTGGATCAAAGGCAGAAGAAGGAACGCAAATGGTTGTATTAGAAGAAATGAGAGAGTTTATGTGAAATGAGCCTGCATTTAAATATTTTAACCAAGTCTGACATTTAATTCCTGTGACCTTTGACTTCATACTCTCACGACTGAAAATGTGTCATAGTCTGATGTTTGAGCCTCCCACTCTCTACTTTCACAACTACACAATAAAAAGTCACTACTGATACCTGAAACTCCTCAGAAAAATTAATTTGCGTAATGTGGATGGAGACTAAATTGCGTTAAGCAAAGACGTACTTTCTGTGGCTCATTAGTGTACAAATAAGCAGATAGCTGACAAAGAAATATGATGTGGTGCTGATCTGATTGCTCTTTTCCCTCTTTGAGCCTTGCTCATTCAGGAAGTAGCTCACAGAAGTAACAGGTTACTGAGAACACCTACATGCACCCACACACAAGGTCAGCAACATACAGTACCGCACAAACAATTGCTGTGCCAATAAATGAGGTGACGAGAACCAGACGCTTTTTAAAATTCCTTTGAACAGAGGACGGTTTTGTTCTTCTACTGTCACTCTCTGTGGTTTCTTGTTTTTCCCCTGGATTACTGTTTTTATTCACTCTCTAGTGGAAGAGAAGGCAATAAAAAGTACAAAGCTTAACCACGTGTATGCACATAAAAACACTGAACACACATACACACACACACATCATTGAGTCACTCAGAGTATTATTATTATATTATATTGATGTTCCTGCCAGCAGTATCCAGGTTTCAGTGTCAAGTCTTATGACTGACCTTTAGCATGTGTTAAATCTGCCCTCAGTGGCACACACATACACACACACACACACACACACAAACACATACACCAACACACGGTTCTGTGTTGTGTGAAATATCTTTGCATATAATACATTTGTAAAATCAGCCTCCTGCATCATTTTTAGGAAATGAAAAACATTATTAAAAGATGTAATTATACAAAAGAAACAACCCTGGTTCATATAAACCTTATGTAAAAACATGAGGATTGATTGTCTATTAATAAGTTATGTGTGTTGATGTGTAGTGATGACACTATCCTGGGGAAAATGTGTGATATAATATACTACAGATGTTCTTTATTTATCACTAAGCAAATGTGAAAATTCCAGTGGAAACCTGCTGACACTGAGCAGAACAGCCGTAACTTCCCGTTTTCTGGTCAACTGTTGACAAAAGAGGCTCCTCAGATAAACCCCCTGAATCTGTTTTTAAAATCTGCACTCCTACGCAGGGCTGTGAATTCCAGGACTTTAGAGTCACTGTTAGCTTTGATGCAAGTTTTATAATCTGATGATAAAATAGCAATGTAGTTGATGTAAAAATTTTAAGAATTGAGACTCTTTGACAATTATTATTCTTTACCTGAGAAATTAATACTTTAAGTTTGTCTGAGAACTTACACTAAATGTCAACAAATATGGACACATCATAAAGAAATACAAGGTTGTGAAAAACAAACGTGTTAAGCTGGCTTAGGTTGTGTTAACTGTTGAGTGCAGTGATGAGATGTGAATCCTACCACTCCATGATGATGAGCAGGCACTTCTTCCCATGATGCATGTTCTCATACAGACTGAGGATACGAACAATATAAGGACCTCCGGACACTCGCCAGTGCAGCTCAACCTCTCGTCTGGCTTTGGGGCTGTCATAGAGAATCTGGGAGACACATACACACACACACAGAATGATAAATACAAAGTTAATTACAAATAAACACAAAAAATCATTGTCAGTGTGTGATGGAGCTATTGAACACTACATTTATTTCTTTTGCTAAGTTCCACATGAGTACAATGTTGCAGTTGATCAACTTTAGGTGGATTTACACTTTTTTAAAAACTTTTTTTGCTCTTTTTTCTGTTTCCAGCTCCTCAATTTAGATTTGCTGCTTTTCGGTTTTTACATCACTGTAAATTCAATATTGTTTGGCCTTAAACTGTTGGCTGTTAAGAGCAAACAATATGAAAATGTCATTTTGAAATTTAACGAACTGTGATGGATATTCTTTAAACACTGTTTTGTATAAACAACTCAAATGAATCAAAAAAGTGACAGGAAGGTTTACGGATGGTTAAAAAGATGGTAAGTTGAAGCATTAGTGTAAATATCAGATACAGTCTTTACTAATACACCCATGGGAACTGCAACCTCAAATCTTATTTAATCTACACCATCATGTCACATATTTATGTGTGCAACGATAGCAATTTTTTTTCATAGTTTTGGTACCACCGTCACCGATGAAGTCTTACATGGTTTATTAGTTTTTGTTTACATTTTTATTTTAATTGGTAGAAAGGGATCCTTCAGTGGTGTAGATTAAGTAGGTGAGAGAAAAAAAGGTACTAATGATAATTAAAACAAGAACACAATCAGGTGTCCTTGCTGATCCACTGTTGTTAACTGAGAACACCCATGTGGTTCCTAAAGCGACCAGATCACACGACAGGATGTGTTTGACATAAGCAGATGCACAGACACACATATATAAACCCCCACACACATATATAAACCCCCACACACACTCAAACACTCACACACACAGCAGGTGGCAAACCTTGACATAGCACACATGTTCAGTCAGAGTGTATTTTTGGATATGACAGTAATGGAGAGAGCCTCTGCTGCTCACAAGGCCGATCTGGTCACCGACCGAGTCTGGAGTTCATCAAAGACAGACAGCCTGACTCACTGACGTATGACAGACACATTCAATAACACACGCTAAATCTGTGCTCTGTACCAGGTGAACATTCTGAAAATGTGAAAAAGATGTTTAAAACTTCACATTCAATTTTAATTAAATTTAAGTGTACTTGGAAAGTCCAAACTTTAGAGCCACTCACAACAATAATGTTGTTTTTTAGCTGACTAATGTCAAAGAGGAAGTGAAGGCCGAGGGTTTCGAGCAGCAGGGTGTTGAAAGTAGAAGTTGAGAGTTTCCGTTAGCTCATTTGTCTGATCTACTAGTAGATATGTCCTACTTTGCAAAGCAAAACAGTGGGCAGCCTTCTTTCTGCGATGTCATTTATAGCTTTATGACTTTAATCAGAGCAGACGGCATGTGAGTTGGTTGTCTTAATTTCCTGCAATGAACCAAAATTGGCCACAATAAAAGAAGAGTGTGTGGTTTAAACACACACATATAAAACACTGAGGGGGAGACAGGGAGTTGACTGAGAGAATGAGACAGACATAGTTTATCTTCTGGTGGACTCTCTTCTTATACAAAGACACATCATGGAGACTAGACACAAGTTCATCCCTGATTCTGGTCTGAGCCGATCGACCACATCCTCTCTATCCTTCAAAAAAAATTCCTGTCCAGAGAGACTGGCACACACACATCCACACACACACACACACACACACACACACACACACACACAAACCTCAACATAAAAATGTCAACTGAATTCAACAGTGCACCCACAAACACTTATTTATATTGGTCCACAATGTTTACACTCTATCAAATATTAGCGGCTGTGTGAACACTGGACAGTATATCTTAATAAAAAGGGGGTTTATCTTTACAATTTAGTCAATAAAGCATTGCTCCTCAAAGTGGCTCAGTGATCCCGATATTAATAAACATGGGTGATTTTCTGTACCTGATTGTGTAGTAATAGAAGTGTTATGCAACTCCACTACATTTAGCTTAAGACTAAAACTCTGGCAGTTAATGATAACAATAATATGCAGTTTTATGAACAACACTAAGAGCCTAAAGCCAGGCTATTTTCTTTGTGTTAAGGCACAGTGATGCTTTAAGCCAACTGCAACAAACTCACAGTGACACTGCAAACATACTGATGATTAATAGCTATAATGTTTACCACATGCACTAGCCTCGTTTAACAAACTGGCATGCTACCATTTGCTAATGAGCAATAAACACAAAGTGCAGCTGAGACTGATGGAGACGTTATTACCATTGCAGGTTCTTCTTTGTAAATCAAAGTGTGGGACATTTAAAAGTATTGACCTGATGAAAAGTCAGACTCCATGTAGGTCTGTATTAAATTTTATGAACATAAATTTAAATGTTCTTGAGATGTTTTAGTCTGGACCAAACTGGTGGGCTGAAACACTGTCATCATCCCTGGAGCAGCTGGAGCAGCTAGCAAAGCTATAATTGTATGAAACAAGAATGAACTTCTGATTGTCCCTGCGTTGTCCTTCGTCATATTATCTTATACATACAAACTTTTAAAAAATATGTTATGTCACTATTATATCAAAAACCCATTTATAATTTCACTAAAGACTATGAACTAAAGTAAGAAAAACATTTAAAGCATATTTTTGTGTATTTTTCCTAAAGATCAAAGTAGGGCTAAACTTTAGTTTGATTTGCATAAAACCTTATGAGTAGAATGTCCCAGCTATGCAATATAAACATATAGCTCCTATGTGTTGTGTAAGCTGAACAGTAAGCAGAAGTAAGAAAAACACAACAACTTCAGCGCTTTTGAATACTACAAAGATCCTAAATGTTGCATTCATTTAAAACAAAATGTTTAATTATAGCATGTTTGCTACAGTCAAAGCAGACAATGAGCTTGATTTGCAAAGAAAAGCAGCTGAAGGATGAGAGTCAGTGGACGCTCATACGTCCAAACCTGTGAGACTGATTTACTCGCTTGAGAGAACCAGCTGTCTGGAGCCAAGCTCTGTAACATTTGAGTGCAGTTATCCATAATATCTGTCCAAACCACTAAGGATTTTTTATGACACTCTGGCCTCTGTGGGTCCCAGAGGAAACCCAGATGCGCACCCAGCATGCAAAATGGCTAACCTCAGAGGTAAACACACACAGAGATTTTGAACAGAAACCTGTACATGGACCTACGGCTTGTACAAATTTCCGTGCTCTAAGCTGGAAGGCACTTAAGACAGTAAAATGGAACAATCCCTCGCCAAATAGGCTTCATGCTTTAAAAGGTATTAACAGCTAATGGTGCTCAAGAGAACTGCTATCACCACAGGGATCTCCAAGGTCCCTCTCCATCCAGAAGTCAGACAAATCCAAATTAAAAGAATCCTGATGTCAGTAACTGAATTACATTAAAAGGACGTCTCCCCTCCAGCTCCAGCTGCAAAGTGGATTAAACCTGTATCCATTAGGGCTGCATTTAGCGCTCAGAGCAACACTTAATTAAAACCCAGTGAGCTGGTCAACTCTCCTCACTCCACTTCCCATCAGTCACTATCCATTATTTCCTTTTGCCTTTTTATTTGCCTTGAGATTGAAACAATAAAGGGAAAGCCCTAATGGCAATGATCTAGAATAAAAACTTGTGTACTTGTACAGTCTAAAAACTCCAACACAGATGACAGTAAGAGCAGCAAGGTGTGATGTGAGCTCATAAGTTTTCTGTGTTATTCTTCAAACCTTTTAACAGAGTCCTCAGAGAGCATAGAGGGTGTCAGACGTTGAGAGTGGAGGGTGACACATTTTTCTAAGCCGGTGGTCACCCTGACCTGCTGTCAGCTTTCCTTGCTGTTAGCTGAAGTCTGTCAAGCACCAGATGATATTCTAATGGATGCTGATAATCACATGACTAAAGAAAAAGATTTTTAGATTTCAACACTCCAGATTTTTCACAGCCAATTAAAGGCACTGATACAAAACACTCTTGAGCTGTGGTACCACAAACAGCTCAGTGTTTTCCGATAGATTCTACTCTTTTCAGTCAGCTGTGATATGTGAAAAAAATACAACAACTTCATTTCAGCAAATAGCAAAGAAGAGATTATGACAACATTTATTCTCTCTGCTTTCTTTCTTTTTTTCTAACAGTGATTGCGTTCCTCCCCTTCCCTGACTGACATAATGCTATCAAGCATCCCATCCCACTTGGCCTTTTTGTCTTTTGTTGGTGACTTCCTATTTTCTGCTGCAGTTTATCTCCCTTTCTCATCATCTGTCTCTTTTTCTATCCCAGCGCCTGGGTCTACGCTCTGCTTGTGACACTGCTGCTGCCTGCTTTGGCAGCTCAGATCCAGATGGATTACTGTAAGCCAGTAAATCTCCCTGTGTCTGCAGCCCAGTGGTGACAGGTGACAGCCTGACGACCCCTGCTTGTGTGCGTCTTTACATGTGCGAAGGTGTGTCTGAGTTTCCACTGCTGGCCAGAATGAGGTTAAACTGTCCAAAACCTACATGCCTCTATGAAAGAACTTTACACGCTGCACATATAGCTCAGTGACCACGTGCGGCTTGGCCTGCATCTGATCCAGGGATAGGCTGAGATTCCACGAAACACAGCTCTATGATCATATTCATCCCGTCCACGTGTAGAACATGAGAGCTCAGTGGGCAACATGTACTCACACAGTACGTGTCAAACCCTGTGTAAGCAGCAGATACACACACGCAAAAGCTTACCCAGACACAAATGATGACCATCCATAGTCTTTCTATTGCAAGCTTCAGTGTTAGTCTGAGTGCTGCATGCCAGTGACAGGAATCTGAACTCAATTAAGGTCAGAAGTTGACTTCTGCAACAGACTTATTAACTTATTAAAAAAACAAAACAAAAGAGAAACCCCAACTTATTAAATCAGTTTAAAACTCTTGGATCTTAAACACATTGACCAAACATCACAAGATGTGTCAAGATGGCAGTAATGACACGGTAAAAAGCAATTACACATTCAGGTTGAACATGCAGGTTGTTGATATTTTTTTCTTACATTGGCTAATAATTGTGTTTAAAGGATCATTTTATAGTCCAAATCCAAACAGACATCTTGTCTCAACATTAAAAGAAAAAACTAAAAGTTCTTAAAGTGACCACCAGGTTTGGACACCAGACAATAACTAAAACTTCATCCAGACAAGGTCAGATATTTATTGCATCATTTTATGTTTGTAAGCAAAGTAAAACAAATCTCTTTTGAATGAGGATAATTTGGAAAACACAGAATGAGTGTAAGTTTTCAATGAAGCTGTAAGTGAATATATTTAAGGTAATGACGGGGCTAACTGAGCTTTACTTGAGGTGTGTAAACTGATCTGAGGTGAGGGGTCTGTCCTCTACGACTCTGTTTATAACATTCTTTTAAGTGTCAGGTGACTTCAGTACCTTCAGAGCGCACTTCTGTCCGGTCTTCTTGTTGTAGCACTGAAGGACTTTGCCATTGATCCCTAAGCCTAGAACCTGAGTGGAGATCTTGTAATCGTCCGTCACTGCGTTGCGCTTTATCTCCAGTTTGGGGTAAACGGGCATCGGGAAGCGTGTGGACTCGCTGTTTGCGTCCTCTCCATCAGCGGCGGGCGGAGCGGGCGGCTCCTGTGCCGGCTGGTCAGTCGGAGAGTCCGCCTCTGGCTCAGCCTTTGGCGCTTGCAGCGGTTCCTCTTTCTCATTTCCATTTTGTAACATGTTCACGCCTGCTATTTGACAGCAGCAATGCGCGGGACAAGAAAAAGAGTGAGTGATTTACCAAATAACGCGATGACTCCCACTGCTCTCCGGTAAGTTGCGTCCAGCTGAGAGGAATCCACGAGCACCGCTGGCGCGTAAGGCTTTCCTGGCCACCGCAGGAAGAACTCTACACAGTAATCCCGCTAAATCTACAGTGTAAGGTCGAAAACTACGTTAATAAACTAACTCTATAAAACTGATAACATCTGCTTAAACTTAAAAAAAAGAACCAGTTATTTCCCCCACTGAACTCAAATACCCGCCGATTGTTCAAATAACTCTCCTGTCACCCGGTCGATCCAAACATTTTAAACCGTTTGATTGTCACAAAAAATTAATTCCAGTCAGAGAAGTGTGTCAATACAAAGCCGCGCTGAGACTATTCTGCTGACCCCTCTGATCTCGGTTTCCCGTCGATCTAGAGTCCCTTGCCTCTATTCACATGGCCAGTCACTGTCACTGTTTGTCTAGGCGCCACCCACCTACAGTTAAGTCATATTTCCCAACTGGCCCGATGCGGCCGACTTAAAGGAGCAGGACGTGTAATCGGTTCAGTTGTCAGTGAGCACTGCTGAGAACAAGACAAGCGGTTTGATGGCATGTAAAGTAATGCAAGAGTAAATTTAAGACCAGAGCTAAAAATATGTATGGATATTGAAACTCATTGGACCAGCATATTTCAATTTAATAATTTTACAAAAAATATGACTCGAATAATCTAGCAATATGAACGCCATTTATTGCACAGACTAAGGGAGAGCTTTTATGAGCTCATTATTGGTGTCAAAGTGCAAAGAGATAGTGTCTGTGTTTTATTCCGTCTGCCACAGCTGCACTAATAATAGTTTTTGATTGTAAACTATGGATACTGTATAAAGACAGGTCTTTATTCTTGTATGTGAAGACAATGTCCTCATTTAGTAGTCCAGTGCACAGATGAGGGCCACTCCCTGTTTGATCCAGTGTCTCTGACTGCGATCTGTGGGCAGCTCCACAGCAATCACATAGTTGGTGGAATGGCCAGTTGTAGACAGAGTTCCTGCAAAAGCACACAAAACGGTTCAGAGGCACAAAGACGTTGGTTTGTATTTTTCCATCACTGCACTTTGTCTCTGAGCAGTCTTACTATCAGCACAAGGTGTTGACTTCACGCTGTGGGTGGAAAAAACAGAACTGCACTTTCAGACGCTTCATGAAACAGGACACTAACTGCAGTCTATTTTGGGTGAGTAATAAAACCACCACAGGGAGATGCACACAAATACTAGAGCAAGCAGTCCAGCATCTAGTCACACTAAAATAAATAGGTTGAGTACACTCAGCTCAAGTTGGACTAAACCACTTCCTGTACTAAAATTATTCATTTTTTAGATCTCAACTCTATCAAATAAAATTAGTTGTAATTTATATAAATCCAGTAAGATACAACTGGCACCAACCAGCACGTGTGAGGGTCTTGTAGATGGGACAAACGTAGATCCCAGAGGTCGGGGGTTTTCGGTTGGGTTCGGGGATCAGCCAGATGACCGCCATTTCTGTGTAGAGCTCCTTGGGCCTGGACGCTGTGAGCTGACCTGCCTTGTTATCCCAGCGAGCCCCCTCCAGGAATAGACCTTGGATGTAACAGCCCTTGTTTGGTTTCTCTGTTAACTCTGACACTGACTTAGCAATGACCTGAAGGGGATTATGATAGAAACAAGGAAGAAACTGGATGATTATTAGAATAAGCCATTAAAAATGACATCTTCAAAGCAGTTATAGCATAAATGACAGTAGGCAAGTGTGTCATGTGATACACAAGACAAAAAATAAATCAGTATGTCTTAAGCTTGGGAGGCAGAATGACATAAACTGTCCGGCTTATTGTCTAACCTCAAAGTCAAATCCAATTGTGTCTATGGAGGTGCCAAAGCGACGGGCATAATTCTGGAGGGTTCCAGTGAGAAAAGCCTGGGGAAAAAAGAAGCCGCTAATCCAGAAGACAGGTGGAATGCCATTACAGATCCATCTCCGCAGGAAACTGATCCTCTGAAGCAGGTCAGACACCCAGGAGGCCAGAGGCTTCAGAGATGGGTAGGCCTAGAGGGACACAGACACACGGCCAGTCATGGGGTTATGTATTCTTAGAGAGCAGAGCCACGGATCATTAGAGCTGCACAGGAATGTCACCAAAAGTTCATGTGATGTCCTGCACTCTGAAATCACCTCCAAATGTCATGTAGTTGCATCTCCAACTAAATAAAATAACACACACTGATGGATACTGATATTAGTTTAGTTCAAGGCACATCCCAGTAATCTGTACTTTGACCTTTTAGATGTCCATTAAATCAAAATTTCTCTAAAAGATGAAGGATTGTGTTTATATTTTTGGCTTAGTGTGTGTGGGTCAGGGTATTTCTTTAAAATGAGGAATGAATATCATTAAAAATATAGAAAAATATACACTACAAATACATAACGGTATAATGATATATTAAATATAAATTTAATATATAATATGTAACTGTTCAAAAAGGTTTTTTTTTGTTTTTTTTTTTACTGTAGCTTGTCTTCAGTATGTTCTGTGGTTGTAAAACAGCTAACTGGTACCAACAAAGGGATTCGAAGGAGAGTAACTGTTTTTGGTGACTTGCCTTGGCTTTCCACATGTCAGGCACAACATTGTGGAACAGGCTGTTGGCCATAAGCTCCAGTTCTGATGACATCACCACCAAACCCTTCAGAGCCTTAACAATATCACTGAGACTCTGAGAGATGACAGCCAGCAACTTGTTATATCTGAAAGACAAAAGATACAAGGACTAATTATTTCTTAAGTACTAATGATTTCAACTGGCAGAACCTGACTGAGCGTAACTCAGATTATTGTCTTTAAACATTTACAAGACTGAGAGCATCTTTATGTTTACTTGTGTGATCAGTGTGTGCAAAGACAAATACATAAAAAATCAAAGTCATATGGAGAATGAGAAAGTAAATATGTAAAACATTAAACTTTAATAACTCCTAACTCATTGTTACTGTCTGATGTAACCTTGACTTCTCATACTTCTGATATAACTGTTAAATGGGGGAAAAAAACGTTCATAAAAGCAAAATCAGTCTTCTATTAGCCAAGGAACAGACTGTCAAGACTTGATCAATATGTTTTCAGACACACAAACAAATAAACAAAGGTTGGCCACCAAAAACCCTGTTTGTAAAATAAGGGCAAACACACTCAGGAGATAAAAGAGAAAAGCTTTTACTACCCATTTTACTACCCTTTGACTACCCTTAGTATAAAATGAAAATTATATATTTGCGAGATATTGGCTGATAGGACTGTTGACAGCAATACAATGTCGGGCTTACACTCTGAAAAAAGTTGCTGACATCACAAGCTACAGCAGCACACACACAACTGAATGAAAAAGTTGTTATTATAATAATAGTATGAGTCGAAAGCAATATATGGTTATTATGGTTACTGACTGTGACTCAGGGTACAATTTTAGCTATTGGTCTCAAATAGAGATATAACACGACTGTTTACACATTTAATTGCTATTTTTACAACAAAAGTGAGGTGAGCTAAGCGTTGTCAAAGATACTTTCAACGCAGCACAGCTGGCTGATTTAAAAGAATAACCAAACTGTAGATGTTTGTTCTCCTGTTGGATGAGTATTTTCTTTAATATTTAGAAAGAATTGGTAATTTATGCAAAAAATAAAAGACAGCAAAGTTTGCTGATGTGAGTACTTGGGAGTCACTTAGAGTGACACTACTTATAATATCAAGGAGACCCTGGTGTGATTTGTGATGTCATGTTACGGTAAAGCCTGTTATGTTACCTTATGACCTCCTGGATGAGCACTGTGTTCATGGATTCTTCATAGAGGACCGGGTACTTTTCCATCACATCCTGAACACTGAAAGGCTGAGGAATCTTTTCAACGATGCCTGCCACTATCTCCTCCACTATCTACAGCACAGGAAGAGGCATATCTCTTATGATACATAACAAGTCTCAGCCATAGTCTTTGCATTTAGAAAAGGTGGTGAATCCATCTCTTCACACATCTCAACCAAATCCCCGACAAGTTACTCAGTGTTGCCAAATTAGTGTATTTTGCGAAAAACTTGCAAGTTAATGGAGAAAATGGTAGGCTGGGGAGTTTTTCTGTTGTTTCACAACTCTCTTACCTTATTGTATCACTGTAATATGATGCGAATACAAAAAAGAGTACTGGGAAGAAAATTAACAGATATATGTACCTCCTCCAGTGTTTTTCCTCCAGCAGATGCAGCTCGTGGCTGGAGACGCACCACGGCACCCAGCAGGGCGAAGGTCTCATTCTGGGCAAAGCTGATGTTAGCATTGTCATGGAGACCAAAGATTTCAGGTGTATCATTGATAGGCAAACCACGAATGTATGCCAGGTAACCCTAGGGTCAGAATTGCCATGATAACAGATCATTTGCTTACACCAGCTGTCATCAATTAGCTTGCTATTGATTATATATGACACTTTGCATAGTGTGGCATACTCTTTTAAACGTTTAAGAGAAGTTAATAAAATCTTCTGCATGACTTCGATCTTACACATATAATTAAGTTGAATTCAGTATTTGCATTAGAAAAGCTGTATATGAAGAAACCATAGTATTTAACTGATTTAAGTACATTTGAGGAAAGAAAAAACACTTTTTTTGAGCTTTTTAAAATCTGCACACATTCTGTTTCAACATGTGTAACACTTACACTTGTTTAGCTGCAGATAAGTATAGGTAATATTTTTTTTAAAATGACATGAGCCTCCAGTCTGTTTTTATGTGTGTGAAAGGAAGTAAGACCAGGATCAAAAGGCATTTCAACTTCTTTATGACTGCCTGAAAAAAATTGTGACTGGTTTAGTGGTATGTTGTCTAGTTACAAAGATATCATCATGCTTTGGAGTATAGCAATTGATGCAGGCAAAGGTCAAGGTTATTTCATGACTCTTATCATAGTCCTTTGAATGCTCTTGCATTTATCTAACCTTGATATCCAGTTTTGTGTCTATCTGACGGTAGACTCCAGACAATGAGTAGACATGATCATCAATAAGCACGGCAGGACAGTAGAAATCCTCCAGCACGCTGAGCAGACATCGTCTGTCCCAATCATCTGTCACACGGCCACCATAATTGATCTCCCCAGCAGTGTATTTTAGCACCTGGACAGGTGGAGGACAAAGAGGGGAGACAGACAGATCAACACACTGAAAGACACACACATAAAAAGATTCACTTGCTGAGAGCAAACTTCTGTTTCTGTTTCGAAATGTTTGTTCCCTTGTCTCTGCGGGTTCATACCTCAACTATACACAGAATTTGTTAGTGAATTATTAAACAAATTGAAAAATGTCAAGCATGTCCATTGCAAAAAATAAAATATTTAAATCTTAATATGTGTGCTTAGTCAATAGCTGTTGTGGATAAATGGTAATCTGGTGGATGTGAGCAGGTTAAGCAATGGTAATTTGTAAACGTTGGACAGGTTAGAAAGACAGAGAGGACAAGATCAGGGTGAGCAAAACAAAATGATGTGGCTTTAGAACTGCGGTTTTTACAGGTATTTAAACAGAGAGGCTCTCTCTCTCTCTCACCTTGTAGGGGATGTCCTGATACTCATCCAGGAACATTTTGAGTTGGCTGATGCAGATGTTCAGGTCCCCATCAGTAAACTCATAGGGAATGTTAAAGCCCAGCGGGCCAAACTTCCTTCTCTCCAGAGCAATTCCATGGAAGAGACACAGAGACAGGAGGAGAGACTTGAAGTGTGTCACCTGGGGAGAGGAGATGAATATATTTAAGATACTACAGGAAACTAGGTGTACTCAAAACAAAACTGATCCAAACATGCAGGTTTTCTCATCAAAAGTATAAGGAGATAAATTTGAAAAGCAGGATGACGAGTGAAGTAGTCAGACCTTGGTGGAAGAGGTGATAAAATCATTGGTGAGCCTCAGGTAGGTTTTCTGTAGATTGGCCTTGATTCCCCTGGGAGGCTCAATGGTCATCTTTGAGCCATTTTGAAGAATGGATACCGGGAACTTACTGCTGGGGAGACTTGTGAGCCACAGACGAAAGTCCTGGTGAACCTGTTAAGGGGAACATGTTGGGCCAGCGGGAGGCAAATTAAGTAATTAACACTGTCAGAGTACTTAAAATGCTTGTCTAGCATCCAATACTAATAGAGTGTACAGTATATGTGAGCATATGCTCCTGACCTTTACTGGGTCGATGTTCTCAATGAGTCTCTCTAGGGAAGGCATCCAGCTGGGTGCCAGGTGACAATTCTGGAAGAAGACCCACTGACCTCTTTCCATGGCAGCGCGCATCATTGTCTCAGCCCAAGGGCCCTGCAGAACAAAAACAACTGGTGAAGAAAACAACAAGAGTTGTGCCAAAAACAAAAAAGGAGTAAGTTTCACATGAGACTTTAATATAAGACACAACATCCAAATTTCCTGGAAGGTTTATCTTACTAAGACACGAGTGCCAAACTTTTTCAATTCATAACCTGTTAACTTACCACCTTCACTGATTTTTATGAGCATTTGTTTTGAATTCGATGTCAGCAACACATTTCATACAAGTTGGGACAAAAGATGGAGAAAGTTGTTGAATGCAACAACACCTGTTTGAACATAAATTAGGTAAACAGGTTCATTGGTAACAGGTCAGAGTGTCATGGTTGGATATGAAAGAGGCATCCTTGGGCTTGTTGTTTACAAGCAAGGATGATTTGAAGCTCACCACTTAGTGAAACATATGGCAGTATAAAGGATATTACTACATGAGCTCAGGACCACTTAAAAATCCTTTGCTAGTAAACAGCCATAAATTTTTGCATTATCTTTTGATTAATAGTTTATACAAGCATTCCACCTTTTTTAAAATTGGGATTGTTTTGGTGGCTATATAGTTATTATCTGTATTGTGATGGTTGTGAAACAAGGTAATTTTTGTCATTCATGCACATATGTTTTATGTAATCCTAAATCTTTTCAAATCAGAACAACTTTGCTTGGCAAAAGCAGAAGTTACAAGGAATTGACCTTGTGACGAACATGAAGAATGTCTGTATAGAAATAGCTAATCTTTTTTTTGTGGCATCATTTGGTTAGAGAGACATTAGTATTAAGTTATTTTCATAACCAATTAAGCTTTTATAAGTTGTATGTTTCAGAAATGGTCAACATAAGGAATACTTTAATTATGGGATACAGTACATCTCACTACAGCCTAACTCACAACAATGCAAGAAATGAGGTAAACACAAGCTAGCACCTGTTGAACAGCCTCATAGGGAGTGTGTTTCTGGGATAAATGTTTAGCCAGTAAGTTTAAGGATTGTGGAGGATGATGCATTCATTATTAAACCTGCAGATGTCGTTAATATGATTGTTTTTCTAGCTCATTTTCGGTGTCCTGGAATCTAGAATCTGTCACAGTAGCATGGTACATTGACCTTGCCTACGGTCAGAAATAGAGAAAACAATTAGCACCAAGATGAAAATTTTAACAAGAAAAATGAGAATGGCCTGGTTCTGTGAGAAAGTGATTCATAGTGGCTTTCCTCCAGAGTCAGACAGAGAGTCCAAGAGAGAATGAGAGAGCAAGAGAGAAATCCCTAGCTTCCCTCAGGCCCTGACCTGGCCTTGGCCCAGAGAGATGGCACTCATTTTCTTGGAGAACTTCATGACATCAGCAAACTTGTAGAGGTCAGCAGCAGGGTCAGTGCCAGGAGACAAGACAAAGATGAGGGGGGTGGAGGGGGACGACTCCTTGAAGACCACAGACAGGTCTGATGTCTAGAGGAGGGATAGAGGAAGACGGAGTCACAAGCCGTTAATACTGCTGTCACATACAATAGAGCAAGCAAGCAAAAATCATTTTCAGCTGAGGTTAATACAATTAATTAAACATTAAACAATGTTTACACAGCTGTAGGCTCAACCATGTGCAATTTTTGACATGTAAATAATGTAGTACATCTCTGTTACGTTTTAACATCAAGTCCAAGAACCAGATTCTACCTGAGGCTCTATGAAGCGTTGTCCTAGCTGAGCCAAGACAAAGTCCTGCAGGCCTTGAACAAGACAGTCAGCCCTCAGACAACGCAGAATCAACAGCTTCTGGAATGAGTCCAGCTCTGTGTCCCACTCTCCTGGGAGGGGCTCCCTGTAAGCAAACATACACACATGCACATTGTGTTAAATGTACACAGCTTCTGCATGGTACAAATGAAAAGAACAAGTGCGTATTTGTTAACAGCGGTTATCTATGCATGCCTGTGAGGCTGATTGCTGTCAAAAATTTTCTTGAAACCCTCCAGATGTTCAGTAAAGCTCTCTGCCAGGTTGCAGAAGTTTTCCAGAGCGCTGAGGCTTAGGATATCCTGCCAGGCGCGCTCCGACAGCCAGCTCGCTGCTGGGTTGATCATCTCTTGGACGGGCATGCCTCCAGATAGCAGGTATCGCCACTCAGTCTGCCACAAAGAGACACAACAGATTTTATCAGACTTACTTAATGGATTCATTTAACATCCTACAGGAAATTAAACACAGGATGGAGGGACTGCAAACTCTCCTGTTGCTTACCATATCAATTTTGTTCTCATTCATCATAATGCGAGTGCACAGGAGAAAGGCAAACATTAGTTTGTGCTTCTCAAACAAGCTGCGGCACACATTGCTGTACAGGCTAAAGGTGAAATATTCATTGATGTTGGAAATTCTCTTCTCCACCGTGTCTGTAAAACACGTGTCAAGAAAAAAGTCATGATGTTAAATATTTTATACATCTGGTTTTATTGTCTTAATGTTTTAGTCTTAATGGCTTTTCCAGCTGCATGGAGACCTTTCTCTGTATGTTTATACAACCAGAGAGCATAATACAATCAGCAGTGGAATGTCTTTATACCTGCTTGCTCAGAGTTGGCAATGCCAGCAATGAAGATGCCAAGGAACCACTCCAGTGAGTACTGGTACATGGGGTCAACACTGGACAGGTCTGACACACAGAAGAAGAGGATCTGTGTGCGCACAGCCACAGGCACATACTGCAGACGGGCAGCATCAGTGTCTCGCTCTGTCTGCTCTTCCACCACCACTTTTGCCTGCCAGTAAAACCAGTTTCCATTAGTAAAATCCATCTACAGCAGCTAATGAGTTTGAGAGAGCCATATAGAGGACTAATATATTTGACATGTTAGTTTTTTAGGACTTTATCTTAGGCCATCTATGATATTAGGGATAGATCTACTACTGTCTGACCTTGATCTCTCCAGCTTTGATCTTGGAGGCCTCCAGCACTTGTATGAGCTCCTCATTGTCCACAGGGTTTCCTTCTGTGGAGCTGAGTCGGAACAGGATTTCATCTTCAATTTCTTTTAGTTCCTGTTTCATCTTGGCATTGCTGATAATCAGCTGGTTCTTGGTCTTCTCCAGGTCTGGACATTCCTTAGCCACCACCTGGCCCAGCAACTGGTCCTGTAGACCACTGGGAACACACGAAATGTAGATTCACACAAGCACAGACAGAATGACTAAGACATAATTAACTTGAAAAAAGTTCATATAGCCTGAATTTACTCTAGAAAATTATCTGTTTTTTATCTGACATACAGTCAAAACAAGGCAGTTTAAAACCTCTAACCTGGGTGACAGGGTGAAGTTTATGAGAGTGACATTAGTGGAGACCTCTGGAGAGTAGTGTGGGTTAGGCAGCTTGGTTGTGATATACAACTTGAAGCCTTCATGGTAAGGAATGACTGAATCACCCAGCTTTAGCACTGTTCTGCCTTGCTGCTTAAATGTCTAGGGGGAAAAAAAGGTAAGTTAAGCAGAACAGTGCATGAATGGCAATTGCTTGACACTGCCATACATTACAATTCATGTTTGTAAACAACATGCATGTCTCCACCTGTTGCAATAAGACAGGTTCTAATGCAGGATCCAACTCCTCTCCCACATTCTCCAGGAGACAGGGTTTACCAATGCGAATGGCATTCTCAAGACTGCGAAGGAGGTCCCGGTCGCTGAGCTTCTTGGCCTCCAATCCATTGTCTCGCTCCTGAGTAAAAACAGAAAGTATAAATGAGCAGTGGCTCAAATGCAACTACAGACACTAATACACTTTAAAGTGAATTGTGATTAATAAGAGGTAACCCCAACAATATACCGACTGTTTCTGTATAGAAAAAGCAGGTACGTGTGTATGTACTGAGCCTAGATCAGCATAATTTTGATATATGATGGTCTATGTCAGCCCTTGATAGAACCAAGTATAATGACAAGCTACACATGAGATGTTAAGAGATTAATTAAAATCTTGATATGTCTGTTTTTTGACTCACTAGCATCCTCTGTAGTTATGACTGGATTTGCACACAGAAAAGTGTCCTCACCATGTTTTTGATCCACGTGTTGGCTTGTCCCTGAGGATCAATAAACAGAGCCCAGCGCAAAGAGTACTGGGTAATCACACCATTCTCCACTGAAAGGTTATCCTTGGGCAAACCTGATATCTGTGTTCAAAGAAACAATAATAATGTACAAGGACAATAAAGGTACTTAAGTAAATTTAAGTATTAAAGCACACAGAGGACTGAGTCTGTCTGATCTGAGTATTAACAATTGAGATATGCCTTAAAAGTATTAGACCCTAAAGGTCAGCTGAGGACAGGCTGATTCTGACCTGCCAGGAGCGGATCTTAACTGGATCTCCAAGGGTGTTGATCAGGTTGGGTTCATCAGTGTGTGGAACATTAAGCTCTTTGAAACATTGCATCCACTCCTCTGCCATCGCTGCCCTGTACTCCCCCTGAACACAAAAAACAATGCACATTCACATATGTAATGCAATAATGCCACACTGATGTGCACAAATATATGAGTATAGTTAAGTCAACTTAAAGAACAAAAACAGTACCCTAAGGAAGCATCACAATACTAAATCTTAAAAATTCAGTCGATTATGATAGGATATATGTGTATGTGCAGGGATATTATGTATAATGCAACTGCTTAACTTTTTAATGCACTCACACTCAAGCTCTCACTGAATTACAATGGACTTACAGTGAAGGGTCCTAGGTATGCTACATATCCTGCAGACAGAAGCACATCGCCTGCCACATTATTGACCATATAATCCAGATGTTCCACTGTTTCCTTCCAACGCACCTTTTCATCTGCAAGGCCACCTATGAGCTGGAGACCAATGCATCATTATGGCGTAACTATACATGTTAAAAAGCTGTATATATTATATTATATAAAAATAAGAACAACATCTTATTTTCATTAGAAAACATTTTACACTCAATGCACTGCATATCACATATTTATATATGTATAATATGAACTTATCTATCACATACTTATACACTTTAGATGTGTATGTTTTCATTGTAATTGTTTTTATTTGCACTTTATTTTTTATTGTACTGATTATGCATGCACACAAATATACTGAAATTACAAATATAAGGTATCTACCATGTAACATTTGCATTAGTTTAGCATGAGCATTATATTTATGCACAAGAATTTACATTAACGTGCTAACTTTAGCTTTCTAACTTTAATTTATTTGCTACTTATATGTTTTGCTTTCTTCTTTCAATCGGTTTCCTGCTCTGAGCCACCTTTCTAGGTTTTCTAGTGCTGCTGTGATACTAAGTTTCGCCTTGGGGGATCAGTGAAGTGTTGTCTTATCTCATCTTATCATTTCCCCTGACCTTGTCTGCTCGGACAAGTCTGGCCTCACACAGTTGAAACTTATGATCCAGCTCGTCTTTCTTAGCCAGACACTCCTGGTACTTGGCCTGCAAAGCGGCAATGCCTCCCTCCACCGCTGCCAGCTGCTCTTTTGCATCATCCAGGATGCGCTGAGTCGCTGATAAGTCCTCCTGGGCCTCCTGGAGGGCTTGCTGTACAAATATTTCAATTTTTATTGTTTAGGTGACTCTTTTACTTGAAACATACATACATGAGTACAGTTGGGTCTTACTTGCATAACCAAGCAACTCTTAAGTGGATTCCAGCTTTTACCCTTTTTGGTTCCACAGCCTTGGCCACAAAGTGATATATATGCATGGCTCGCACCCACTGGCAAATGGAGGTACAGGCTTTGGAAACCTTGGCAATAGAGGCTGGTTGGAATTCCTCATTATCTATGTAGGGTTGGACTAAAGTGATCACATTATCTGGGATGTTGTCCTGCAGATATGATTAGGGGGAGAAAAATCAGTTTTTAATTAATTTCACAGATTCCTAAGAGGAGCGACTAAATTAACATTAGACAATGAAACTTAGGGAATTACAGACCAACACTATACATACAATGACATGGTGATAAATTCAGTTGCTATCTACCTTATCGTACTTGAAGAGACTCTCCAGAAACTTGCCAGGGTCTTGCAGCAGACCCTTTCCAGGTTCCCAGTAGTCATCAACTTTGGTGCCAGGCTTTTCTCCTGGCACCTTTTTGGGTTTGATGCCCTTCATAATGCACACGGCCTCAATAACAAGCTTCACCCCTTGAGGAGGTCGCTGCATAGCTCGCACCTACAAGTAAATGAATGAATGAATGAATGAATGAATGAATGAATGAATGAATGAATGAATAAAATACAAGAAGTTATCATCTGCATATTTAATAAAATCACTGCAAAACTTTATTAATGTCTCGCCCTATGAATGAATATCTTGACCAACCATGATAAAATCCCCTGACCTCAGTGACATCATTCTTGTTGAGTGATTTTAGGCTAGCAAGGGCAGCATCAAGGGCTGGCAGGGCCTCATCCAAGTCCCTCTGCGCGTCTGTTGCGATGGCTTCTGCAAAACTGGCTTTCTCTGTAGCTTTGGCTTCCTCTGCCTGCACAGACTTACGGGTTTCCTCTGCAACCACTGTGTCTTTCTGGCAACATACAATGTAGGACCTCAAGTTATAAACTGACAAGCTTTCCAAATACACAGCTCAGGCACATGTGGCACAAACACAATAAAAACAAACAAACAAACAAAAAACACCAGTTTTTGTTCCAATATCACTGATCTTCTCCACTTCAATCAAGTAAACAGAAGTTTCAATTCAAAAATTTGTATAGAGAAGTACAGTTTGCTATACAGGCCAGTCTCTAGTGAATTTAGAGAGAAATTACAGAATTTTTGCATTGCTAAAAAATTTCTACCTCTATTTATTTCATCTTACTTTGATGGTCTCCATAGTGACTTCAGTATCCTTAGCAGCCTCTTCCAAAAGAGGTCTCATTGTCTCCAGCTCTTCCTGCATCTTACTCACATCCTCGGCTGTGCTGAGAAGCTACAGGATCAATAAATAATGGATAGTCATATAAGATTGCTAATTCAGCATATGTACAAATGGATTGTGTATGATTGTTATTTTTTCAGTCTAGTTCCTTGCCTTGTCCAAGCCAGTCTTCATGCGCTGACGAGCAGCACACAGTTCTTGTTTTTTACGTCCAATGAGATCTGAGAAGATTTTGAGCAGTTCTAGGTAGCTCTTGGGTGTGACATAGTTGTGTCGAGAAAGCTCTGCCAAGTACTGGTCACACTTCCTGGCTACTGTCTGGTGTATCTTCACACACATCAATGTCTGGAAAAGAGAGTAAATAAAGGAGAGACTGTGCTTTATAAAAAATTTATTTAATAGAAAATGTATCACTCTTAATCCATTGCATTCTCTTGGTCTTCTGTGGTTAAACTGCATAACAACACAACTGTGTTTTAAGTTTCAAGTCATAGTGACTCACATGCACATGACCTTGAGTCTTTGCTATATTATGTCTTATATCTTATCACAAGAGGCAAGACAAACTACATACAGGCTCAGTGTAAACACACACTTGCTGATAAAACAAAAGTATACAATTATAAGCCTATCTCATAGTTACTGTACAGTGATTCTATTTTCCACAACTTTAGCTTGTTTATGCATTTTGTTTCTTAGTGATATTAAGACTGTTTCTGTGTGTGTCTATTTGGACTATTGACACTTCCATAATTTTTCAATGTTATTTTTTAAGCCTTTACACCAATACAGGTCACTTACACATACACACACAGTCAGACACAAACACAGACACATCCACACACACCAACAACAACCTCACCAGTCCTCTCATGGCTGTAAGGCTGGCATCTAGCTCAGGCAGCTCATTAAGAAAGGATGTGGCCACAGCCTGCAGAGCCTCCTCTGGCCAGGCGTTGAACCAGTCTATCGTACAACAAGTCACAAGCTAAGGGAATTGCCTCAGCCGTGCACGAAACACCTCACCTATGGGACTGGGGTGGAGGGGGAATGAGTGAAGATGAGCTATCAGGGCAAAAGGATGAACTTGGACTTGGTGAGCAAAATTTTGTACAATTACTAACCTCATGCAAAGTACCGTGTGAATGTTGCTGCGGACCCTCCTGATGTAAGCGGCCATAAGGTTGGCTTTTGTTGGCTGCTGGTTCAGAGCTTGCACCACTGGCTTCATGGCTGTCAGGATGCGCTCCTGCTCATCAGATGCATACAGGTTGGGAACATCCCCAGAGTTCAGTATGTTGTTGATATCCTCAAGGAATGACTCACTTTTAATCTGAGGGATTAACATGAAGGCAATAATGAATAAAATGAGTCCTTGTCTTCTGGAGAGGACAGAGATACAATACTTCATACATTACTTACATACACATTTGGTGTTTTTCGTTTATGTTCTGGTGCATTTTGAGCAAAGGTAAGTGCCAGCAGTACAACAATATTCCAATGACCTTTTAATAAATCCACACCATTTCAGTATACTGTGGCAGGTAACAAGAAAATACTATTGTTTACCTGTGTGTCAACAAAGAGGAAGGTGATGTTCTCGTTCTGAAGGCCAGCCTTCAGCATGATGCCTTTTATATCTTCTCTCCACTCTGTCTGACCATAGTTTTTAGCCAGCTCAATCTGGAAACACTCATATTCTGACCTGGATGTAGACAAATGAACAATGTGGGCCAGGCTAGAAGATACTTCAAAGGACTATACTGGTGTTCCTGCACATTTTAACACATCAGTAAAGATAATTAAATAAATTAGTACATTTAAAAAAAAAAAAACCTTCTTGTACCCAAATTATCACTTAATGATGACCCAAATGCCTACAAAAGAAGGATATATAATCTGTTTATGCTTTTTTAGAGGGTCAACAATAATATAAAAGTCTAGAAAGTGCAAAACCCAGCACTGAGATTCTTAAAAAAAAAAAAGATATCTGAGAAAAAGTGAAACTTGTATCCAGCCTGTTCGCATGGTAGGTGTATAGGTGTGTGGGAATCTCACATATATGAGGCCAGCTTAGTGAGCGACTGGCGTCCACTCCCACCCACTCCAAGTAGCAGGGCATTGCCCAGGGGCTGGCGCAGGATGCGACTGATGCGGCAAACATGCTCAATGGCATCCATGAAGAGCACCAGTTTCATCTTGGTGGTACTCGTCTGGTTGTAGTCTTCCATGTAGTCCTCCATCACTTTCGCCAACTGGATGATATATCATAGGAGCAATAAAACAACTATGTTAGTTGAGTATAAAGGAACCACCATATGATGCAGAGTGAAAAAAACAGATTAACAAATAAATAAAGCGCCCTAAAGTACAATTTAATGACCCATAATCCACTGGTAGACACCACTCACATTTTCCTTGTCTTGTATGAGTGTGTACACTTTGTGGTCTGCTCCAGGATTCATGAAATCTCCATAAAGAACAGGTTGGCAGGGCACAACTTCTTCAAAGATGCAGTCAAACTCCTGAATGCAGTCTTTAAGGAGCTTGTTGAACCAGTCCCTGTCCTCAGCACATACAAGGCGGTCCTGGAAAACCCGGCAGCTTTCATGGTACCACAGCTGCAGCAGCTGCAACTTGTCCTACGATCACCAAAGTAATGCACTTTTTATATTGGAGATTTTGAGATGTAGCACTTAATCCTTTCAACATTTTTTCCTTCCTCTAACTTTTTCATACATGATTGTTCTGGGGCACTTATAGCATTTCCACAGCTATCTCACTGTGGTAACTGTAAGCACATCATAGATCAATTGACTATCTTATCATAAAAGTAAGGTAATAATGTTGGATGTGACAACCTCTATCATCCCAGCCTCAGCCATGAGAATACCCTGGAAGACTTTGGCCAGGTCTCTGAGGTTGAAGGTGTAATGGGACTTGGCTGGAGTTGGGAGGAGCTGGGAGGTAATGGTGGAGTAGACATAGATACTAGCATCTACAAGAGACTCATTCAGCGGCTGGATCGCTGGCACAGGCCCTGATGAATACAGGATAGATGAGAGAAGTGATTACAATAAAACATTAAATACATAAGAAAACTTTCTGATGTCAAGGTAAATTCCATATGTGCTCAAGATAAATATGGACTTAAGATGATATGGACTGAATCTAAATCACACTAAAGGCCCTGTTAAAGCTTTCTTTCACATCTATTCTCTCTGGGAATGTTGGAAAAGTAACCCTGAACACAAGAAACGACTACAGAAAAGATTAACTGTATTGTGCTTCCCCTGATGTCCTGTCTGTTCCTCAGTATGTACATTTGTGTTACTTGTAAAAACCAAAATACAAAAATAAAGTTTAATAAATACATAAGAAAACACTTTTACAGCAGGACTTTGTGAAAATGCTTTAACAAAAAAGACATCACAAGTTTTTAGAAATTTTAGTTTTTAAATGTCTTCTACACTATAAATATTGTTTATGAACATACTTAATGAAATTTATATATAATCATTAGACTTTTTTTTTTATTTCCATCTGAAATATGTGATAACTGATTTATGCTGAGTTTTAACCTGGATTCTAGGGTCACTATACATTCTATCTGCTTTCTTTGTTTGTGTCCCTGACTTACTGCCTGGTTCCTTTTTACTCATATTTCCATCTGTAAGAGAACAAAGATTCAGTTAGAAACTGTTAGTTTTTCTTCACAGTATTTATAGTCTTTCTCTTCCACACAGTATCTGTCCTGTTGATTAATCCAACCCAATGGCAGCCCGACTCACCCATCCAACTGCCCAGAATGGTGGAAAAAATCTTTCTCTTGCTGGCATCCTCTATTTCATTGAGAGACAGAAAATTAAAGTGGCGTGTGAAGCGCTGGGTGATGGGGTTTCGGCCTCCACCTGGGGGTCCCATTGCACAGGCAAAATTGATGTCCACTATTTGCCGGAATGTCCCTATGAAAAAGGACAGAAAAATAAAAGAGGCCAAATCTTACAAGATGTCTTGCTTGATATTTCTGAATGAAAATTAAAAAACCCCATATCTGTATTAAAACAGTAACATACTTTAGACAAGAAGAAACATTCCAGAGGAATCTCCTACTAGCACAATAAGCCAACCCCCATCCTGCTGTATTCTCACCTATCTGTTTCCTGTCATACCAGCCTCCATGGTCCATCCACTGCCGCAGCAGTTCAATAGGAGGCTGAGCACCGTAGGTTTCCAACATGGGCATGTTTAGGTCATCAATAAAAAAGATGAAATACTTCCCTACTGGGGGTCCAAACACACCTTTCCGCCTGACCCAAGACACATGCACCATCGAAACAGTGAATGACAATCACATTTGGAATGTGTCAGTGTGTCATGTGGATGAACAAGTATGTATATATGTATATGTAAGTATATATGTAGCAGACCTACCGTTTGTCTAGTTTACTGTCAATGTAATCTTGAGTCTGGTTGGCTGAGGTGCGGGCAGAGAACATAAGGAAGTGTGTGATGTATTCAGCAGACATGTTCTTCAGTAATTTGTCTGATATAGTCAGGGTCTTTCCTGTACCAGTTGGCCCAATACAGAGCACCTAGATCAGTCAAATACAAACAGTCACAGATCAGGTCTGATGATGCCTTCTGAAGGACAATAAATGAATTTAAATATAAAGCATTAATTATTGAATATTGAATTAATACTTCAATATAAATTAATTACATTTTGTACCAGCAGGCATTACTTTCTGAATCTTTTTTCAACATTTATTTTTAAAAAAAGGTATTGTAGAAAGATGTGTGAAGTTTAACCACATTAATAGCACTCACAGGTTTTTTATTGGTCAAAAGCATATCCATGAGGAAGGACATTCTCACTGTGTCGGCAGTGGGAACAATGATGTCAGCATAGCTTGTCTCTGGAGTGATTACAACACTCTTTGCAGATTTCATCCAGCTAACCCACTGCACCTAGGGCACAAGCATTATGAATACTGAGTGAAAAAGAAAAATGCATATAAAGGTCTTTGTTGCATAAAATATTTGAATGATTATGGTTCATTTACTTACCTGTCTTTCCTCATCTTCATCATCATCCTCCAAGTTAGTAATCCCTGCATCATCAAGCCTGTAGTCATAAACCAGGGCCTCCTCTGGAAAACATAACTGAATCTGAAGGACAAAAACATTTATGTTCACTAAAATATAACTCTGTCAATATTTAATCCATTTATCTAAATAAATTACATTAGAAATAGCTTTGTATTGGGATGCTAAAGCAGAGATGGTGATATGACCTTTTCTTCTGCCATCTTGTTCTTGAGCCAGGCACTGAAGCGTTTACAGCTGGCTGTGTCTCCTGTGGCACCCACACTCCACACCAGAGAGAAAAAGAACCAGGGCTCAATCAGCTCCTTCAGGCGCTCCAATTTCTTTTGTGGTGGTAGCCTCTCACCCTATAAGACAGAACAAATGTGTGAGGGGATAATGATCAACAAAATTTACATATACAAAATAATAGAGAATGTCTTTTGATTGGATGCAAAGTTATCAAGAATTGTCTTCTATACTGTTTTACCTCATGTAACCATATAAACATACATATACAGGTCAATTTACTTTTGTGTTGCACTCTGTTTGCTTAGCTTTTTAACACTAAAATTCAAGTACTTTTTAAGCACTTTTAAGGTAACTAAGCCTAAATTTCCAGACTCTCAAGGCCTTTACTATCATCTCTAAATTGTATTGCAAATGAAAAAAATAAAGTTAAGAGACTTTCTTTAACCACAGATATCAATTGTAATGCCACTTTGTCTTACCAACATTGACACAGACAATTTCATTTTAGATACAAAAATATTTTTGTTTACATGTTAAACTTGTTAAATTATTTATTCTTATCAACTAGAAAAAAAAATTAAATTTCATATTTTTCAAACTTTGAAAAGCTATTGATGAACTTTGATTGCAGTGTTATAGTTAACCTTACATTTTAAAATAGCTTGTACAATATGTGATAAAACACCCAAATTTTCATCTCATACCATTTTAATATGAAATGTTACAGTTGTGCTAGCTGCTTCAAATAGCATTATTGTAGAAAAATCCATATATATTCATTCAATGGAAATTATTTTAACAAAGAGCACACACCTCTTTAATGTTGAAAGGACTAAAGAAGCAGTCCATAAGTTTAAGCAAACTGCAGGTAAGGTTGCTGTTCAGTGATGTGATGACCTCCTTTACTGATGTGCGCACAAATGTAATGGAGTCCTGGGTAGAAGAAAAATTTAAACAAAAGCAGTACATTGTTTAGGTGCAAGTCTCTCTACAAGTCTCTCTACTGGTCTCTCTCAGATATGTTCCTTGACTTCACCTGCAGAAATGTGGCAAACAGAGAGGTGAGCTGCTCTGTGTATGGTTTCAGTGCTTCAGGGAGCTGCTTCAGCCAGCACTCTGTAAAAGGGACAAGGCCCAGAATACTGGGCTCCAGGTAGACCATACCACAGCGAGACACTGTAGCTGGAGATGCCACTGCCAAGTCCTGCACCTCAAACATCATTGTCATTACCTGCAGGGGGAAGACACAAAATGTCCCAGCATACAAGATGATGATGAAACAGGGACATTAAGTTTACGAAAAGTCAGCCTTACATCAGTAAGCTTGATGATTTCTCCAGAGCTCAGGCACAGTTTTTTGTTGTCATCCAGCACAGTGTTCATATTCTCAATCCATACAGCATCCACTGGCCCATCAAACATGTACCACTTTTTCTTTGTGTCCATGGATGCTGCACCTCCACGAATAAGAGATGAAAGGATACCATCTGTCCTATAGGGTTAGGGAAAAAGGCAAGGTGTGTGTTTGTGTGAATAGTTAAAGTAATTCGTCTTTTTTGCTCTGGAGTTTTTGTAGACTGAGGCACCACTTACCACTCGTGTGTGAGCAAGTCATACTCCCCGTAGAGCTGTCCCATGGTGATAGACTTGGGGTTGAGGACATATATCTGAACAGGCTCATACACACCACCACTCACTGAGGGCTCACCCTTCAGAGCTGTTATTGCTGCACCTAGAACCTCGTAACACTACCACATGCAAAAGGTAAAACTTACATGATTTTACACTGCAAAGCAATGGTCATTCTTCAGATCTGCAGATCTGTCAATAAAACAATATGGTGAAAAGTTAAAAACTTACCTTAGTTTTACCTGATCCAGAGGGTCCCACCAACATCAGGCCATGTCTCACCACAGTAGTCTCATACAGCTGAATGCACTTATTAATATACCCTGCAATCACCACAGTTCTGTCATCTTTTCATCCTAAAAATATAGGTATCTGTATATCAAAAAACACATGTTCTGTGCTTCGAGAAACACTGACCATCCACATCTTTAAGGTTCTTCTTGGCACACACGTTGCGCATGGACTCCTCAAGTGTTCCATAGTTGATTGGCTCCTGCTTTGTCTTTGGGAAAAGATCGGACACAATACCATTGAAGAGTTTCAGGTCATCCTGTAGAAACTTTGGTACGTTGACATCTTGTATGGCCCGCAGGCAGATCAGTTCCTAGGAGACAGTGAGATTGGAGCAGAGTAAGATATAAAATGGACAGGTAAAAGTTTTTCCATCCATCCAAAATTCATGTAATGTTTTCTTATGTTTTTTTTTTTTTATGAATTCATCAATGACAAATACATTTCTCACCTCATTCATGTCAGGATTTTCTCTCTTCAGGTTTCCAGCAGCAGAGATCACAGTCTTAACAGCTCTCATACCAAAATCATAATGATCCTTCATATAAACAAAAGCAGCAGTCAGCTTACCTTAATATCTTTGCCATTCTTATAAACACACACAAATACAAATACACATCTCTCCTTTTTTTCAGGGATATTTTAATTATGCTAAGCTATACCAATATTTTATAGTCTGATGATATAAAATGAAAAGTTTTTAAAAAATGATGCCTGTCACATTATTCAAGCAGTTTAATGTAATTTGTTTTTTCAACATCCCAAGCACACAATTTCCAGGAAAAATAGCAGATTTCCTTGGCAAATAAAAATGTATGTGTAAATTTAACTGATTCTCATTCTGATCTCCTCTGAAAACACACAGTACCTGAGAGCTGAGCTGTTCAGAGGACAACTTGAAAGTGGTGGTGATCTTCTTGGAGAGGACTTTGGCATCACTGAAGCCAAATGAGTACAATGAGATCTCAGCTATCATAGCGTAGTTAGGTACCATCATGGCCACAGGGCGAAACAGTGCCTGCAGAGGACATATTGCCATTTGCTGAACCAATCTGCTCTTCCTCATTGTCATACAATTATTTAAAACTTGTTATTAACTCAAACCTTGAGATTGTCAGGCAGTTCAGTGCGTCCAGCATAACCTGGATTCATAGTTATGAAAACAGCACAAGAGGGTACAAGAGAGATCTCTGCCCCCTCAAACACAAAGCGCTCTGCCTAAAAATACAACATACAAGAGAACCATTAGACTAATGCCTCTTTAAGTGTAGAATGCCATGATGGAAAAAAACAATTCTTTACTTAAAAAATAGAGATATATATTTTTTAACTTCATCTTAACAAACTACTTGATTAAATGTAAAAATGTAATCAAAGTCTTTTACTTGCAAAAGACTGGTAACTTTCAGAAAAAAATTATTCACAATAAATTCATTCTAGAAAATGCATTTTAGTGGTAAGTTCGTTGACCGGCTTCCTTTTTTTCTATTCAAACATCTTTTTTCTCCAAAGTTGCAGAAGAAAAGAGTTGCAATACATCACAAGAAATGGAAATGCTCACTGTACTACACAGTAGTCAGACTAGTAGAATTAAAAACTACTCTGTGGATAAGTACAGTAGGTACTAGAGAGTGAATCTCTATATCACCAGCTTCTCACCCTTTGCTGTTGAGCCTTTTGTATAGTGGTGATCTGTTGTGCCACCACAGACAGCACTTCTACATCAATACGATTAAACTCATCAAAGCAGGCCCAGGCCCCAGAGCTGCAAAATAGAAGACAGATTTAAAAGTACAACGTGAAGGTAATAGATGGAAAAACTTGTAACATTCATCACCAAAACTGCCATTCAATCACATCATAACCAACTGCCTCTCACCTGGCCAGTCCTTTGAGAAACTTGCCCATAGCGATGAAGTCCAGCTGGTCAGAGCAGTTGAAAACAACTGTCTGGATAGCCAGAGCCTTCCCAAGATCTTTAGTGGTTTCTGTCTTTCCTGTGCCTGCTGGCCCTGCAGGAGCCCCTCCAAACTTTAGATGTAAAGCTCCTGTTAGGGTCAGGTAACATCTAAAAGAGGCAGAAAGCAGTGTTTTTAAAAGAGTATGTTATTTAGAAAAAAACAGAGTGGGCAACATTACATGGGCAACATTACATTTAATAACTACCTGTCAGTGAGAGGGGTGATGACCAGACGTCCAGAGTTACCAAGGTACTCATATCCATACAAAAACTCTGCATTCACTGCACGTGTGTACAAGTCATCTTTTGCCCAGTAATATCTGCAAACAGTATCAGAGCAGAATCACAGTGATTCTAAGTGATTTGAATGACACAAATAAAAAGCAAAAACATTAGGGAACAACAAAACAGAAAGATAACCTCAGTTGGCTGATCCACTCAAAGTCATTGGTGCTTGACACCTCCTGCTCCACCAATTTGGCCGCAACATCCTTAGCATGAACCTCTATGACAATAAGGGCAGAGAGCACAGCACGTTGCATCCTAGACAGAGGTCTTCTCACCAGCTGCACCAAGTCACCCAGCTTCAGAAACAAAAGGGAAGATGTTGAGAATGTTTGTGGTAGTATCTGTAAACTGTAAAACGTAAAATATACAGTGCCAATATGAGCAATATAAAGTATAATGCGAATATGTTTTTACAAACATGAATATTTGTCATTAAGTCGGAAAATCAATCCATTTAGTACCAATTGCATACCTGTGTCTGTAGCTGGGGATACAGGCGGTTGGCCAAGTCTCCCTGCTCTAAGGCCTCAGACACCTCAGCAGTCCAGAATACCTGACAGCCAGCTATCACCACTTGACCAGGCCATGATAGTACCCACTCCACACGAGGTTGCTGAAGGGTCAAGTGAGCATGCAGAGATCTTATAAAATCAGACAGCTTAAATATGCCTTACCTTGAAATTGTACAAACAAGTGATACAACAGCCGATAACACATCAAAACATAAAAGTGAGAGTCAGAATTACATACCTCAGGGTAATCTTTAAGTGAGCAGTCTATGTTATCCCTCAGTGTGGCCTTCATAGATTTTTCAACATCCCTGAGCCAGTCCTCCACATTTCCAGTTGGCCACACTGGCAGGAAAAGCTTCACCTCCTCCCCCTCTCCAGAGTACATATGAGTGATCTGTAGATCCGACTGGAACTGAAGCTGAAAACCAACAGAAGTCTAAGTCCTATATATATATGCTTGTTAAACTTTCAAAAATACATGTTTTCTAATTTTAAAGAAACAACCAGACTGGACAAACCCTTGCTATGTTCTCAAAGCATTTACGCAAGTGCGGTTGCACAGCAGTGGGATCTTTGGTCTGGGACAGAATCTCCAGAAGCTCATCGTCTGACAGGAAGTAAAACCTACAAACAAACATTCTCACTATTTATTAAACTAAGACTGTGCAATCAAAACAGCGTGTTATAATTTAGCATTAAACACTTATATCTGGATACAAGTCAACCACAGACAATCCCTAATACCTGATTGTTGTACATATAATGACTTCATATAACCTTAACTCTTTCCAATGTTTGCTGTTTTTCCTTTCACTGCTGTCTCCATTTTTAGCTACCAAGACAACCCTCTGCTGGTGAGGTGGTGGTATCAGGTGAAAATGTGACATCAGTGAATAACTTTGCAAGAGTGTGGGATGAAAGCCCTACCTGGGGAAGGATCCACGTTTTGTCTCAAGGTACTCGCTGAGACCCTTTTGTACCTGTTCCAAGAGTGCATTGCACTCTCTCAGTTTGTCTAGAAGACGGGGATCTGAACACAACTCAATCACCTAGAGAAATACCACTATAGTTTGCATTAAAAAAACAAAAACAAAAAAACAAAAAAACCTCTTCATCCTCTAGCTCTACACTCATTTTTGTATGGCAGCTCTGACCTGTCTATTATTAAAGGCGTTTTTCATGACTGTCCTCCAAGTGTGTTCCATTTGCTGATATCTTTTTCCCTCAACAGGCAGCTGCTGGTTGATATCATCAGAGCTGAAGATGGGCTCTAAGTAAAGCCAAGAGCGCTGGCAGGTCAGCCACTCCTCCAGCACATCCTGCAGGCACCAGAAGAGGGCAGCAGCATAATGTAAGACACAGCATAATAATGCAAGACACAAGACCTTGCAAGTGCGTGTTTCTATGTTTGTATGTGTGTATATGTATGTGCATACTTGAGTCGTTCTGAGCTTGCTCTCCCAGGCATTGATGCGTCCCTCAAAGGTTTTTTTGAAGGGCGAGAACGACATACTCTGTGTCATGACAATGTGGTCATCCAGCAACTGAGACGCTTCATCTGGGCTTTTTAAGATGTAAGTGCCTGTCTCCTTGTAGGGTAACACGTCAAAGACCACCGTTGACCACTCCTTCTCCATCTTTTCCAGGGCCTGAGTGAGAAGGTGTAAAAAAAAAAAAAGGAACATCCATCAATATTAATGCACAACATAACCTGACACTTCATAAAATCCTGTATAGAGCATGATTCCTGCTTAAAGGTACCTGCTCTATGGTGTACTCCTTTCCAGCCACCTCAGCAACATGAACTATGTCATTCACATGGTTCTGTAGGCCAAGCTCCAGGCAGCGGGAGAAGGTCAGGTTGGCTTTGGGCTTGACTTTTATCTGAATACGTTCTGAGAGCATCTCCCAATGGCGGCTCCTCATTCCAGGGTTTCTCAGACCCTGAATCAGGGCGATGTAAGGACGGAAGTCCTCAATTCTGTTACGGATCACAGTTGCCACCATCTGGCAGTCTTGTGTTGTGTAAGACAAAGAAAGCAAGTTAAAAAAAAGCATGTCAGAAATGATAAAAGTTGCATTGCATCTTGCCAAGTTTCAATGGTGATTAATGCGCCTCCTACCAGGAATGTCCTTAAATTGTTTAATACATTTGTGCAGGGTTTTGTGGGCATCTGTGACATTGCGCTCAAGCTGCTCAGGGTCGATAGAAGACAGTGGGTCATTGAGCCAGCTCTCATGCCAGCGTAGCCAATCTGAGGTGGTGGTCCACAGGTCTTTGAAAGGCTGGAAGTCCTTAACCAGCTTCTGCAGTCGATCATACTGTAACACACATTTAAATTTCATTATCAGAAACAATAAATTGTAAATGTGGCAAACTCCTTACAATTGTATTTTCTTTCCTAATTTGCTTAACAGCTCTAAACAAGGGAGAATATCTGGCATCTGGATCCTTTTTTGCGTACATTAGTGACAGGAATACCAAACAGACGCTCTCTGGTGTTGTAGGTTTGAGCCATTGTCAGGCACTCCTTGAGCTGCTTGCCTGTACGCCTCATCTCATTTGCAACCTCATGGGCATGATCAATGTCTGCATGGCCCGCAAACCCTGCAACCAGCATCTACAAAAACAGAATGGCGATTTAGAAAACAAAATAGAATTTACTTACTGAACCTGAATTATCAAATTTATAGCATTTATTTAATACTAAGATCTCTGTGAGTGGATGATTTTGGAGATTTCTGACACAAAGTGAGAGAGGACAGCTAACTGGAAGGCCTTAGAAAAAATTTTAAAAATCATATTGTAGCAAACACACCCAAATTTTTAACTGACCTGCAGAGAGTCTAGTTGATCATCAAAGCTATTCTGGTTGACCAGATGGATCTTATGGAAGCGCTCCTCATCCTCCACATGCTGGATAGCTACTGCTTCCATCTGGCCGATTATCCTTTGAGGCCATCCAATAGCTGTCCACCTACACAACGTAGGAAACTTGAGAAATCACTATATAACGTAACTAAATTTAAGACTAGTTTTCAAAAATAAGCAGGATGATTTCACGCTTACTTTTTATTGGCATCTTCATTTGAGAGACAGTAGCAAAAATCTTCTATTAGCTCATAGTCTGACAGAGTCTTACCAATCAGTTCCTGTTGTGGACAGATTGAAAAAAAAAAAAAATCAGATTTATTGGTGAGGAAAGCAATTATATGACATGTAACAGCCAGTGCATGCTTTCAGTGTGCACCTTGTAACTCTTGATCTGTTCTGGAACTTGTCTCATCCAGTCCCTCTTTTCAGTGAGTTCTTCAATGCTGTTGGGCTTATCACGTAGCTTTCTACTCATTGTGTTAAACTCTTGACATACCTGCACACACAGAAACAAGTAAAATGCTTTTAATGCAAGTTAGAAAAGGAAGAAAAAGGTCTTTAATTTTTTTCAGAAAGTGAACCGTTTTGTAGAGAATTTTATTTGTCAAGCCGGGGAGAGACGGCAGAAGCTGTAAAACAACTTATTTGGTTATAAAATAAATTTTATAAAATTCGACCACTGCAACTGTATTTTTGGAGTCTTGTAAACTCATGGTGGTTCTATAAAAGAAAAACAATAAATCAAAACAACTTAACAAATAATACTCATTTAGTGTGCATAATTAAGTACTTGCATATTTTCTGGTCTCTAAACAAATTACTTACATCATCAACCTGCTTGTGTAACTTCAGAACTAGGTGGTCCAGCACAGCATTGGCTAAAACCTTTCTTTTGTTACAGAGAGCCTGACGTACAGCTTCCACACGGACAATAAATGGACCAATGATTATGGAGGATGGTAGGGATTTTTCAAGATGCTCCTTTTCTTTGAGATGTTGTTCCACCTCTTTCTTTACTTCTTGGGATGTCTGTTCTGCATGCACATGAGAGCTAGCAGAGAAGATAATTATTACTGCATTTAATCAGGAAAGTATGATGAATGGACCCAAGTCTGTAAACTTGAGGTAGAACTTGTATACGTAATATTTAGCAGAATTACCTGAGGAGGGTTTCTATGTCCAAGTTGTGTAGCTCTAAGTATTTCTCATATTCAGCTGCATAAGCCCTGAGAGGTATAGCTGCCTGTATCAGAGCATTGCGAACCTTCTCTCTCAATTCCCTTACATGCGGTTCCCACAAACCCACAGACTCAAGCAATGGATCACCACTGATAAACAATTTCTGCATTACAAACTGGGATGGACAGGGAATGAAGTTAGATTATCGTCATTTTAGAGCATTTAATTTAATGTATTGTGATTCAGTTAATTGCAGATTTTATTTTACCTTATCAAGCTGCGGCACATTGTGCGTGGCCAAAATGCCCTTATCAAATAAGTTAACCATAGATGTCTCAAAATTCTCCAGAGGAGTGTTGTAATGAACCCCAGTCTGATCCAGAACCAAGTCCATCAGGAACAGAGGGTTCCTCTTAGGCCTAGTAAAGGAGAAGGTATTAATTTTACCAACACATTAATGAATATTTAACTCAGATATAGGTTATGTCACCCTCACTAACAAACACTCATTAAAACTGAACTGAGTATATAATGCAGAACTGACTCCAACATATAGTAACAGAATGAGAAAGTCTAAAGTGTGTGAAGATGTTTATATAAATGTAAATTTGTGCCCTATGTGCTCTAACTACACATACAAATGCATGGTAACCCACTTGTAGGGGCTTCTGATAAGGTCTTCTCCCCAGACAAGGTCCTGAGGACATGCTAGCACACTGTGGCACTCGTCCAGCAGCAGCTGAGTCAGGTTCAACAACGAATCCTGCACAAGGGAGCGCAGGGAGTCCTGCATGTTTAGGCGCACCACAGCCATTAGTCTGTACAGCTTCGAAAACTTGTACATCTCCCAGCTGGATTCGTTTATATTGTAGTCGCCCAGGCCAAACCCCCCCAGATTAGAACGGATGCTGTTGCTCAGTGTGACCATCCATGTCTCCCTAAGAAACAACCTTATCTGGAGAAGGGGAACAAGGTTTGTGACTTTTTTATTAATAGGTAATTTCGGTGTCTTTATTTATAAGGTTAGGGTTTTCAATTTCAATTTCAAACAACTGACATTTGCACAGGACTCTACTAGTACCACAGTTATTTAGGATGAGAAGAGGTGATCTATTGTGATCACACACAGCAATTACTGATGAAACTATGCATTTATATTTTTGATAATATAAAGTACTTTAAAGTCAAAACAAAGTATTGGCAGTGGATATACCCTAAAACTGCAATACCTGGGTATGCATCTTAGACTGGACATCTTCAAACTCTCCAAGTCGCAGTGGTTTGATTGAGGTCAAATTAAACAGTCTCATGGCTGCTACTTTGTGGTACTCAGACCACATTTCAGATAACACACAGATCACTTCCTGCCTTCCTAGCAGGGAACGCTTGACAAAGGCATCTTGGTTTTCCCTATAGGCAAAGTTAAGAACTGCAACACACCCTGTACATAGATTAAGAAAAATGGGTGTTAAGGAGCTCAACACCAACACCAGTTATAGAGAGGTAATACATTTCTGTAATCTTGACCCCAGTGACTCAAAAAAATGTATACAAGCCAATGCTAAGTGTCTTACCTCTCTGTGGTACATACTCAGGATCCTTTTGTGGAAGTGTGATGTGCAAAAACTCCTCTGGGTAGCTCATTACTACTTTGTCAAAGCTCATACGGTTCATAGTGCGGTCATACTCCAGTTTGACCTCCTTCTCCAGGTACCCTATACATTGTTCAAGACTGAAAATAAAGAAATTCCTTTATTCACCCTATAACTTAACTGAGAGGTATCAATTATAAAACTGATCATAATGAACATGAAGAAAATGACAGCAGTAGTGTGACACTGATACTACCTTTGAAGCCGGAGTCCAGGGGCTGAAAGGGCATGTCTTTTGATGCGCTGGATACTGTGTGTATCAAGAGTTGGTGTTCCCTTCCAGATGGGCATGCAGTCAACAGACAAGTGGTAAAGAAGCAGAGCCTCAGTGTTCTCCCTGCAGCGCAAGGCAAACTGGATCCGCTCGACAAAGACACGTGGGTCCTCAGCACTGAACAACAATCTAATCCTGGGTACCCAGTAACTAATGCATGCTGGCATGGCATTTACTCCTATAAAAGAGAGGAAGATGGAAGGCAGGCATTCATTGTCAACATGTAAAATGAAGGTGACACAGGAAATTATGAGAAAATGTGTCATTAAAGTGTAAACATAAAAAAACAACCTAGAGGTTTGTTCTTTTGTTGTTCTATATTTGGAGGGAGATTTCCTTTTTCATCTGTCAGTTTGCTGTTTTGGTGAACCTTCTGTACAAGATACTGGCATTTTTCCTTGCTATAGTCAAGAACGCCAACTAAATGCCAGCTGTACTCCACAGGGGAGCTTTTGGGTTCATCTGCAACAGATCAGAAAAGAAAGTATAACTATCAAGCAACAAAAAAGGTCTATCTTTGTTTGCTAGGTAAATTTCTAAAAAAAATATTATACTTGAAGAAATCTCATTGTCTGTTGGAAGTAGGACTTTTGCAGGAATGGGTTTTCGATCACTTGATTGTTCAGCATTGCCCAAAGCAAGCCAGTCGTCTGGTGTTCGACAGTCATATTCTTCATTGTCAAATATCTAAGATAAACACAGAAGAGATAAGGGTGGGATGTTGCTGCACACCAAAATATAGGACGTAATGATATATGGGAATCCACATGCCACAGAAAAGATTCCAGCAGTAACACACTTACCTCCAGGGGGAGGTAAGGTGACACAGGATTGTCAAGTGCAGTCAGATGCTCATCACCACTGTTCTGATGTCTTGGTATTAGGAGATCAGAGTTAATGCCTTTTTCTTCCAGGAGCTGTTCAAAGTCTATACCTAAGTATTCCCTTCGACATCTGTAAAAAAGCATATAAATAAGTTTTAACAAAAGGTAATAGAAACAAAGAGAAAATAACAAAATATGTACTGTTTGATAAAAGCCTGGTGTCTCATTGTGACTATCAAATCTGACCTTATAGAATGTAAAATGCCTTCACATCACAGAAATCCCCAAAATTGGGAAGCTCCAAAGCACTAGATAAAGTGTCTTCTTTTGTTATACAGGGTACTAACAAAATGCACTCACCTCTCTATTGCTAACTTGCGAGGGATCTGTCCAGGGATGGTTTGATAGGGCATTTGAATTTTGGGTGCATCTGCACCCTGGCTGAAGTAAGAGTTCTGTAATTGCTGTGAGATTGGTCCAAGGTTATCTTTCTTGACAAGCCTGGTCTGTTCAGATGGAGTCCTTAAGGTTGTACCTAGTAAAACAGTGTAGAAGGAAAAATATTTTACACACTAACTTTATTTCAGAAGAGCGCAACATTCAATTCTTATTATGCCAGACCTGGCATGTCAGAAATATTTTTTTAATTCCTACAAGCCAAAAGGTGTCATTTTGTGCAGTATCTCACCTTTTCTTGTATTTAGTTCATTGTAATTGAGGATGGATTGGCACTGTGACCTCTGCTGGATTTCAGATTCCATTCTACAAGACTAATCAGTAAACAGTTCTAGTCAGTGCACAACAGAGGTATTTTGTATGTTGCATGGGTTTCATCATTAAACATCACACTTCAGACATGTCAGTCAGATTTCTGATTTGCTTGAGCTTGTGTACTTTTACCTGTAACTTGAATTTAGTCATGACATCTGAGTAGATGCCCCTTTGTTCATTCTCTGTTCGTTCTCTGATTGGAGGGAGCTTGCACCTGGAACTCAGAGCTGGAGGCTTAGGATCTGGAGGTTTGCTGGGGGGATGAGGCACCAGTACACCGAAACTAGGCAGATAGTTCCTTTCCATCTCCTATCAGACTAAAATAATTTATGTGTAAATAATGTAAGCGTGAAAAATCAAGCGTGAATTTCAATGTTATCTCCTGCAAACATAAACTGGACTGTTAAGACTATTATTTCAACTTGCATTAGCAACATGCAAAACGCGGATGAGCATAAGTAGCACTCAGTAAAGTTAGCTGGTGCTAGCTGTTAGCGCTAACGCTAACCATACTTAACGTGAACTGCAGCTTCAAGCGTTCGAATTCTTCAAATGTCTTTTCTAATGAGTTCCATGAAAGGAACGAATACGTAACGTTTACTTATTTAAATGTTGTATAAAACAGTAAACGAGAATTTTGACATACCTTATTTTAAATTATTTACAAGACAGAGCGTTCCTTGTAAGTTAAACTTTTGAAATCTCAGTGTGGAAGTTTACTAGCGGTATGTAAATGTTGGACGCAGCAACGGTTGTCATGGAGATGGGCACGTGTCGCTCTTCGCCAACGGCAGAGGGAGCGAGAATGACAACAGAGTGACTGAGGACGGGAAGACATCACCGAGAGAGTTTATGAAACAATGTGTTCAATGAACACGGGTTTTGGAAAATGAGAATATAATAGAGACACAGAAAAGGAAGGTATTTTCTCTGAGCCAAAAATAAGGTAAAAGGGTTTAAAGAAGCCATTGAAAAAACGCAAAAGCAGAACATAGTGGTCGAATGTGAAGTCATTTAGGCTACATTTAGTCTTGAATCCAACGTTACGCACAATTTTTAAGTGCTTGTAGTTTGATTTTTGAATTTTATGCTCATCAGGGGTATATTGCATTTCACTTCATTGCATTATTTGACAGCTGTAGTCACTTCGCAACTTTACCACAGCAGGTAATCCAGTGATCTGTAATCAATAATAGGTTCTATTTGATAGGGGCTACTAGCATATTTGATATCTGAAAAGGCTGCATTTTGCTATTAATGATCCCTGCACCAAAATAATTTAACTGTTTTATTTTTAATAATACATGTTGCTACTACTAAATTCATTACTGTGCCTCTGTAGACAGTTTTCTCTGTAGAACTTTTTCTTTTATCAAGACCATTTATCATCCTACATTCACAATCCGAAAATCCAAGTTGACCTTGAATTCAAAAAATGATAAATAACATGTTAGTGTGTGTGTGCTTTTGCTGACAGTTTAAGCCTCTGTTAGACTGGTACTCAAATCTGTAGGTAAATTTACGTAACCACCAAAGAAATTTCATGTGAAACTCTTCAACTATGCCCGCGAACATTCACATCCCACACTGTTCCTGGTAAGGATAGTGACAGTAATGGCAGTAATGATAAGCTAATGGAATTTAAATGGAATGCACACTTTTCTCCACCTTTTCCTTTTACACTCATGACAGCTTGACAGTGTCAACAAGGAGGAAAACCCCATTGACCCATGCGATCTCCACACTCCGGGGTCACAAGGGCATCACAGCCTCAACTGTTTCCCATGGCAGACATGCACTGAACCCCTTTCTCCTGCCCCTGGCCTCTTCAGCTGAAATTCAGCGGACACCCTGAGATTGGGTAGGCAAGCACAAATGAAAAGTCTCATGCATCTGAGCCTACACGTGTGACTAGCAGAAGTCACGCTGCCAAGCAGATAGACATAAATTAAGTTAGAAAGAACATGTAGTCTTGTGTGACTTGGATCATGAGGACTAAGGGAAATGGGCATAGGACTGGGGAGGTGAAAAGAGGTATATAGAGCCCTCATGTGACAAGGGGTTCACAAAGATACAAGATTATAAAAGCTGTGGAAGTTGGCAGCAGCTTATAGAGAATACCTTGTAAAGGGTCCAGAATTCTATGTTACACCTCTGCAGGTCGCAGGAGACAGTACATCACTGTGCTTATCTGTGTGTGAAAGTTCTTGAACAAAAGTTGTTGTACCAAGTTTCGAGCCTGTTTGTTTATGTTGTAATTTCAATTCAAATCACTTTATTTGTCGCCAAGGGGCACTTTAAAAGGCACGGAAAAAAGTAGCACACATTAACACATTCAATAACTCACAGATAAAAATGCATAATAAGTTAAAAAGAGCTTTAAGTTAAAAATTAAAAAGGTGTTTGATATATTTTTTTAGGGCATGGGGCCAGGTGGGGACGCTGGATCTTGGAGGTCCAGGAGCTGGACAGCCCAGGGGACAAAGGATGTCTTTAGTGAATTGTACTCCATTATATGACTGACTTGTTTGGAGCCACTCTCATGTGGCCTTTTGGATGAATTGCAGTTCTTGGCACTCCTGTTGGCTTAATTTTTCCATACTAAAGGTTGCACAGATATTATGGATGCGGCTATTCTGTGCAGCGGCCATTACTCAAGACAGGCCCACTGAATTGTTTAATAAAAGGCTTTCTGTTTCATTGACTTCTGCTCAATAAAATTCAGTCTCATAGCAATGACCCAATGAGGAAGCCTAAACCAAATGAAAGACTTCCCCAAGGGTTCAAGGAACCCACATCTAATAATGACATTATCATATCAGAATGGCCTCAGCACTTTAAGCATCCTGACCACAGCAGTCTATTAATCATTAGCACATGTCTAAAAGCATTGATTAAAAGAATAAGGAGATCCGGCCAAGAAAGGTTCCAAAGAAAACCTCACGAGAACCACAACTCTCTGATGAGGTGGTGGTCCTCAAAACATGGTCACCTACCAATGTTTGGTTGGCAGTGCTGTAGTAATCTCTGAAGCCAGGGGCCACCAGGGAGATGGGACTTGATTGGACAGATGTGGCCAGCAGCCATGGGTGAGTGGAACTGATTAAACCTTAACAAGCTCTATTACAGCTTTGATCCACCCTGTACTCATCTATTTCCCAATTTTTGCTTGTTCCAACTTCAGAAATATCCTGACATGAAAGATCTGGATCAACATCAACCATTTCAAAACATCAATATTAGTCACTCACATAAAAACAGCCAGATGTATAATCCATCTTCTCTGATCATCATAAAATCCTCATTTTATTTGTCTACTTCTCTCCCTCACTCTTTCCTACCTTTACAGTATAGCGATGTTGTGAGGGTCATGCCTTTGTGACTAAAACCCCATTTACAGTAATGACATCAGCATGTGCTGCTAACTTTAGCTCCTCCTGATACCCAGATGTTGGCTGAGAGGATCAAACACTGCCTATGCCCCTCTTATTGTCACACTGTTGGGCAAACCAGGAGGGCTAAGCAGTCACACATATTCCCACATACCTCTTTTCTCCTGCAGAAACCCACAATCCAACCACAAATGTGGGCACACCCTTAAGATGCAGTGTGATTTTGTTTTATTATTTTTTTTGCATTTGCACACATGAATAGGAGAATTTAAAGGCATGCCAGTGTTTCCAGTAAAATCTCCTCTGGGTTTTCTGAGAACAGACTATAATTTTCCTTGGTTAGCACAAATGATTAAAAAACATGGGATTAATTGCCAAAGGGCTATGAAGTCTTCCTCCTGATTTATACATTGACACTGCGTAGCCAGGAACAAACAGGACTCCACATTCTAAGAATCATTTACACCTACCACTTACAACCTAATACCCATCATTGTACCCCGTTTGCACAGCACTTTGTCTCTTTTAAAGGGCATCAGATCACCACTATGGTCAGTAAATGTCAATGGTGTCAGTTCATAGATGAAACAGAATCACCAAGAAGGCAGCCAATGTTATGCTAGCATCACAGTTTTGAGACAGTGCATTTTACAAGACTACAGCAGATGGAGCAAACTTGTATGAGGTTGCCTCCATGCAGATTTTACTTTGGCTTTGACTGGTCTCATGAAGTACTGTTGTTTAGTAGTGACCCTTGTGTGTGGATATACATCAAAGTTCATGGCTTGGGTGACAATAAAGACTTTTTAATGAGTTGAGAAGGGCCTCAAAGCAGCAAAATGACCAGACATGTGAGACCAACTGGAACCCCCAGCCTCTGGCACAGGACCTCAAACAGCTGCATTTGATGTTTCCTCTCATTTGCTCCTTTTCTCAGTGTAACTTTTAGGAGGGGAACCAAAGTTAGACTGCAGGGGTCTTAAAGGTGTTAAATGAAGTGAGGAATCTCCATAGCTGGAGCCCCACTTTTTAAGATGTCTCTAAACATCCATTGGCAATACTTCAATGGTAAAAAATTATAAGTACATATATTGTACAGTGGCAAATGCTATATGTATGCCGCATTGTATTCTGGGTTTAACTTGAAAAGGATTTTTTTTTTTTTTGCAGTTGAGCTATTTTCAGTTGGGCTTTTGGTTTGCTCGTCATTTATTTTCTCTTTGGAGACTGTTTCTGTATTTGTCAGCTAGCAGGAGTTGGCTAGATGCTAGCAAGTTAGCTAAACTTCAGGAGCAGAGCAGCTTTGTGGCAGGCTCAGACAGTACCAGGTCAACAGTAACATAGTCCAAAGGATAATAAAAGAGAGAACCCACACCAGCCGCAGCCTCTTCACTCTGCTGCTGTCTGGCAAGAGATCTGCTACTGTACCACCAGACTAAAGGACAGCTTTTTTCCTCAAGCTGTGAGACCTCTCAACCTATCCTTAGCACCCAAATGTAAAAAGTCTTTACATTCATGAACTTTGTTCTACATTCACATATTTTTTTGTCTTGGTGGTGAAAGAACAATGACCACATTTTACTCTACAACCTTGAACCGTTAATGACAATCTTGAATCTTAAATGCTAAAACTTATTGTGATTAATAATATTATAATAATTGTCGATAATTGTGACTGACAGGTCAGTAGATAAATGGGCATGGTAAATGAGTTTTTGATATGTTATTGTTACAACTTATAATTTATAGTGATACACATGATATTAAAAATAAATGTAACACTTATGATTAAACCTTTTCTCTCATCGTTACTCCAAATTGCTGCCGCCTGGTGGCCCCACTTTGAAAAATCATGGGCCCAGGACACTTGAGACTAGCAAGCTTTGTTTAACAAGTTTACTGTTTTTATGTGTTATCATTTAAATTGCCAAAGTAAAGTTCCTTTTGGATCCATTGAATTTTTTGAGACATTTTATTATGTAAGCCAAGTGAGCATGCTCTAGCTGAGTGGGTGTGGGAATATGAGCTGTAAGAATCAGAAAGCAGTGAGTTAAATCTGTAACACATGTTGGAGTGTGTTTTTGTGGTAGAGAGCCAGTGTGTGTGCTGGCATTCCATTTTGTTTATGTGGGTGGGCGATGGAAAGCCAAGAGAGAGTTATCAAGATGTTGTGTTTTTGCATGTGTTTGTGTGTCAGAGTGACATTGTGTTTATGTGAGTGAGTCAGTGACACACAGAAGTAAATCTTGAGCTTGTTAGCTGATGACACCAGATATAAAGTCAGACAGGAACACAATACTGTGGGGCAAGTACTGTTAAGAAGAGTATGTTTGTTTGCAAATGTGCTTGTAGATGGGAGTTTAATTTGTTGTCCAATATTAAACAGGAGTTTCAGCTAAAAATAAGTCATCACCGCTCAGTTGAGGTCACTCTAACATTCCTGACATTCCTCCTTGTTAAAAATTAATAAAGAATCAATGGTTTCGCATACTTTCCCATCTCTTCCACATATGCGTTAGTATATGATGATAACTCTTCCATGTGAACAAACACCTACAAATCCACGCACAAGCTCAAAGACATGCACATTATTGGTTTGGCGAGCTGCCCAAGTGCTTTGCAGAGGCCTCGGTTTGTCATCCTGCTCCATCTGGCCTCTATCAGTTCCTGGTTTGACAGTTTAATCTGTGGCATTCATTCTCTCACATCAAAGAGGCAACATGCAGTTCAAACCTGTTGTGTTAGCACATAAACATAAAGTAGAGGTCACATGTTAACAGTCTGGCTCTAAACTGTCTCTCTTAGTGTCATTAAAACCCCTCCGTGATATGAGGATCATAGCAAACATCAGCAGTGATGAAATTTTCTATGTCTACTCTGATTATCATGCTCACCATGATAATTAAATCAGGCAACAGACTGACTTAAACTAGTCTGAAGAAATGTAGTCCTCTTGGTTATATTGATCCATAGACCTTTGCAGTTGACCTTTCACCTTGAGTTTGTAACTTCTACGTCAAGAGACAGGTTTCTCAGGAAGAATAATATCTTGTGTGATTTTGAAGTGTGCAAGTATACTTTTGTATCTTACATTGTAAAAGTCTTTTTTCAAAAATTTATCAGGATCACTAACTCTGACCTCAGTGCTTAGCTCAGGCACACCCTATTACCCACGGCACTTACTGGTTGCTCTTGTGACAATGGATAACATCATAAGAGCTCCCACTCCCACTGTCAATAACAAAATGGCATTGCAAGCTTAAGCACATTTCAATTATACTGGCATTAACTTGGTTGTTTCCAAATCCACATACACTAACTGAATAGATATACTATTTGGAGAAACAAAACAAGGCAGGAGCATGTTGACCCTGGAGGCTTCAACGCAGTAAAGTCTGGTAGGGAAGCAGCTTAATCCTCCTCATCCCTGGAGGGATGTGGAGGGAGAAGAGATGGCAAAGTGTGGAGTGACAGTGTGTGCTTTACACACACACACATGTATGAGCTGCCTGGACAAACACTGAGGATTATAGGGACAGGAAGGGGGAGTCCCTGTTCGTCTGACCCCGGCTCTCTGAACCCCAACCCTTACTAAGCTTTGTAAATGAGAGAGAGAGGAGCAATTAGAGAGGTAGTCATGGGGCAGGTAGGAGATCCCTGTGACCTTTCCTGGCTGGTATTTGGCCTCTCACAGCTGGGGGCCATGATGAAGATACATGGTGAACACTGAGAGAATGTATTTGATGAAAGAATGACAAGTAAAAAAAAAAAAAAAGGAGCTGGGATTTTTCTGCCCACACCGAGAATTCAACATGTGTTGGGAACTTTGATGAGGATTGTGTTGTTTATCCTCGATATGCTCACATTCTAAACAAGCACTTCATTGGATGTGGGCAGCTCTGCATTCCTATATCACCAAAAGTCCCCCTTAATTACAATTTACTCAATTAGGAATTCAATGTGTTTTGCATTTTGAAGCTAAAATGAGCAACCAGGCATAGTTTATTTGCACTTGAAGCGGCTGCTCTTAAAATGGTTTATAGCTCTGCTGCCAACCTTGAACTCAAACCTCAGTGACTTACATTTACTGAAACCTGCAGTTTTGTTGCCTTTGTAGAAATCAGATATCATAGTATGGACTTCTTCCATAACCAGCCTGATTGAAGCAAAACCACAGCCTGACCATACTGACAATTTCACTCTATGTTTTATCCATTACCCCTCCTCCTGAAACACACACATGCGCACAGGTCCTCCCAACCTGCATCCTGTGAATACACAGGAATCTCTTTTCCGTGTGTCCCACTGAGCTAGACCTTACCCTAAATCAATCAAACCAGCCAGAAACGGTCTGTATGCTACTTACATTACCCCATAACAGCTAATCCCTCATAAACGCCATTACCCTAATCCCCTGTAAAGCTATTCTTAGCTTATACTGCACCACTGGAGTGAGACAAAAGGAGAAACTGAGAGATGAGAGGAGAGAGAGGGAGAGCCTCTGGGGTTTTATTGTGTGGAGGCCTGCCAGACACTGTAGCTTGAGTGGTGAGGACAGGGAGATGAAAGGAAAGACAGTGAGGGGTGTTCAAAGACGAATGTACTGCAGATAGAGATGGAGTGGTAGATGAGTTGAGAGACTGTGGAAAAGGGGATAAAAACTTGGAATGGAAGGCAACATTTAACAATCAACACAGGGAGACAAGTGTCACATCACAAAGTATTATGGTAATACAGCTTAAGTATGACAGGGACAAAAATTATGTGATTAATCCATTGCTACATGCTCCTTAAGCAACACCATATTTTCTGTCATGACAAGCAAATAACACATACCAGAATCACTGGATCATATGATAGTTTTTCTGCCTTGCAGGCAGGCAGGTTTATGAATCATTTGTTCAGCAATAAAGACATTTATCAAAACTTATCCAATTCTATATGTCTTCTCCAGTTTTCTGAAGTTGACTCACAAAACTGAAAAGACACGCTGTTTATTCCTTGAACTCAGAGGGGAGAAGCACATCAGGCTCAGTGAAGGACATGACGTGTGTGGTTACAAAGAATTTAAGGACTGTTATGTGTCAGGTCATGTGTTTATTATCCAGTGTCATAAAGAAGAATGGCAGAGTAATATATCCAGTCAGGCAGAAAGATGGGAGAAAGGCCCTTTTCTTGTCTAACTCTGTTACTCCAAGCTGTCATTTTCTTTCGGTGCCACATCGAGCTTCAAGTAGCTACGCTTAGGACTATATTTGTCTCCCTTACTCAGGTTTCTCCCTGCAAGACTTCAAAGAGACCTGTAACCCGGGATTACTGCTGCTTAAAAACAGGAGAGGCAGAGGCAGATAAACTAATTTCCTCGCCCAATTACGAGGCCCTGGTTAGTAAAGGGACCTGTTTTAGCTGGTATGTGCTGTGCGGCTGGTTCACATTAATTGCGGTAAGGTGCCCGTGCGAATCATAAGTCTGTACCCCCCCCCCCCCACCCCCCGGTACGATCCTCTGCAGAATCCCAATGGATGAAAGTCAGCCAGCTTGGAGGGAAAAAAATACACCTTTTCAGTCCAGGGTGGTTTTGGTTTAGTGTTGTTAGAGGTTTTGAGTGATGTGTGTGGGCGGGGAGGACCGTGGATAAATACAGTCACACGCCTCTCCCGTGCGTAAACGCGCAGGGCGCTGGATGTGGCTGCAGCACGGAGCCCTCCGGTTGGCTGTGAATTAATGTAAATATTTACATGTATTACCGTAATTAGCATAGAAAAAGATCACGTATCATTTTGGGCTAAAAAAGAGACACAATTTATTGTGAAAGATGGATGAGGACAAAAATCTATCAAATTACTAACATTTCGTTATTATTTCAAATGTGAAGCAAAATCCATGTCAGTCATGGAGAGGCTCTAGCTGTTACAGAGGATGCTTTGAGCTTTATCAAGGATTTTTTAACATTATCCCTTGGGGGATGTCGGAAAAATATTCCTGGATTCATCCGGACGCTTTACGCATTGCGTAATTGGCAGGGAAATGCGCTTGTCCGTTTGATTGGCTGCACGTAATGTTGGGACTAATCTCTGCTGGAAGGCGTTTATCGCACCATGTTTGTTGTAAACAGCTGAAACAAAGATGAACGTGTTTAGTATGTTTGTGAAAGGACAACATCAGATGCTGGTGGCATTCTGTTGGCTGCTTTTGGTTGTGACGAGGAGCGGAGCAGGTGAGGTGCATCATCATCTCTGTTTCTGTTGATGCTGTTTCTTTGAACCCGTTGCATCTTAAACTTTGGCTCCTCGTTTCTATATTTGTCGCTCGGCTATGTAACTGATATGCCAGACAGTTATGATGACTCAACCGAGCTAAAAAGTTACTGACGTTGATGACCTAATTATGTCTTTATATGCCTGTCTTCACATACAGGTCAACTTGTATTTGCTTAGTTTTTGCTTTCCTGGAAGAAAAGGTCACCTTTGGTTGGTAACTTTGATGGCGGGGAGCTCCCTTAGGTTTTACCTTCATGTGTAATCAGAGAGTATAAATGCTGTTCAAAGGGGCAAAAGTAGGGCTTTGTGTCATATCAGAGCAAGTGGAAGTGGCACAATGGTCAGATAAATAAAATATTCATGGGAAACACAGTTAAGAGGACTTTGTCCACGATGTGAGTGCAGGACAGTGCTTGTTTTTTTTTAGGGTTTCTAACAAGATACACTGTAATGAAACAAATCTTAATCAGAAAATCTTTTTTGTCCACAGTATTATTCTAATATATGTGCATTTTTCTGATGGATTTTATGAGGATGAAACTGGTATGTGCAATTGCTGGATTGATTGACATGTTTATTATTATTATTATTATTATTATTATCATTACTTTATTATTATTATTTATTTTGTTTGGATGAATGCATTGCTGTTATTGTTTTTTACTGTTTTATCCTACAGACACTCTGAAGTCCAGAACAAATTTCCCACTGGGGCAATATAGTCTATCTATCTATTTATCTACGAATACTTGTATTAACTCAACACTTACTTAATATATTATGTCACAAGACTCAAACAATGCTCTATCTACAGCCATGTCAGTTTCCAGATGTGTGGATCGTGCCTGTAGTCCACCCATAGGGAACCTGGCTAGTGGCAGGACTCTCCTCACCCTCTCAGGCTGCTGTGGGAACAGCTCCTTCCATCATGGCCCTTGCCGTAATCCTTCTGTGACCCCTGACCTCTGCCTTGAGGACACCCACCCATCTGCTCACATGACTGATGACCCATTCTTGCATCCGGATACCTGGTGGGCATCACGTGCAGGTACCACCACTCAAGAGCAGCAGGATGAGATCCGGTTGGACCTGGAAACACAATTCTGTCTGTCCCATGTGGTTTTGGTGTTCAGGTCACCTCGGCCCGCTGTCATGGCCATTGAAAGATCAGTTGACTTTGGAAAGACATGGGATGCTCTTAAACTTTTTGCGCACAATTGCAGCATGGAGTTTGGTTTGCCTGATGATTATACTCAGCCAGGCTCTGTGTGCACATCACGTTACACCAACGCTACCCCCTGCAGTGGGGGCGAGGTAAGAGAATTTGCAAAAACATGCAGCTTATTATCTTTTAGCTGATCAGCAATGTTTTATTCTTTGCCGGTGTGCTCTGTTTTCCTTCCCAGGTAATTTTACGGACATTAGATCCCAGCAGTGCTAAACCAGTGGACCCTTACAGTCCAGAGACCCTTGCCCGCCTTACCCTCACTAACCTGCGCATTAGACTGCTAAAAGCTCAGTCCTGTCCAACACCTCTAAATCCTACAAAACATAAAAAGTCCACAGACTTAGCTCTGACCTCCACACTGACCACAGAAAGTTCTTCCTCAGCACCATATGCTATTTATACCCTACTGGCAAGAGGGACATGCCTTTGCCATGGACATGCTGAGTATTGTGTGCCACACAACAGCAGCCAAGACACGAGACAGGACAGTAACTTGGTGAGTGGTTTTTCCTGTGTGTGAGGGTGCATGTCAAAGTGTTTTGGCCAGTGTTCTGTTCTAAGCTTGTATAACACATATGTCAGGATGTAATGTCCAGATGTTAAATGGACTTACTGATGGAAAATCACCATTTAAAGGGCTTTGAACAGCTTGATCTACCTTTTACATCACCTGTCTGGTTCTATTTTAGATTTATAGAGGTAGACAGCAGGTGGTGATAATGTGTACTAGTGTAGGTGAAGTAACTTAGCAGCCCCAGATGTGTCTTCCAGGTGCCGGGCAGGTGTCTGTGTACTCACTACACAGCAGGGGATCATTGCGAGAAGTGTGCCCCACTCTACAACAATCATCCCTGGAGGCCTGCAAATAGCAGCAGTGGGGAGTCCAACCAATGCCAGAGTGAGTGAACACCAACGGGACTGTATGACTGATAGATCAGTGCAGACTGTAGAGTGTGCAGGGAATAACAGATTGCATATGATAAGAGGGCAACATGGACTTGACAAAAATCTAACACAGACCTCACTCTGTCTCTCATCTCTCTGACTGCTATGACTCCACACAACTCTGTGGCTTCAGAGTGCCAGTGCCACGGTCACGCAGACAGCTGCCACTTCTCTCAGCGGGCATGGCTTGCTTCCGGTGGCACCAGTGGGGGCGTTTGTGATGACTGCAAACACAACACTGTCGGGCGCAGGTGTCAGCGCTGTCGCCATGGCTACCACCGCTACCCATCGCTGCCCCTTAACTCCCCCCATGCCTGCACACGTAAGAGAAACAGAACAGCGGAGGGGTTGGGATTGTTTTTAACCAGTCACATAAGGAAAATAAAGCGTTCCTTTACTTATTTGTTCTTAGATATATTAATTAAAAGCTTGGGAAGTTTGTGGACAAAAGAAAACAGACCCATAAAATTTTGTAGCTTCCCTTACGTATATGCGACCATAAAAAAGAGAAAAACCCCTTGTTTCAGCAACACACCTGTATTTTTGTCCCTTTTCTCAGGCTGCTGGTGTGATCCCCAGGGCTCTTTAACTTCTCGTCCTGGGGAGGAGGGACCCTGGTGCCACCCTAGAAGCGGGCAGTGCCACTGCAAATCTGGTGTTGGGGGCACAAGCTGCAGTCACTGCCTGCCTGGCTTTTGGGGTTTTGGAATGGAGGGCTGTAGGCCCTGCGCCTGCACTCACAGCTGTGATCCAACCACTGGGCAGTGTTTGGACAGGTAAGCTATATCTAGCTTACTCCATGGCCAGATTCTTTAGACATCAACACGGAAGCTAAAAACAAACTTAGTGTGGTTACTTGCTAACAAAGAACATTGACCTGATGAAGTTTGATTCCTTTTTTTGCAGCTACTCAAATAATCAGTTGTTCAGTGTACCCATTGGTGGCAAAATCCCTGATCTGGATCACATTTTCACAGTTAAGGAGGAGTGGTCAAAGGAGCTTGCGGTCTCTGCTCTGCATTACACAGGTAAGTGTTGTAATAACTCATATGCTTTGAAGTACTGTCACATTGTCAGCTGTGACATCTTTGTTTAACAAGTTTAAAACTGTGCAATCAAAGTATTTCATTCATTGTAATTATGGCACAAAGTGGATGAGAACATAACTCAGTGTCTGTGCACAGGAAAGTGTAGCTGTAAGGAGAAAAAACTAAGGAGTGTGTCTGACCTCTGTAAGACCAAACATGATTATGGTGAGAAAACTAGTTTAATTTTCACTTGTTTGAAAACTGTTTGATAAAAAACAAAGAAAGAAAGAAAGATGGTCTAAGTTTAAAGTCATGGTTAATGCTTCTAAACACTTCAGTTTACTGTCTTGCTGTATTGCCCATGAAAGTGATCAAGGCCAGTGTGCTGAGTGCTCATGACAAAGGCAGCCACGCAGAAGTGCAGGTCAAAGTTCGTAAGGTCCTTCAATCAGGCAAAGTTGCACTCAACTTGGGGACCATCAGCATCTATCCTCTGTCCTGGACCAGCCGTGGCTGCACCTGTCCTATTCTAAACCCAGGTAGGACAAGTTTCATATATGCATGAAGTACTACTTTTCTATCTATAATTGTTATTTTTGGAGGACATTTGGAACTCTAAAAAATAAATATTTGAGTTGACCAAATAGTGACACAAAAGTTAAAAAGCATCAAGCTATCACCAAAGTAATAACTTCAGGACTGAATTCAAATCATGTCTTTTCCTTTTTTACCAGGTACTGAGTATCTGCTAGCAGGCCCAGAGGAGGCTGGGACAGGCCGTCTGCTGGTCACCATGCAGAGTGTGGTGGTCCCATGGACACCCAGACTAGGTCTACTTATATCAGAGGGCCTGAGGAATGGATGTCCATGAGTCATATGTATGAGCCAAAAAGGCTGGACTCACCTCAGAGGATTTGACATGGCGACTTTTCAGCCAGTTGGCATTTCAGAAAAGGGACTAAAAATCACTGGACAATATGCTGATTCATCAGGGGGAATTATCCAAGAGTCACACTCATGGTTCAGATTGTCCTCAAAATATGTGAGTGTGCAAAAAAAAAAAAGAAGACTGAAATGAATGACTTGCTAGGTTACATGTAAACAACTCTACCTGGCATTAAAGGCCTTATTTGCATTAAAGTTTTTTTTATTACCACAATAAAATGCTGTTAAAAGTTTCATTTTGGACCCAGTTACATTTGGTAAAATACCAGTATTTAAGATCTGAATCTAACAAATCTCTTTTTCATGGTGTTTCTCTTATTCTCCTGTTGTTTTCTAGTAACAAGCAATGCACAAAAGATTGAAGTTATCAATTAGCCATATAGGAAATATGAGACAGGCAAAACCAATTAATGCCAAATAGTTGGGATTCTTGTAAGACAAAAAATTCAATAGAATGCGATAATTTGATAACCCTTTTTGACATATACTCGAATAAAAACTAAAAACTAAACTAACTAAAAATTAACTGATTCTTGCAAACTTATGCTTAGTTGAGTTTGACATCAGCAACACATTTAAAGCAAGTTGGTACAGGAGTAACAAAAGAATGGGAGAGTTGTGTAAATCTCAAAAGCCACTTAAAAATTCCACAGGTGAATAAGTAAGAGTATCATGATTGGATATGAAGAGGCATCTTTGAAAGGCTCAGTTGTTTACAAGCAACAATGAGGTGAGCTTCACAGCTTTGTATCTAGAATGTCACAATATAAACAGAAACACCTTGTAAAAGTTTGTTGGTAAACACAGTTTGTTTGCAAATGACTGCTCTCTGTTTTTGTTTACATATCACAGAGTGTCTAAATATTTTTTTGGCTTGTACATTTTAAAAGCTAAACCCATATAAGCACAACCTTAGTTGAAAAAAATATTCTAAAACTAAAACATGCCTAATATACAAGCAATTAGGTCCATCATGACTTCAGATTTTCACTACATGGTTGTTCATGAAATATGCCTTATGAATATACAAAACACAATATTATTGCAAAAACTAATAATCAGACAAAAAACAGCTGAAGACAGTGCTTGTAAACATGACTGTAAAAAAGTGTACAGTAGAGCAATAAGAGTTTTCTGTGTCATGGTGAGTGGCAACCAGCAGTAAGGTGCATTACCGCCACCTACTGTGATGAATGAAAAGAAACACGTGAATTAAGTGACGCTGTTATCTTGTGTTTTTTATAAGCACAATGACCAATATTTCATTTTTAGAACATCAAGCTTATTGTCAGTGCCAGTTGTTGACAACTTCCCTACAAGCAATTTAAGTAGGATAAATGAAGAATGTAAAAGTGTGATTGTGTCTTCAGTCACATTTTTACTTACCTTGTAAAACCTTGCAACAAATTTGGTGAGTAAAGCTCAAAAAGCGCATATCAGAGTTATTAACATATCATGTTAATAAAAATCTGCAACATAAGAAGGTGTTGTGCTTTGACTTTTGGAGGACAAAACAAAAACTGAGACTGAGTTTGTTCAATGATCATTTTAATCTGGATATTGTTGGACACGGGTTTGAGAGAAACCCATCAAGTCTTAGAAAGCCTGAATGACATTAATAGCTGACCACAGCATCACAGCATCAGAGAGTGTAGACAGTGTAAAGACAACAACATTAATGCAGTGACCGTTAATGTGACAGTAAGTGGAGACCTTGTAGTACAAGATGTTAACAAACAGTTAAAAACATGTTACTATCAATGTAATGTTTACTGAACAGAGCTGTAAACATGACTTTGTTTTCTTACCAGTGGTCTTTGTTTTGGTCATTCAAGTGATGAAAAGCAAAAGGGTTTCAACTGCTGAGTTGAAGTGAAAGTCAAAACTGAGTTGAGATGAATTCCTAAGATTTCTGTCAATATGCTTATTAGTGATAAATCAGTGGTAAATGATATTCCTGATTGGCTTACATTAACAGGACAACACACATAATGATTGATAACAAAACAGTTCTTCTATCTGACATGAGAACACGCAAATTAAATTAAATTCCTATTGCATATAAAGTGAGTCTTTGAGCTAATGCCCCTGCAGCAAACAGCTTGGCCCTCTGTCATTAAATCATATTACTCAATGATTTTTTAGGTGCTCAGGACAAAAAAAGCAGCCTATATTTTTTAAACTATATTTCTCTGCATTCACAAAGTCTTTGTCCATGAGGGTCCTAGCTAAGTCTATGTCAGTAAACCCTCCTTGTGGGTAAACAGAATAAAAGACCAATCAGAGCTCCTCACGAACAGCCGTTTTTGCTGGGCAGTGTTTGTACTTAGAGAAACAGAACCTGGATGACAAATGGTCAAGCTTAGCTGGCAGCCTGGTTGTCTGTAGGTGATGTGATGTCAGATGAGGACTCTGGTGATGGGCTAGAGTCAGTGTCAGGAGGTAAGGCAGAGTCCTCAGTTGGGGCAGCAGCAACGGAGCCAGAGCTGGACTCTGCTTGGGAGGAGCTCTCTTTCTCCTCCTCCTGAGGATAGAGCTCAGGGTACCTCTGCATGCACTCCTGCATATTACGGAAGTGGTCGATACACTCTGAGCCCTTCACCTCTTCCTTACTGTAGTGGAAGCATGAAAAAGCCTCCTTGAACTGAGAGCCACATGGTCCACTGGCCATGCCGCCCAGGCACGGGCAGTTCCAGTTGATGTCTCCATTAGGAAGTATCAAACCTAAAATAAAATGACACATGAAAGAGGCAAATTAACAGTGTATCTTATTCTCCATGATCACACCTTTTATATAAATGGGCCATTGTCATGGCAACATAATTTACTCAATAAGGTATAGCAAAAAAAAATCTGTTCCTATCCTTACTCAGAGTTGCCTTGAGAATTTTACTAAATCACTTTCAAGCAAGAATTTCTTATTGAAAAGGTCAAATGGAAAATTAATAGCTCTTTCAGAGTGTTCTTAAAATGTTTGTGAACGTGGCCCCTGGTCTACTTTTTTCCATTGACTAAATGCCTTACCATGTTCCTCATAAGGATCATCAGGGTCCTCTGCTATAAGCTCAGCATTGCTGGGTGTCTCATGGTCTTCTTTGGTCACAAAGATAATGCGATCTTTACCTTAAATGACAAAAAATGAAAAAAGAAACATCGTTCACAAGTTATTTTTTAAGTATAAAACCGTTCATTGTGTATGACGCAAGCTCACCTCGAGTACTGCAATCAGTACAGCAGGCCCGGTATAGCCGTACTATCACATTTGGCTGGCAGTGACCCCTCAGGATGCACTAACCCTTGACTGGAGACAACACGCACCGCATTTTACTCGCGCGGCCAATACTAGATTATAAACCGCAAATTTGTGAAACTCTCGCGTGATTTGTGAATGTTGTTCCTAAAGTGTGTTTTCTGACACTGTACTTTAGACGTGGTTGCGTCTAAAATATTTGTTATAGTTAGTGCAAGATAATAGCTTGGGTGAAGATGATTACTTTCACGAGATATGTTGCGATCTGTAGTTATCATCGATATTCGACCGTTTGCTAGCCCGGGCAGCATTATCGCTAGAGCTAGCCATTTGACAGCACTCCTACTTTGAGACTTTATATATGGGCCATAATGCTGCAGCTTACGGTGTATTATGTCTCTAAACTACAACACATTATTAAAAACCGATGTGCACTATTGTTCTATGCTTACGTTTCAGGTAGGTAGCAAATCTACTATAATCTTAATAAGTGAACGCTGTTCCTATAAAAGTTAGCCTAGCACTGGAGCTCGTCCGCTGACATTGCCCTTCCATGGAGAGAAAATGAATGAAAGAAAGGACAGAAGTTACCTTCTTCTCTGCAGTACGACATTTCTGCTGGTGTTTTTTCCGTCGAGCCTCGTCCTCTGATGACCGGCGTGAGAGAAATTACCCAACAACGGCGAGAATTTCATTTGACAAGCTACCCGGCGTCCCACAGCCCCGTTACCCCCTCTGACCTGTCCACATGTGGGCGCACGATTATGACGTCACCCAGTGTTTTTTAAACAAGAAATGAGTTTAACTGATAAAATAATTATTTTTTTTAACAAGATGAATTTAACAGCCGCCTAAAATTGTTGTAAAAGCTTTTGATTTGCATAAGTATTTAAATTTGTAAACCAGATTGAACAATTATACATATT
>JAPZDV010000012.1:22189464-22251258 GCA_029814665.1 Acanthurus lineatus | reverse complement strand
GCTTCTCGGATGAGAAGTGAAACGTCTTCCCAAAAACTCAACTTAGTCCAGTTGCCTTGTTTTTATGACTCTTCAAGGTGCCCTCCTTAGCTAACTCCATCCATCCATCCAGGATCTCATCCCTGACCCGGAGAGGGCATTCCACCCTTTTCCGGCTGAGAACCATGGACTCGGATTTGGAAGTGCTGATTCTGATCCGCTTCACACTCGGCTGCGAACCAATCCAGTGAGAGTTGAAGGTCACGGTCTGATGAAGCCAACAGGACCGCATCATCTGCAAAAAGCAGTGACCCAATCCTGAGGTCACCAAACCAGACCCCCTCAATGCCCTGGCTGCACCTAGAAATTCTGTCCATAAAAATTATAAACAGAATCGGTAACATAGGGCAGCCCTGGCGGAGTCCAACCCTCACTGGAAACAAGTCTGACTTACTGCCGGCAATGATGACCAAGCTCTGAAACTGGTCATACAGGGAATGGACGGCCCGTATCAGGGGGTCCAACACCTTATACTGCCGGAGAACCCCTCACAGGACTTTCTGAGGGACACGGTCAAACACCTTCTCCAAGTCCACAAAACACGTGTGGACTGATTGGGCGAACTCCCATGCACCCTTGAAGACCCTGCTGAGGGTGTAGAGCTGGTCCACAGTTCCTTGACCAGGACAAAAACCACATTGCTCCTCCTGAATCCAAAGTTCAACTATCCAGCAGACCCTCTTCTCCAGTACCCCTGAATAGACCTTACCAGAGAGGCTGAGGAGTGTGATCCCCCTATAGTTGGAACACTACCTCCGGTCCCCCTTCTTAAAAAGAGGGACCACTACCATGGTCTGCCAATCCAGAGGCACTGCCCCCAATGTCCACGCGATGTTGCAGAGTCGTGTCAACCACGACAGCCCAACAACATCCAGGGCCTTGAGGAACTCCGGGCGGATCTCATCCACCCCTGGGGCCCTGCCACCGAGGAGCTTTTTGACCACCTCGGCAACCTCAGCCCCAGAGATAGAAGGGTCCACTCCCATGTCCCCAGGCCCTGCTTCCTCACAGGAAGGCATGTCGGTGGGATTGAGGAGGTCTTCGAAGTATTCCTTCCACCGATCCACAACTTCCAGAGTCAAGGTCAGCAGCACTCCACGACACAACACTCGGCGACTGCTGCAGCTGCACTCCACTTGGCCTGTTGGTACCTGTCTGCTGCCTCAGGAGTCCCACAGGCCAAAAAGGCCCAATAGGACTCCTTCTTCAGCTTGACAGTACCCCTCATTGTCGGTGTCCACCAACGGGTTAGGGTATTGCCACAATATCTATTTATCTGTCTGTCTGTCTGCCTATCTGTCTGTCTGTCTGTTTGTCTGTCTGCCTATCTGTCTATCTATCTATCTATCTATCTATCTGTCTATCAGTCTATCTATCGATCTGTCTATCTGTCTAACTAGTGCAGAAGCTTAGCCACTTTGAAACAGCTTTAGTGGCTCATCAATGATCTGGTGGAAATCGAACAGGTTAATGTTTTGTTATTATGTCATTTAATCAATTTATTCTTATGTTTATAAAATGTAAAAACAAACAAAAAAAGTCTTTAAATAACTTGATATATTCAGCCACACCAAAGAAATGCAGTTTTCAATCAGATACATGTGCATTGTGACTGTAGGAAGTGTAACTCAATAACTTTGTGTTGTTTGTTATTACAGGTAATTGAAAATAGCAAGTCAAGGCTGTCTGGGAAAATGGAAAATATTGGCCTTTGTACAGTCATAATCATTTTAAGTGTTTAACTGGCTGTGCATGTAATGAAAGTTGTATAACTCATTTTCTTCTACCCGAAGAAAAGTAGAAAAGTTATTTTTGCTTGTTAATATTTATATTAGCTGAATGTAATACTTCATAGTTGCTGGGAGAATGTTTCATAAATAAAAGCAAAGCAGAGTTCAAAATATTTTTACTGCTTATTTCAGTAAATCAATATACACAGGGATCACTCTTTTGACAGCTATGACCATGAACAGATGAATAAGCCTGGAGTTATAATTAAAACTTCAGTTGAACTGAATGACTTTCTCCCTTGACAAAACCATTCCATCTGTGGCTGACACACAGAACAGTGTTTAAATGGCTACTATGTCAACAACTTGTTTCTCATTAAAAGCAACAGCAGACCCTTCTCAATCACATGCTCCATTTCCAGAGAAGAGCATTGAAGAAACACAGCTCATTTGATGTGTAAATTATCTTGTTGCACATCTCCTCACAAAGTGCTGCCATCATAAAAGAAATCACATACCATTATATCCAACCAAAGAACTCTGACCTCATTTTTAGGAAAATGAATTACACACCACACTGTTCTTCACCTACACACAACCAGACACATATGCCTCCACATAGAGATGTTGTGCAGAGTGACACAGACACAGTGTGCCTGAGGTGTGGGAAGCTGATATGTGGACAGGAACACGCACACACACAGTGATGTCTGTACACGGCCTGTCAACTAATTTGCGTCCATTCCAGATGAGTCAGACTTTCTCTTTCTTATTTTTAGAGATGAGCAAATGTAAACAGTGAATTGCTCCGTCTTGGGTGTGGAGACATGAGTGTGCGTGAATTTTAGGGCTGCGTTATCTGCACCTCATGGATGGGATTATATAAAAAATTATATATCTTTCCTCTGCACACCTTTTTTGCCCTGTGTAACACTAACTTATGGTCTTTTGGTGGACACTAATCTATTATCAGTGAGCACTTACCTATGTGTGTGCACAGCGTGTGTAGAATTGTGTGTGTGTGTGTGTATGTTTGAGCAGTAAAACTCTCATGTAATCATGTCTCTTTCCTGCCCATTCGGGGTTACATGAGCTATTTACCAGCTTTGGAGCACTAACACACATGTTAAAACACACATTCACACAAATACTGCTTATGTATATGAAGAGCTTATGAAATCCACCAATGACGGAGGCATATTCACAAGTAGTGGGGGATGGTGACAGAGATAACATAGACAGATAGACAGTAATACATTATAATCCTTGCCTGCTGGTTATTTTACTTCAGAATCATTTTTATCACCATTTCTCGCACCTGTCTATCACTTAAACCACATCAGTCAACAGACAGCAGAGGATGTGTTTGGGGGGCTGACAGCCAAAATGTTTCACAATGGTTTTAGTTTTCACTCTATTTATCTTTTTTCCAACCCTAAATCCCAACTGCTGTAATCCCAACTAATCCAATCGAGGCTGGGCAGTGTAACACAAGCAAGAGTGACACCCACGGACTGATTCAAGGGGGCAGAAAGTCTTCTTTCATTTGACTTTCATGGCTGAGCTTGAATAAAGAGTGTGTTTAGTGCTAATCTGTGCCCCTGATGGTTAATTATACTAATTAAGAGGTCAGTGTAAATGAGTCTGACAGACTGGACCGGCATGCAGTGGGTACGACGGGGGCCTCAGGCCAGCTTGGGGCCTGACGCCTGCTCCACAGCGTCACTGCCACCATTATGTAACACTCTAATTACATCTTGGCTCAATTTTGCGTTTCCTCTCTTGCCCTCGCCATCCCTGTCTCTGCCTTTCTGCGTTCCTGTTACCTGATGACCGGACACAGCCTCCGTCCACTGTGTTGTCATTTAGAGTTTTTACTGAAGAAACTAAAAACCTACTTGACTTAGATCCTGTTTGTTTAAGTGGAAAGGCTGCAGTTTGTCCACAAGTGAGCACAAGGATAAAGCTCAAGAGCAGGGATTTTATGAATTGACTAACTTAGTTTGGAATGGGGTTGTGGCATAATTTAATCATCCAGTGATGTCTAATCATTTCTCTCTGTTACATAATGTTGTGACATTTATTTCACAAATCATTCTTGGATGCATTGCGAGTCTCTTTTGATACACGTTGTTTTAGATTTCATTTTAGAATTTCCATAATAATATAATGGAGACTTTTATACATTTTGTCTGACTTAATGTTTTAAGCCTCAAAGTTTGATCTCTGCCTCTAAAAGAGAAGAATACCACTGAAGTCCACTGGCTTGGTTTGGCTTAAAATGTCCTAAAATTAAATATTAACTGGAGGTCCTCTTACCATGTTTCACATGAGCTCACAATCACATCTCATAGCATGGTAAACAGATGCCGTTTGCTAGGTTTACATTGACTCGATTTGCTAATAAAAAGACCTCCATTTCTTGCAAATTCAGAAAAAGCTCCAATTAGTAGACTTTGGTTTAGGACTTAGTTAGTCAAGCTTACAGCACGGCTAGAAGTGTTTTTCTCAGTTATTCTAACTTTGGTCAAAATCAGGGCAAAATTTGAATTTGTTCCATTTCTGACCAAACATGTGCAAAACTAATTTGATTGTGTGTTGCCTGGTGATTTATTGTATTTGTGCTAGCGTGTTAACACACTCAACTATAGTGGTGATAAAGAGTGCCAAACATCAGCATTTCAGTATTGCACTTTGAGCATGTTAGCATGCTCTCTTAAGTATTTAATTTTAAACCACCACTACATCGTAAGTGGTCTTAAATACAGTGTCACAGAATCTGTAGCATGGTTGTAGCCTCTTAGCCTTGTTTCATATTTATAACACGTCTTTGTGAGTTGTGACAAGTTGGCCTGATTAGAAGTAGAACCTCAATGATAGTTTAATTAGGGCAGAAAATGAGAGCTAAACTTAAAAATAGCTTTTTTGTACAAAAGGAGTATATACACTGTCTTTGTTATGCACCTTTGATCATAGTGTGTGTGTCTGAAAAAAGAGGGAAAACCAGTTTTCCTATAAGTGGCGGGCTTGAGTTTAGGGTGAGTCTTCTAGCTGAGGATAAAGTGATAAAAGTAAGTTAAGCCTGTATTTCTCTTAAAATCTTTTAATTTGCATCTGACACGTCCAACTTTTGGGGTGTCAGTATTGCGTGAAAATCTACTCCATAATTAAGATTCATAATCAAATTAATGAAGAGCACAAGTCATGAGATGTAAAGTCCACAAGAACATTTCTGAGTGATTGAATGTCACTAAGAGTCCAGTTGTCAGTCAATAAGAATTGGCATTATGGCACAGCTGTGGTGAAGTGAAATCTGTTTTCACTTGGACATTAAAGGCTTTTTCATTTGTTCAGTACAAAAAGCCTACCTTAAAGCCCCTTTGGTATTATGTTGAAAGACAATACTGCAAGAAAACCTTAGGATCAAACCTTTTTAAACACTTTGTTCCTTAAACTAGTGACACAAAGAAAAGCTAAAAGGCTGTATCCAAGCCAGTAGTATTTGCACAAAGCTGTCACTCAAGTGGAGTACAATGAAAGAAAATTGTGGATGTATCTTTCTTCCCATTACACCAATCGAGCACTAAAGCACAGCTGCCTATCATCTCTTTCAAACTGACCTAAAACCCATCTGTGCATGAGTAGGTACACACATACAAAAACACACTTCACTGGCGGCTGAGCTCTAATCAAATCATATAAAGATTTGAAGCAGGTCAGGAGATTAATCCCCACAACCGCCATCATCCCAACCATGAGAGATTCTTTTCTCCTGCGTAATCTTTATGAGCTGGAACTGCATTTTCTACATGCCGTCTTTCATCTCTCCTTCATTACATTATTGACCTGTTTATGTAACTGCCTGTGCAAAGCTTGTCACCGCTGTGCAAGCTCAATTTAACACTTGTCAAAACAGGCCCGGCTGTATTCTGGATTCATGCAGTTCTCGCTTTATGTCTTTATGTCAGAATGAATCTACCAAAATTTGACAGCTCCCCCTCCTCATGACTAAATATAAGCCCCTGCATAACATTGTCTCTATGCCCACAGTGCACTGGTCATTTTGGCAGTCATATTCTACTTCGTTGACTAATCTGTTTATCAAATCCAAACTGTTAAAACTGGAGGCAGTTATCACAGGTGCAGCATGTATCAGGATGGCAAGAAAAAAGATTTTCAAAATTTTTTTCATGCTTTTTATGCTTTAATTTAACAGGTATTGGTGTGACTGATTGGTTTTGTCCTCTATAAATATGGAAAACTGAAAAGCATAATGAACCTTGGCCACAACAGTGCTGACTGATATCAACCCCCACTCTGTTTTTACAGCCTGAGGCACCATCATCCACTGCAAGCGTGTGTGCTAAATTGTGTACCGGGACAATGGAGCAATTCTGAGACGAAAGTGAAGGGGACACTATGAGACATGGTGTTCAGGATCACGTTTAGGAGGTTGGTGCAGTTAGCCTGCAGACCACATGGATTGATTCTGTACATTAAATTCAGCTTTAAAACATGGAGTCCTTATAAAGAAAAATGTGTGATATTCAAGGCCTTGTGTTACTGTTTTCTCTGTGTGTGTATGTGTCTGTGAGCGTATAAAAAAGAGAGGGGATGTGGGTAAGTTTATGCAAGAGGAATTAGGCTTAAATTATGCGGCGTCTATCAGGATTCATGCAAATGCATTAAAAGAACATGAAAAATAGATTTAAACCAGGTATGACACATGCACAACCTCCCAGACAGGCAAACTCACACACATGCAACCAAAAATGCAAACACAGAGAAATAAAAAAAGAAAGCTTGGCATTGTTTTTTGTTTGTTGTGTCAGATCTCTTTTAGAGAGGTGGTCAAGGACAAGTCCTGCAAACGTTAAATAGCAGCATGAGAGCTGTGGTAGTGAAACACAGAATGGACAGGAGAGCTGGGGAATAGCTAGCTGCCTTTCAACAGAGTAATAAGTGAAAGTGCTGTGAGGATATTAGATAATCCTTAGTCTGTTGCAGATAATGAGTGAACTGCTGAGAGATAGGGAAGTGACTTGATGGTAGTGAATAAACAAGGAAAATTCATTTTGCATAGCACATGCATAAACATGACCTTCAGCTGCTATAGGATGACTTTTGCAATGCAAAATAAAGTAATTATTGCTGTTTGAGGAGGAACACTCATCAATCATACGAGTGTAGTGTGCTTTGAATGAAACGTGTACACCAGTATTTTGGTATGCAAACATGAAAAAAGAGCTGCGACTGGCTAACTGTCCATGAGATGAGAGGGCAGATTTGATTAATGAAGGGTGAAGTGGCAGTGTGTATTTATGTTTAGATAAACTGGGATGTGACTCATGTGACCCCAAAAGCTATGACACTATTTAATTTCCAGCAAAGGCTGCTGTTGCCATAGTGATTTTAACCAGTGTTATGCAACTGCTCTACTTGTGGTGGCAACCTTCACAATGCAATGGGCTACTAGGACCCACATGCACACATCACACACAGTGGTGTGCAAGCAGTATGGTACAGAATAACAGTGTATATCCACACTATGCATGTGGTGTCAAATACATATGCATAAACAAAATAGGATGACAGATTGGGATCATTCTGATGGTTAAAAGCAGTGCACTGACCCTATGGCTGTTACACAACACTGACTACCCCCCACCCACTCCTCTGCCCAGCAGAGTGGAGATAAGGGAGCTTATCTTCTCCATCTCACCTCCTCTCATCAATCTCTCTATCCCTCTGCAATCTCACAGCACAGAAACATCACATGTACGCTCTGCATCAGGACGTAAGGACGTTCCTGTGGCTCTGCAGCTAGTCTAAGACGGCCTATCAAACATGGAAAATACTGAGTCCCAAAGGTGGTGTGGAAATACAGTAGTGCTCATAAAACCCCCTCTAACCCCACCTTGACCCAGACTTTTAAAGATTAAAGGGTCTGTCTGCACTGCCAAACGCTTTACTGGGTTACAGAAAAGGGTTTGACCTTTTACTTTACTGTCCTAAACTGCCAGGGGATTATAGAATAAGCAAGGTGCTAGACTGAGAACAACATCCAGTATATAAAGAGCAAGTACACAGTCTACCGATGAAATTAATGCAAAAGCAACCACTTTCTTTTTTTTGCAGGATAGAACATGTCACAGTTAACATCAGGACCACTTGGATCATAAAACAAATATATTTTTCCTTATCTACTCTCAATATTCAAGCCTAGTAAAATCTATTATTTACAGTATGGGAGCTACATCTGCAAAGGTGACTTATTATATACACCTAGTGTACAGACAGTATGATAAATTCTTCCCAAAATGTTGTGATTATCCATATTTAATGTGTTTTAACAGAGCCAGTCATTATAGACGGGATGAGTCTGGATATGCTGGACCTCACAGGACAACACCTTCATGTCCAAAACCCAGGAAGCATGTGACAGATGGTGCTATGCAGGAGGTCACTATTTTCAGCATTAACAGATAAAGCAGACAGCCTCATTGTTATGGTGTATTCTAAAAAATGTGTACAACAGAAATTGGAAAGAAACAGCCATTTAGAGTTCAAACTGCGTCAAAACTTGATTATAAACTTCTAACTCAACAAAGTTAAAAAGTAGGTAATTACCTCAAATAAAAAAATCTGCTTTAAATTTCAGATAGATTGAAGTATGTGTGTCAGATGGATGTCTGTACCAGCACTACAGTACATTCCAGAGAAACACACTGAGGTGGTAATGGCCCGTGCTCTCTGTTGACACAAGCCTGTGTTTGCTTAATAGCTCCTTTTTATGCAGGCCGTCACTGTTCCTCACATCACATGAAGCCTGTGACTACATCTGCCTCAGACTGGTTGGAGATGACCAGGACTGGCCGTGGCAGCCCAGGATGCCGTCATCCTCCTCCAGCCAGAACAACCACTCTGTTTTAACATCCCTACAACAGATAAATTCTGCTAGACTGAGTGAAAAGATAACTTTTGTTAATCTGCACTCAACACTACAGGAAGTATCTACAGCAGGCATCACATCCCGGATATTTACATGAAATTTGACTGCAGCAACATTTAAATCTCACTCAAGCAGGAAGTCTGTGGTTTCTTTCTTTAAACCACTGATTCATAAGCTCCCAACCTTGTGAAAGTACAAATAAAAGCAGACACATATGTTAGCACAAATCCAGGTCTTTAATTTCCCCCCAACAAACTGTGGACAACACATACATACAAGATAGAGGTATCCAAACATGTCAAATAACAATATTAATTCATATCATTATTATAACATTAATAACATGGAATGCAGTACTCTCCATTCACATTCTTTTTGGAACTTTTAGTTTATTTTATGAAACATGTCAAATAAAGAAATAACTCTACATCCTCTGTCTCTGATAGCTGTATGAATATAGTCTCTTTGAGTGAAGATGAACAGGGATGGCAGAATGAACAGGCAATAGAGAAGAATGGAGGGTGTGAGCAAACTACCTCTCCTCCCATTGACTCTGTCCTTACACCCATACAACTCCTGCTCTCTCACATAGCCCTGTCTCAGTATGAACACACACTGTCCAACAGAATGTGTTTCAGTGCATGTTTGTGCGTGCAAAATGCTGATACTTTCTTTGGAATCGGACAAAAGGAAAACATCTCTACTGTCTCAAGCCTTTAAACTGCTTTTATTTGCTGCCTACCCTTTTTTTTTGCCCAACGGTAAACTGGGTTAAACCGGACGATGACAACGGGTAAATCACTGCATGAGTCACACAGATGGCTCCTCTATGTTACGTTAAGGTCTGTTTCATATCCCGTAGATGGAAACACACAACAGGAACATCGAGAAGCACCAATGGCAGAAACAGGGATGGGGGTTCGATGAAAGGTCGGCTACAACAAAGTCTACTGAAAGAGGAGAGGAGAAATCTTTCTCTCTCTCTTTCTATAGTCCAGTCCACCTCTTTTCTTCCAAAGGTCAGAAAGTGTCAGTTTTCAGTCTGTGCTGTGGTTCTCAAGCTCTGAGATGATGGTGATTAGGTTCTGGAGACCAAAGAGGTAGCCGCTGTCCAGGCCCTCGTACACCACGCTGTCCCCCTGGTAATGTCTACAGGTGGTGTGGGCAAAATCTATCATCCTCACATCCACCACGGGGCTGCAGGGGTCTGAGCAGGACAAGCGAGCCTGACTGACACCTGAGCTCCCGCCGCTGCTGCTGCCATCACTGGATGTGGAGGGGCTGTGAGGAAAACCAAGTGCTCCTGCTACTTCACCCACCTCCTCCTCCTCCTCCTCTTCCTCTGTTTCTGGTTCAGCCTCCGCCTCATCCTCCTCATCCTCCTCATCCTCCTCATCCTCCTCCTCAGAGAGGCCGTCCTCAGTGTGTTGGCGTGGGTGTTTTCTGTGAGATGCTCCGTCGTAGATGATGAGCAGGGAGCTGGAGTAAAAGCGGTAGGATTCACAGGCTTCCAGGGCGGCTTGCATCTCTCTGAGCCTGCGCAGCACAGGGGAGAGGAGTTCACGCCGTAGACGCCGCCCGCTGTGGAAGAACTGGAACAAAGCCTCCTTAAAGTCTGGCAGTGTCAGCCTGCGACCATGAAACTTGCTCATGAACATCAACTGGCCCGTGTCAGACCGGTACACCTGAAGGGATAGACAAACATGGTGAGGATGGAAAAATGAAACAAGAATAGTAACTATTATTTTTTAACTTTTTGTACTTTTTTGTAAGATCTCTTTGACTATATTGAAAATGCTGCCTAAATTGGGCTATAGCCCGTTTTACACAGAGTTCACTCAATTCTGCTAGTTACGACAGCTTTACTTTTTTACACCAAACCAAACAACACCAGCATAATTCTGCCCCATTGTGTGATTTAAAGTGCATGCTGGTGTTTCTCAGGCAAAATGGAATGGAAAGGACATAATCTAAAAAACACAATCAAAAACAGCAGTGAATGTGTAACACTGCAGGCTCCTTCAGTCCTGCCAGCTCACCCTTTTACACAGAGGTTAATTGAACTGTTAGTGCCTCACCTGCTGACTTGAGGGCTTAACAACAATGTTCTACAGTCCTGTGTTCATACCTTTTACTACAGAACAGCAGGAGGAGTATCTGTACAACATCCTGTTTTGAACAGGCTGTGTAATGATTTTTTTTTCAACTGCATCGACTAGCCGGCCAAAGAGTTTGAAAATTATGTTTACATGTGCCTATCAACTGCTGTAATTGCATCTTAATAGATTATAGACGTAATATACAAAGGATAGTCTTCTATTGTTCTTAAACAGTTAATAACCAGTGGATCACCTTTAATGACTGCAAGAGGCAAATTCTCACTACTATTTTGAGCTTGACAGGTGACAATTTCAGACCTTTGTTCAGGGATTAGTCCTGAATAATGCAAACAAAATAAAATTTGTTAATTAAACAGTTTTTTTAAGTGCTACTTGGTCAATTGGTAAATTAAACATAGCCAAGCTTGCTGTTTTCTGCAGTTTTAAGCCTTTGTGCTAAACTATGCTAACCAGCTGCTGGCTGTGGCCTTTATTTAATGGACTGATATTAGAGTGGTATGGATCTTCTCATCTGACTCTACCAGAAAGCTAATACAGACAGAGCCACAGACACTGAGGCCAGTCTTGGCTCACAACCCACCTGCATGCCTGAGAGGCAGACTCCTATCGTGGATGCTGTACTCTGCTGGCACTTGCGAATCTTCACGGCCTTCTTCTCCTCAGAGGCATCATCTCCATGCTGCTGTGTACCCATCTTCAGGTCCAACACACACGGCATCATGTGCCGCCACGTCAGGTTCTCTAGCAGGATGAATTCTGTTAAACTGTGTTAAGGTGGCTACAGCCAAAAAAAACATGTCCTCTTTCTAGACTTATCAAATAAAAACAAATTAAAACCGTTAAACAAGATTAGATTAAAAAAAACTGCAGATCAAAGATTTTTTTTCTTCTTAAGTTCACTTAATCTCCATAATTGACATTATCATTACAGAGGTTTGTTACATGGATATCAAGTAACTAATGAGTGCTTTGACAGGGCAACTCATTTTACATTGTGTTAGATAACAGGCCTCAGGTACACGCTAGAACTACTGATAAACATGTATAGGTTTCAACTGCATGTAAACAGGCAGGTCTAGAAGTGTCCTAGTGGCTCAGTTGGCAGGTAAATGTGCCATGTCCTCTGGCCTGGAACCCCTTAACAATTAATGCTCTTTCCACTGTTATATAAATGTTGGCAAACAGGGAATACAAAAAAACCCAAAAACAGTGCAGTCCTCAGTGAAAGGATACTGTACTGGTTGCGATGCTTGGCGTTCTCCTTCATCTTCTGCAGGTGCTGCTGTTGACACTTGAGGCTCCAGGGGTTGTGTTTGAGCTGCGGCACTGCGTTACTGTGGCTGCGCTCCAGTCTGTAGTAGAGCACTTCGGCCTGCCGCAGCCACTCCAGCTCCACATCCTCCTGCAGCTTGGGAGCACTTGATGAAAGAGAGCCTCATAAGTTTCGAGAACATTAAAGAAAAACTGACTCATATCTGCTTTTGCGTGCGTTTCAAGTGTGTATGTGGGTTGTGGAGCATAAAGTAAGAGGGTAGTGATGACCTGTTCTATAGGATGTGAGGAGGCAGTCAGCTGAGTAGTAAAGTAGGACTATCATCCACCTAAGAACTAATAAAATCAACCTCCTCATGCACTTTGCCATCTAAGTTTTGTGTTTGTGCATCTGCACGGACATGCATCTGTTACGTAATCTGAGGCTGTGACCCTCTCTCTGGCTGCCAAGGCCAAGGATCAGCTCACGGTATCCTGAGCCAGTTTTGCCTTAGGTTTTAAATGTAAGTCAATGCATGCGTCATCAGTCAATTGACGTGAGTCTTCAGGCTAAAGCTTTACCATTCATGAAAAACTAAGAAATGCTTTAAATATATAACGGTTGTGTAACAGTTCCAAAGTGATGGGCATCATGTTAAATCAAATCCCATGAGCCTTGATATAAGTGTGAAAGTGACTCACTGTGCGTCCTCCTGTTGATGCATCTAATGCATCTTCTGCTTTATAATAAGTAACAAGTTCCTCAGTGTATCCTGTCTCTGCTGGGACATCTTTATCATCTCACCTCTTGTCCTTGTCTTTGCGACGGCCTCGGCCATCTTTGCTGTAGTTTTCGCTGTCCACAAGCAGCGAGGATGCCATCGTTTTCCCCATCTTGATAATCTCGCTTTTGGGCTCGCAGTCTGCCAAGGGGTCCTTGTTCTCTAGATCTGCTGCTGGGTCACTCTGAAGGGGGTAAGCGATGAGGCAAAGGTTCCCTTCTTCATCCTCCTCGAAGCTCACTGACACCACACCTGAGATCGGGAAAAAGAGGAATACAGTTAAAAGACAGTCGTTAGATATTTGTGTCATGCAGCAGTGGAAAGAAATGCCTCTGATAAAGAATCAAAGCTTACAAGGTAACACAAGCTCTTAAGTGCTGAGAATCTCTTATTCCCATCTTACTTCTTTTTAGAGCAGTTACACTTACAGAGTGGTTTGTGTCTACATCCACATCTCTTTTAAGACATCTGCTCCAACAATACCTGGACAAAACTATGACAGACAAATGAGGATGGGACAGAGATACTGAGCTCTCAAAGCAACACAGAAAAGGACAGCATCAAAATCAATCAGTCAATCAATATCAATGTGCAGGCAGTGGGTTTTCATTGTTTAAAGCCGCACACACACAAAAACAAACCATGCACTCAAGTGGATTTAATGCCAAAAAGCAAAGACCAATAAAGAGAAACAGCAGCCAAAACAAAAATGACACAAGGCAACAGAATTTAAGTTAAGTTCTGTTTATTACCCAAAATTTTTATCTTACACAAAATTATGAACATCATATGTGCACAATAACCAGAAACCACAAAGCATCACTGCATACATACACAGGAAAATAAATATTATATATAATGATAAAGTAGGTGAAAGTAAATAAATACTGACATGGAAATGAAAGTATTACTGCCAGATAATACTCATGGCACAGCAAAGGAAAGGGAGAATAGAGAATCAAAGACTGATTCAACATCATCCCATTATAACATGAGTTTTAATTGAAGCTAAGTGTTTTGAAAAGGGATGTAGTGATTTTATTCAACCATTATCACAGAGCTTACCATAATATATTAGAGATGTATGGGTTAACTCAGTAAACCAATGCAACAGGCTCTGATTGCTAATTTCACTTACTATTCTTAGCTTTTAAGAGATCCTAAAAAGGGCATGGTGGAGGTTTCATTGACTGCTGCCTAAGCTGACCTTTTCAGAAGATCTCATGGTCTCTGTTCAGCAGCTCCTTAAATTTCATGATCTCGATGAGAAATCTCACCTGGTATGTTTTACACCATGTTGGATGTGTTCCCAAGAAACAAAAGGGGCTCAAACCTGACTTACCTGCATGGCCTTCTACAAAAAGAACATCACAACTGGATGCCCCGTTTGTAGGAGACTCACTTGCAGTCTCAGCTGCAGTGCCCTCAGGTGGCACAATTGGGTACATGCGTCTGACAGGCATCGTAGAACAACCCTTGAGCAGGGTACCCTCCTTTTTTAAAAATTTAAATCTGATACTTTACAAAAAACCTGCAAAAATACAAGGCAGGTTCACAAAACTAAATGCCCACCAGATTTGCACACAAAGAGCAGTAAAAAAAGGCGAGAGAGATGCATGACAAAACACTAAAACCACAACAGCCTGGTTAGAAAAGGTTAGTTTGCATTACCTCTGTACTGGGGGGTAAACTTCCTCATTGCAGCAGGCAGACTCTTGTAGAACTGATGTTCACGGGGGATGAGGGGCTTGCAGATGGTCTGCTCTCCGAAGCGCAGTACGCAGCAGTGTCCCCCCACCTGGTGTACGAAGGGCTCAAGCATCACCCCTTTCTGCATGTAGCACTGTTGGTGCTGCAGCTGGTGCTGCAGCTGCTGCTTTTGCTCTGCATCCATGGCCTTCTGGGCCTGAGCCTCCACAGCCGGACCCATCCTCCTCTGGTCCTGACCACACTACGGTGGGCATTAGCCTCCTCACACACGCACAAATAATGTGGTGGGGGCCCTATCTGGCAGGGATACACACTAACTCACACACTGCAGATCCACAGAGGACTGGTCTTGGTATCTTGCATTAGGTTGCAGGTATTTTTCAAGTTAATCCCGTGATGTCTTTTGAAGATACTGTTGTGATGATCTGCTTCGTGTGTGCTGTTGAAGATCCTGGTCGAAAACAAAGGACAGGAAGGAGGAAATAGAAGAGAAACAAAATAAAAAGCCCAAATTTAATGGATATTTATTTCCTTTTTAACGTCTCGTCTGGCAGTTGTCGTAGTTGAGTAGAAACAGAGAAACAAAGAAAGCCTTCTAAACGCTGATATTTGGTCAGCGCTGCAGCAGCAGATAACGCAAACAGAAACAGATCCCTCTTGTGCCTCCACTGCAGACTGAATGCTCTCTGACAGCTGAGAGCTGGCTCGTCACTGGTAAAGCTCTCACAAGCTCAACGCTCGGACCACCCCCATCACAAGCAACCCACCAATCAGGAGCACCCAAAGCAGGTTGTTGGGTGGTAACCCTTCGAGGGAAAGGAGCAAGCAAACAAAGACAGTGGTGGGAGGGGGGAGTCTCGGGGAAGGAGAGAGAGGAAAGAAGCATAAAAACAAGGAGGGAGGGCAAAGCTGAACCCAGCTGTTTTTCTCTGTGAGATGTCAGCAGGGTTTTAACAACCTAAGAGAACAAGCAGCATTAGTTCCTCATACAAAGCCAGATGTAAACAATGGTGGTGGTGGGGGTGGGGTGTTCAAAACACAGAAACTGAATTAGTTAAATATCAACAAACAAATGAAAAGTTATTTTTGACTAAAAATAAATTTGGCATGAAAAGTAAATTGCTTTGGTATGACATAGCAAAACATGGTGCAAAATAAAGACGCCTTGATCTAAATGTTGTCCTGTCATATTTATGTAATTTTTGTATTTTTCCACATCACACATTTTACGCTGCGTAATAGGGTTAGGCAGGGTTAACAGGGTCTTCTCAAGCTTTAATTTGACTGTAGAAAATAAATAAACTATTTGATGAATTTAAAATAACTTTTTTATTAGAAACCATGTTTAAATACTGCCACCTTACTTTTACAAAGAACCTCTAATTTGGCCCCTCTTGCCTTTAATTTTAAGCCCTGAGTAAAGGAAGATGCTTAGAGATCATAATTAAGTGCAGCTCCATAAGAATTTAAAGGATTTATTGAAAGAGTAAACAACGGAGATAAAAATGGCAACAGAGTCAAGGATGTAGAGTTGTGAAGATAAGGTAGGGTGACGTGAAGGGGTTGCTGAGAGCTCGTGCCGCAGCCAGAGTGGAAACTATAATCCTCATCTCACACCCTTCAAGCCCTTCTTGACACAGATTATCGAAGCGGGCAGAAAAAACATCTGATTAAGCCATTCACATACTGCCACCTCCATTCATCTTTGTTCTTTAAAATACTGGTTGAAAAACACAACACAGATGAGTGCAGTGATAATTATTCCTAGAATACATACAATTTTCATCAGTGTATGGTTATGTGTTTGTGAGCTCTGAAATAGCACGGGTTATTTTTGCTTTTTTGTGAAAACGTAAATGTGTGTTTGCGTGTATGCTGTACATTACACTTGGACTCTGGCTGGCTGTACAGGGAACAGAGTCAAAAAGTCCAGCACTAATCTCTCTAATCCTGCCTCTTAAAACACAAGAGGAAACAGGCCATGGTAAACAAGTGTAAAATTATCACAGTCACACTTAAACATAAATAAGTGCTGTGTACAAACACACCATAATATCCAAAGATTTTTTTTCTGATGATGGTCAAAGAACTGGAGAGGCTCTTGCACCCCCTGGGCACACCCTATAAACATCTGTGCTCTGATATCTGTCATCAGACGGCAAAATATGGACAGACCACACTGACAAACAAGGACTGCTTGGTTGCAGGAAAAGTCATTTTATTTTGTCAGAGGGCAGCACGAGCATAAAACCCTGATTAAACTGTGGGGAATAAATGCAACCTGTTTGCCAAGAATAAAAGTAATCCCTGATCTTATGACCATGTGCTTGTCTTACAGCGTGAACATAAAGCTATGCCAATGTCAACACCTGTATTGCATGCTATATTTGAAGTAGCAAGCACATGGGGAGTTGAAAATGACAGATAGTTGGCAATGTCAAAGGGCTTAAATTAAAATCAGGATACCTTGTAAACACCAGAAGGGTATATCTCTTCAAATAGATGATAGGATGTAATATATTGCTCAGAACAAAACAAGCGCTATAAGTATGATTTACAGCTCAGATTTTTTAAAAAATCAATCACATTAACATTTGATGCTTAAAGAGTTCAGTAACTCATCTGGTTGACATTCATAAGCTCACAGATCAGCTGACAAAAACAAAATGACTGACATCTGTGAATAAAACAATCATTTCAGTGCTCTACACTGTCAACAATAAACCTTTGAAAATGTGCAAAAGAATAAAATATGTGCATGATGGTACACTGAAACCTAAACTGTAAAATGACCGAAAATTGTGCAGTATAAGTGACACACTGTAGAAAGAAACAAAAACAATGTGGAGGAGTGAGAGCCATGACCTTGAAAGAAATGGGCTGAGTACAGCATGGGGGAGTTATCAGGGGCTTCTGACAGTGCTGATGAGGAACGTGCCAGTCACAAACAGAGATGCGGCTGGGATATACAGCCAACAGGAAGCTGGAATCCAGCCACTCATCTTGTCACCCACTGACAAGATCAGAGCTTTTCCAGCTCTGACAGAAGGGACGGGACAGACTTTAATCTGTCAGCAAAGTCAAGAAAACTTTGGAGGGACAGATTTTAATGGCTTTGGTTTGTGTCTGCTCTCTTCTTAAGCCTAATAATTGTAGGTCAGTCAATGACAATTTTTGTTCTTTCTGTGACAGCAAGCAAGACTGAAGGCTTAGCTACTACCACACACTGTAACCGAGCTGGTTTTCATGATCTAACACTTCAAGAATGTTCCTTTAAAAATCAATCTGAATCCCCATAAAACACACACGATATGTAAGGGATCACAGAGGGGAGAAGTAAGGATAGTCACAGCTAAGACCAACAGTCCATTAGAAACAAACACAGACCATCACATTTTCATTTGTAGCCATTTGCAAAGCTAAGGTTCAAAGTTTACTCTTACATTCATTCTTACATACAAGCCTCTCCTGTAGCTGTTGCCATGGAGATGATATGAACTGTCAAAGAAGCTCTATCTGAAGATAAATGGTATCCCTACAAACATGTTCAACAAACATGTTCAACAAAGAAAAAGCAGCTATGGCTAAATGTCAAGCCAATATGTAGGCTCACAGTTTCTCTCTTCAATTTGCTTTGAGCCATTGCTTTCCTACTTTGCACAAATGTGCTTTGAACTGGAACACACAGGGTTTTTTTTTTTTACATTTGGCAAAAAAATTGAAGTCTTTTGTTCTGTTATCAACATATACATAGCTTTTTCTTCTTCACTGGTCTTTTATAATAAAGTTTTACAAAGGTCTCAGAAAAAGGTCAAGAAACCAAACCTGGATCCATCTTTCTTGCAGCAACTGTGAATGCTATAAACCACACCAAAATCACAATGTAAACTCCCCTGCAATTTTCCCCCCCAAACTGTCTTTAAACTGTGCATTATCTTCTTCTGCTTCATATACTCAGTGTCATGCAGACAACTGTCTCCACGGTCTCCACATTCTCACCATAATCAACATGTTTGCAGTACATAGATCAGAGGGCTCTTATAGCAAACTTAATCTGTGAGCTTTCATCCATCAACAACAGCAGAGGGTGAAGGGGACAGAAGGAGGGAGGGTATGTCATTGAGGTTATCAAGTGGGTCGATGTTTCATTGAATCAAGCTCGCAGCAGCTTCAGTGGGCTTTGCAGCACGTTCAAGCGTCCTAGAAATGTGACTGGCAGATATGACTGTGTCAAGAGGACCCCGTGTATGGAAGAATGCATTCTGGGGGGTGAATAGAGGGGAGAACAGGAAGAAAGCGTGGTTGTCTTTTGCCCTTGTGTGGCCATGGACATTGGAGGAGGAGTCCTATATGGAGTCAAAATTAGATATAGAAATAAATGTAAGGTGTATAGTCCTTTGGGAGGAATGTCAAAGTCAAAGCAACCCAAAGTCCCCCCCAATACTTTAAGTAAAAACAACAAAAACAGTCTTATAAAGTTTTTTGTACTTGGCATGTGCATTGGGGCTGTACAGAATAGTACAGAGAAGTTTTAAAGCTTCATTCATAATATTAAAATTTATACTCTAAACTCATATTAATTCTAAATTAACAATTGAATGTGTATCATGCATGTCTCTGGGTTTTGCAGGATGTTGTGTGGTGGAGCTCTGACAGATAGCTGATGCTGGGAGGCTCTGGAAGAGAGAGCTTGGTTCAGACTGGAGCTTCTGGAGCAAAAAAGAAGTTATGCCTGATTTTGCTCTAATCTGGAGACAATTACCAGCAGGAGGAGAGCTCTGAAATTTGGAATTAAAGTGGATTTTATTTCCACTTCAACCTCTCTGCAGTAGAGCCACAGAGGTGATGCTGAAATGGTCTCTTTCATTAACTGCTTATGGAGGATATATTGTGGCTAGCTTATTGAATGTACAGAGAAGAGATGGGGAAAAAAGAAAAAAATTAGAGGCTGAAATGAAAACAAACAAAGATATGAAGCTTCATTCAGAACAAGACACAACAAAACAAGTCTGTTACTTGTTTTTGTACTGCTGACCTTATTGACATCAAGAGCCTTAAAAGATTTAGGATGGGAGGAATAATCTGAATGAGTTGGCATGAGTCTGGATTTACCTGGAACGATTTACGCACTGGCCAAGGGGAAACGTGCATGGACACATTGACTCATTCATGAGACAGTCAGACACAATTAAGATCACTCGTGAAGACAGGAAGAAACTGAGCAAACCGTACACCACAATCCCATATAAAAACACACAGACAGTAACTCCCCACACTAACATGCAAATACAAACATATACACAAAAATGCACACACTTTACCTCCACCTGGCATGGATGTAGTGGAAAAAGGCTGATCTTACCTGTTTGGTCATTTGCAGGATTCTTTTCCAGACTGATCACCTCACATGACATCACACCAGATAAACCTGCTAATCAAATCCTCATGGGTCACAAAACACCTAAGCCCCCACTAAAAATACCACAAGCTGCAAGCTATTCAGGCTGCGGGTAGCTATTTATATATATCTGCTCCATGCCAAACTCAAGAGACAAAGAAATATAGGGATCATACAGAAGGGAAACAATTCACTGGCTGCCACTACGGGCCAATGGGGCAGACATTGAAGTCATAGCTGCTAACACCGGTCAAGTACTGGTGACAGTTCGTGCCTTTGCCTGCAACAACACTATAATTGTACAGACGTTTCTACTATTGATCTAGCTGTCACTCATATGAACGTATACATACCTGAACACGGTGCACAGGGAGTGATGCAAAAATAACAATTTACTGGTATTATCATCATTAGTATACATAATATATTATTGTAAGTTTTTACCTAAAAGCTTTTTTACTGCCCTTTTTTTTAACATTAATTTCAATGCAGTTTTAAGTCTATATGGTAAAATTGATACTGACAAACAGCTCCAGCATTAAAGAAGAATAAGAGCAATGGTTTTACAAAGTGTCTTGAAAGTGTTTTTTTACTTTTTCTGTTTTTTGGCGGTGAAGCATAAGCCTGAAGATTGGCTACACCTTCAGGGAGGGTTGGGCGAAAAAAGATCTAAGAAGAGGTGCAATAAAATTTACATTGAAAACATTGTATAATTTTTGGTATTTTTATCACAAGGAAGTCTTATTTGAAAAAAAGGTTGTAGCAGTGAAGTTAAATTCCTGGATTAAACAAGAAAATACAACATAGACCCAAGGAGTAAAGAAAAGCTTCACTTGTAAAGAGGTTGTTAACCTCAAAGGCTAAACTATCTCAGTCACCTACATATCCTTTATCTTGTTCATGCCCTACTTAAGTTTACAAACAAAAGGAGATATTGTTTATTTCTTCTCTATAAAGTCTACATTTAGGACTGTATGATGATAATATGAGTAATGCTTGCAGCTATGCCTGTAGTTTAACACCATACAAGGTATGCCGATTAACTCAGACAGCTTGAGGAGGGGCAAGACTAACTGTGTGACATCCATGTACACGAAAGCACGTGTGTATGTGTGAGCACTGGGTGGGTGGTGTCAGTAATGAGGTCACCAAACCCTCACCCATCCTGGGCTTGTTTCCTGTCCAACATCTCTAGTCTCTTCCTGAACAGGGAGGTAAATGATGCTTAAAAGGACAAAGAGGAGACGGACTGAGTTTATGATAAAAGGAGTACACAGGTTTTTGGCTTGATGATTGGCCTAATTACCCCGTAAAGAGACAAACAGCGCTAAAAATATCCTATTGACCTCAATGAATGTACTTTGACCTCAATGAATGACCTCACTCTTGTGCTCTTTTGCATTAACTATAAACTATAGGGAGCGACAATGTTGAACCTTTGTTTTATGATTTTTTATAATGTATTGTTAATTGCTTGTCTGTAATACTTGCAGTGATAACAATAAATGTATATTGTGCAATTTGTATCTCAATACAGCTGATAAAACCTGCCTTATCTAAGGAGTTGAATTCATTTATTAACAGACATTGATGTTCTGACTAATGTTTTGTGACAAATTTGTCTTTAATATTGGATATTTTTATATCTTGGTTTGGTTTAAAGTGCTGTATTTTCTTGCATCACAGTGCAGTAATGTAATTTTCTGTACCGACTGATACCATCACTTACAATCTGTCATTACAGAAGGTCTGCAATGGTGCACATGATCTACTCAGTGCATATGAGGATATATTTTTAAATGCTGGCAAAGCAGAGCACATCGAAATAAAATGGACAACTAGGGACAGGAGATGTTTTTTTCTTTGAGTACATTAACATTTAATGAGTAGACTGAGCAAAAGACCTTTCTGACTGCAGACGCTTTGACTTGCCAAACACAGGTATTTGTGGCTAAGAAGCATTAATAAATGGCTGCAATCCCTTTAGTTGTGCCGTGGCCTAGGTACAGTGCATGCCAACTGACCGGCATGGTTTACTGGCACACTGAAATGAAACAACTTTGACAGGAGCAAGGCATGTTCTCCCAAATATCCTTTAGACTCCTGAAAGGGAAGTGGCAGGAAAAACTGGACTAGAAACATTTCAGACTTTTGTGACTTTAAAAACAGTGCAAGACTGATGAATAATAGGACTGACAAGACCTCTCCAACATACTGTGTAGGGGGTTCTTCCAAGTATCTGATGATCCAGCAGTATTACCAAAATTTGTGAGTGTATGTGAGAGTGTAGTGAGTCACTGAATAATGGGAGTACTTATAAGCTGTAAAACCCAGTGACACTGAACAGGAAACAGGCATGTGGACGTCACAAACTTCCTGGATTCAAGTGTAAACTGTCCACACTTCTCAGAATCGTTAGACAGAGACTACGCTGGCTTCAGTCCAATGACACAATGAAGTGAATGAAGTTCACCAGCTCTTGTCTCACAAAGAACTGCTAAACAGATGCTTACACCACTGGGTGCCTGATTCACTCCGTGGCCTTATTATTGGAAAAAGACTGGCAAGTCGACAAAACACACAGACGACTAAACATGACTAATAAATTTGTCAGAAAGGTATAATCCACAAAAATATTCTGAATTCCTTAAAGATCCCCTTTATGTTTGACATTCTTCTATGTTTATTGCCAGTTACGGTTTAATGTGTTAGTCCTGTTTACACAGACTACACCTTGTACAGTGGCATGAAACATTTTTTATTCCTCAAGGTGTTTTAGTCCTTGCATTCTGCTCTCAAAGGCTTGGACAGGCGTATTTCTGAGGCCATTTGGCCCTGTCCATCTCTGCAGCTGAGGAAGGTCAAAGGGCAATAGCTCACCCACACTCTTTATTGCAGTTTCTAGGAATCTCCATAGATAGGACAGCAGAGTAGTATCTTCTGTCCCACAGCACTGTGGCTTGGTTAGTGAAAATCTGTGGCTGACTGCTTCCTGTATGGACCTCTCCTCAACAAAAATCTGTACTTCTATTTACATGAAAAACATGTTATGCTCAACTATTATGCAGCAAATGGCAAATGGAATGATTGTTACTCTCCAGCAAATGAAGGAAATAACTGAAGTTTCACAAGATTTACTGCCAATATCTCCTCAAACACAGGCACACATAGTACACATATCAGTTAAGTGACACAGCATCATGGTTTATATGCCATGTTAATGTCAGACTAGCTTAGACTGAGCAAAGCTGTAGGCAGGTAAATTTTAGGTCAACCAAAGATTGTAGTCGCTCTGTGTTTAGCAGGGGCCTCGAATTGGGTTACATCATGTGAGCTATGGATACCTGTTGATATATCAGCATCACAAGCACCTTGCCAGGCTCCTAACTCTGCTGCACATGACATTATTGTATGTCAGCAACACTCAACACCCTATTCATGGCTTTACATCTAGCACCCTGACAGTGTGGACCACTTGAATGTCTGCCAGGACAGACTAAACAACATACAACAGATGCTACAATTGCAACAATAAGGAGTCATTCACTGAGGGTAAATATGTTTGTTTTGAATGCCATAGCAGCGGCATTTTCCACCCAGCAGTAATTTATCTCTAAAGAAACCACATTATATAAATGCTGGATTGAGCTGCCTTAAGATATGAGTACCATCGGATTTTCCCAATGTAGTAGCACCTATTTTATTTGATAACAAGGAATAATCACAGGCTTCTCTGTATCAAATTAGGATTAAAACTGTTGAATATACAGTATCAGTATGAATAACCGGCATATCCCCTCTGAAGGTTAAATATTGGTTTTGTTAAGGAATGTATAATTACAAAAATTGACATTTAAAGTTAGAACCTTTTACAAATGTCCTTTTAATGACATCGGATACGAAAACAATAGGAGACAGAGAAAGTGCAGGCATATTTGTATGAATACAACATGGGAATCCTTGACATTTCCTAACCCTCCCAAAGTGTGTCAACTCCTGCTATCCATCACCACACGTGAGGTGACAGGATGGAGAGCTGTACATATCCTTTAGCAGACTGGCACATCTCTCACACTAAATATAAACACACACACACCTCTCTTACCATAAATAACAGCACTCATACACCTTATCGCATACTATTAAAAGCTGGGCACTGATATTAACACAACAGTATGTCTTCTGTGTAACTGTCTGGACCAAACTCTTTACAGACTCTAGATTACATTGTTGTGTGTAGCCAAGTGGAATTTGGATGCTGCAGCTTTTTCTTTGGCAAAAGAGCAGGACATGGCAGTGCTGACAGCATCCAAAACCATATGTATCTATTATTTCTCTGAATGGGTGGGACAGGGCCTGATAAAAGAGCCAGGCATTTCAGATAATAAAATAAAACTGGATGAAGTAAGTCGAGATCACCAAAGGAATAGATAAAGTACAAGGAAGAATAGGACTTCAGTGATAGGAGCCTAATACAGGATAGACAGACAGAAATGTGACGCCAGGACTTCAAACCTGATTTTATCTAATTAAATAAATGTGATCATTGCTGTGAGAAGACAAGAAACTGCTTTATCCAGGACACCTAACAATGTATATCAACTGAGTCTGTAGAAGGCACACAAGTTTAGTCCTTGCTGACTGCAGCCCTGATTAATATTAATCCTTGGAAAAAGCCCACACACGTGCAAAAACATAATACGCTGTAAAAAACTCTCAGAGGGAGTACAGTTACAGCAACTTAGAAGCTTGGTGCACATTGACCTGAAGTACATGTACACACACACACACACACGCACACACACACACACACACACACATGGATACACACCTGAAAGTCAGTAGGTCTATTTATTGTGACTGAAATTAACCAAGTAGTTTTACTTGCTACCTTTTTACGGGTGTATCACATAGTAGACGTGTCCTGTTGCCACTGTGTGTTCACAGACGGATCTACAGGTTAACAACGCCACACAGCACAAGTCCTGTCCATCGCTCTGACTGGCTGACTATCAGGTCACAGCAGCACTCACTGGACTGTGTACGCTTTAAGAAGAGAAACAGCCACACCATGTCAAGATTCCAGTTCCTGTAGGATCAATGAATTGAACTGTGGAGTGGGTGGATTCAAAAGTCTGGACCTGGCCACAACTGAAACAGCATCTCAGCATGAGGAACATAAAACAGTCCTATAACTAAATTCCTGTTGGTGTTAAATGCAGACTTTATTATTCAGCCCATTTATTGGACCTGCATTACAATCAATTGGATGCTGCAGAGTAAGCTTTTTTCCTTTTTCCACTAAGCTTTAATTTTTTCAAATATTCCCACAGTAATGTATGCACATAACACATTAGTAAGACACTAAAAAACGTGTGAACTATGCTTACACAAACCCAACATATAGCTATTTAATTATTCCAGATAATTTTAACCATTTGGAACCAATCAGAAACAAAATACAGCACAATGAGTATTGAAGCTGTAAGTAGGTCAGGAAGCATACCATGATTCCCATAATTACTGTGGCCACCCACTGCTATCATGATGTAGGAAAGAGCACCATTTAGTGTGGCTTTATGTTGCAGGTTTCATCCAGTGTTTTAGTAGGGCAAATTAGAGCGGCTGGAAAGAACTATAAAGCTTAACTGTAGCACGGGTGAGAAAACAGCAGAGAGATTTATAGAGATGTTTGGGATGAAATGCATAGAGTGTTTACAGACTGTGCGGGCAGGGACGTTGGATGTTGATACAAAGTAGTGTGGGCTGCGTTGGCAGTAGTGCAGCATGTTTCTATGCCAAAGACAGCTCTGCACTGCAGTGCTTGAGTGTGCACGTGAGGAAGAGCGCACATGTCAGAGGATTACAGAAGAACCATATCCCCCTCTGAAGACCCACCCCCTCAACAAAATCTACACCCCTTGATGCACTAATGCAGCCCTCATTTCTATTCCTTTGTCAAGTGAACATCCATTCCTTGATTTTTCCTGAAATAACAGCATTTTTCTACAGTAACAAGCACTTCATAACCTCAAATTGACAACCTAATCAGCAATCTGACATGACATGGAAAAAATTCCAACTATTACAATTGACATGAAAAGAATAAATCTTTTTTTATGGTCTGCGCACTTTTCTTCCTTACAGCGCTCTCCGCGCTACTGGACAGGCAGCCAAAATAATGTGACACCAGTGCAGGACATAGAATAAAGTACAATAATGTTTTTCATTCTCTGAGGTCACCCACAGATGAAATGGTTTCTACTTAAACATATTTTACTTAGTGACAGATATCGAGACAGCCTATAAATGCAAAAATAAAAGGGCAGATCAAATGGAAGATCTTACACATGAACTGCTGTAATTTCATAGTGCAAGCTCTGATTTATCCCACATTTGGTGTGACAGTAGGCAGGTGGTTCCTCTACATGTCAGAAAAGCAAAATGTGATGCCTTGGGGAAATACAGTACTACAAACATAAATATCACAAGGTGAAATATCAGCGACTGGTCAAAAGAGGGGTCAAGGGTGCCACCCCATCATTCTTTACAAGAAGGAGAATCATATAGACCTTCACTGAAAAAACTTTAGAAAATGCTTTAAAATATGCTCTTTTTTTTTGATTGAGTAAGGTATATATTGTGTTAGTGAGTAAAATACATTAGGTGAATGTATAATGCAAAAAATGTTTATTAGAAATTTTGAATCTATACTGTGTAGCTACTAAGAGGTGATGTATTTCTGGCCCAGTGATTCCTGCTTTAAGTGGCACATGTGCAGTTTGCTCATCTTTAGTTCAAGAGATTCTCTGGCTTTCTTTTCTGTGCTTAAAAACAGCTGGAGGCAGAGAGTGAGTGGCTTATCGTGGTAAATCCATCCAAAGAGTTTGGAACTGAGCAGAATAAAAATGTGAACATTTTGAAGGTAGAGGAGGACAATACACTCAGTCAAGGTGCTGGTTGACTAAGAAGGCTTTGCCAGCTCCATGCAGTGATGCTGCTACTGCTGAAGTTTGCTTCACCTGCCTCCTTTTTCACACAGCAGGATCAGATCCAGGACAGTGTCAGACAAGAATGACTGATTTAAATCATTTTAGTGCAAAAGGGAAAAAAACATCCACATAGATCCACATAGAGATGCACTGCTGCTGCAAAGTCAAACTGCTGATGAATAAAAATTGTTTGCATACAAATAGATTTTTGATTTTTTTTTTACAATTAGGGAGAAGAAAAAGATAAGATTTGATTGATTTTAATATGGTGATCATACCTTTTTTTTCAGGAAAAACAATATTAAACATATTATTTTTCAAGCAGTGTATTTTTGCTTTTTAATTTATATTCCATATCCTTTTTCTTGACTATGTCCATATTGCATGCCACAATAGATGATGCACACATTAATACACTGAGTTTTCACTTTCTGACGCTGATACACTGAGTTTTCACTTTCTGACATTAACAGTGAATGCAATGTACTGGAAGGCTGCCTACTATGTAAATCTAACCACACCACCTCCCTTGTCCTCAATTTACTCAGTATCAACGGGTCACCAAAAGACACCAAACCAAGGACATCTCTATCATCACATTTGATGATAAGACATGAATTTCACTGTATAAGGTGTATTGCATGTAACCCAAATCTTATATCATCTCTCATCAGCTTTAATCAGTCTTGTGCATTATAAGATCTACTAAGCTTTCTGCCTCCAGAAGCCACAAAGTTTACCTCTTTAGAAATTTTATTGTACTGTATTCTCTCAAATTATCAAGATATTCACATTCTGTTCTGAGAATATGGGCAGCGGTGTCCACCACACAAAATTTGCTATTAATGACAGCTTCTATTACAAAAGTACGTCATTTTATTTTTATGATCTTCCATTTGGTAGTTATATCTCAAAGGTTAACCCACTTTTGAGGGTCTGTTCTTGACTAATATAATTTATGAATTATGCTAAAATTCAGACTTTTTCTGATACATGTCGGTAAATTCTTTACCTGGATATTGAGCAGCTGAAACAGTAGAGAGGGCACTGAGACTCTCGGGGTTTGGGTTGCTGGGCCTGATGATGGTTTCTGAGTGAGTGCTGATGGGAAAAGCTTGGCCTTACTCCAAAAGGCTGACTAAACACCTGAGGCCCACACAGAGAGAAGGAAACAAAGAACAGCTAAATGATGCACAGTGGAAAAGTACTAGTGGTGTCACAAAACATTATTAATTTGTGACAAACACCCTACCCATGGTTCATCACGCATGTGAAGCAAGGATCAATTACAAAATTTGACCATTTTGATTAACTGTCACTGTTGCGTTGCAGTTGAAAAAAAAAAGAAAGATGCATGCTGTATTATTTTGAGGCACAATGATTGGGTTAGGAAATCCAATATGCTACACTATATAATAGACAATACTATACAACTTGTCACTTGATTTTTCCATTTTTTTCTTACCTTAACATATAATGCTACGATAGACAGCAAAATCACTAGTTTTCTGTTCATGTATATTTTGTTGTTCATTTCACACTTGCTTTGGCAATGTTTGGTCTGTTTCCGATACTGAAAAGCCCCTCTGATATGAATGGAGATGAGAGTAGAGAGCCAAAGCAGGGCATTTTTTTTGTCATGCAACCCTAATACTTTTTTTGGCTAACTGGAAAAATGATTTGATTCGTGACTCAAAACAGTTGGATTTGAACTGTGACTTTTGTGAAATGTTGCACCCCCAAAAAGCACTGCAGACTCATCTATAGAACACTGCTGTAGGCAAAACAAAAGTACACAGCTGAGACAGACTTGATCCCTCTGTTAGCCACTGGAATTCAGACGATATTTGCACAAAATAACAAGGACTAGATGCTTTGAAGTTGCAAACCAGAACACTGAAATGAACAATTCCCCTATCATGAACTGGTGGAACAAAACTGAACTAGAACCACCTTGCAAGTTGATCCCTTTTTCCATTATTAATCTTAAAGTTTGACAAATAAAGAGATTTACTGAAGAGCGCAAAGTGTATTGACTGGAGGCCTAGGGACAGAATTATCCCTGTCCGACCATCTATCAACTATGATGTAACAATATGTCATGAGACATGACCATGCTGGTGAAACTCTTAAATAGAAGGTCACATAGCTGTAATATCTAAATCAGATCTGGAGTCTATCCCTTTGATGACTTCCTTCGGAGGTATTTATATCAGTCTTAAAACAGGACATTCCAACTTTCTTTTGAAATCCATCTACAATGCCCAGAGCTCACCCTTCACAGAACAAAGACAATAGCTGGCATCTATATGGACTTTCCCTGCTGGCTACTGGTATTTAGTTATAATATGGTTGACCATAAAAAAAGCAGCGCTTGTTTTTTGCCCCCTAGTGAAGACATAAAGAGTCAAAGCTCTGCATTGGATACAGTAGCCTACGTATGTGATCTGGGTTCTCTTTACCTCCTCTGAAATTATAGTTACATAACACTAACATGACCAGGCCCAGTAACACCACACCTGTGACACAGTCAAGGTCAGATGGGGAGGTAAAAAATTAGCCCACAGCAAGGAGACTGGAAGACTAGTGGCAAATAGCAAACTCTCGAACAGCAGGAGATTTATAGGCGGTAAGCTGCAGACAAGCGAGAGTCCAAAGAGGGCCTTGCTTACAAAAGTCTACACACCTTTGGCCTGGCTTGGTGTGTTTAAAGGACAACCCCTGCATGTCTCTGTCTACCTGCTTTACACAGAACACATCAATGCAACGTCAGAGAGTTAGAACTCTGCGTATGTTGCCAAATAAAAGGTTACGAGGGTTAAACACACACACAGGTACAAACAAAACCAAACCCCAAAATATAGAACAGTTGTTTCCATTTCACTGACCTCTTTTCCCTGATGGTATTTTAACCATGAAGTAGTTACTTAAGTGCATTTTCCCAGGCGCAAAATCCCATAACTGAAGTCTTGCCAATATCTCAGACAAATTAGAATTCATTCTTCCTGTCCCTGTCATGCCCAGTAGCAAGGGAGCACACACACACACACAGGATAGAGCTGGGCGGATTAGGTTCAGATGTCATACTAGTCAGAGGCAGGCCAATGATTGAAACACCGAGATGGTAATTATCTGAATGCTCAGGTCCTGCACGAGTTTTACAGAGAAAAACTAGGTTTTCTATTAGGAAAAATACATTTTAAATATTGTTCTATTATTGTGAAGCCTTTGGAATGAACAGATGTGAGATAGAGAGGCTGAAAATGCGGAGACACCATGAAGGGAGACAGACGCCAGACGGATTCAGATATGGGCTCTAAATGACCTGGCAGTGCAAACAACTGCTTCGACAATCCAGTGATAGTGTGAACAGGAGTTAAATATAAACTCAGTAATCCTTCAACAAAAGGGTACCTAATGAGAGTCTGCCTGGACAGTAGGATGTGAGTTGTGAGGCGGAGGGAGGAATGTTGCTGGCTAAAACACAGGACTGCGCCACAGTTACTCAGAGCAGGTCAGCCACTCATCAAGTGGAACAGTTTCACGCTCACTGCCCTCTAAATGACAAACACCATGCTCTTCTTCCTCATCCAAATGGTTTTCCTGACCTTACAGAACCATATCTTTCCTTTTTAAACTGGGCTCAAAACTACTAATCAAAAAAAAAATAAGCCGATAAGGAGATTATCATATGCAGTCTAAGGATTAAAACTCATCATGCTTTCCATGACTCAGAGATGGTAAGTAACTGGTTGGTCCCAGCCATGAGGGAGAACAGCCCGGACAGTTACCCTTCTGGACTGTGGTAAGTACCTGAAATACTCAGAGAGGTCAAAGAAATAATGTTGGCTCAAGGCCTGGGCCACACGTTGATACTTGGGCCTCAAATGAGGTGCTGGCACAGTTTCACTTTCTCTCCACAACACAACCCTGATGAGGTGTCATCTTTTCCATAACAAGCGTCAAGTGTTTATTTCTCTCAGAGGGAAGCACTGTTGTTGAGATAAAGATCCATATTTATTGTTCCAACCAACTTAAGGCAGACAAACTTGGAGAAGCATTAGTGGGCCTATTAAAAGTATTCTGGACCCAGTAGATTTGTGTAACACTATGACCCCCATCATCAAATAATGTTTCAGTCACTAAGCCGATGCTGGCTAATCCTTTGCTCCTCTCTGTCTATGAATACATTAAAGTTCTTCTCTAAGCATTTGTCTAACAACTAAAAATTCAATTAATGCCTTTTTGAAACTGGGAGGTAGCTTTACACCTTTGCCTTAATGTAGTATACATGGATCTAAGTAGCCCTGCCCTATTTCCAGCCACTCCTCCATCGCACCAAAACTGTGCCAAGAGCATGTAAGCATTTGACATGGATCATCATGTAACTTGGCAAGCTAACGTTGGCTAATGTTATGCAGCACACTGCAGATTTGTTTGAACACATCCAAAAATAAACTTAGAAACATGTTGACTTGTACTTGCTGTGTCCATGGAATGGAAGGATGGAACAGCATCAGGTTTCCATATACGTTCTGTGACAAAACAGTGATCTGAAAAAAGGTGCAGGCTATAGTTTGACTCTAGTTTTAAGATTCATTGGTTATACACGAGAGCTCAATATTTCTCCTTTCCCACCTTCCAACTGAAAACAGAGCACATCCATGCCATTTTTGTGGTAAACAGTGAACTATAACCAAACCTAACTTTTCTTCTCACACCCCTTGTTTCCCACTAGCCCCACCCAACAAGTCGACGAGACTGGTTCCTTAGATATGTTACAAATAAAACCCTCACTGTCTAAATCCGTGTTTGTGAGACTATCTCTAGTAAACTGCAGTTTAAAGGTGAAAATGTTAGATAAAAAAGTAAAAAACTTAATTTTCATTAGAGGGGAACTCTTTTGTATAGACCTATACATAGGAACACTGACAAAAGCCTAAAAAGGTAAACCAGTTCAAACACATATCCATAACCTAAATAAAAAACGTATTAATAGCACCTGGTAGGCTTCCCAGGTAAGGCCTGGAAAGCCATCAGTTTGCACAATGCCAGTAGACATGGCAGTGTGATTGAGTGGTGTAATAACAGCGCTAAGACCAGAAGTTTGGGAGGTCAGCAGCATTCAATGACAGACTGCAAGAAGCTGCAAGCCTAATGGAGACAGATAGTCAGATGCTAGCTTGTTTTGGCTCAGGAGTTGGGGATAACTGAGTAAGAGGCAGCACCCCAATGGCAAGAATTGCTGCAGTGGCCCTGTAATTATATTGAAGTGACACTTCAATAAGTGAAGCACTGTGGTTTGTTATGCAAAATATACAAATTTGCAGTCGCTTTAAATACTCAAAGTTCGATGTAGGATACAGGTGTATTCCACCCTGACACAAAGAAAAGACCTGTACACCACTGAATTAAAAATTAAGGAATCATTGTCATTTGGCTACAAAACACCTTGACGTACATTTGAATATTGTGAAATCGGGTGGAAAATCATACTTTTTTGCCCTAAGAGTTCTTTACAGTGTGTAACACTTTGTGGTACTCCATCTCAAACATCAACGACTATCACTGACAGTAGTGAAACTAGATTATATTACATGGAGGAAATGCTTTCTAGTTTTGCTCCGATGTTCTCTGACTGCTCTGCTTCAACTCTCGGTGATTTAACAAGTTAAAGCTCACGATAAAGCTCATGAGTCATGGTAAACCAATATTTTTCAGCCCTGACTGTGTTTTTTTTTTTAAATGATTGAAAAATCTTAAGGCTATCTTTCATTTTGACTGATTAAAACGCAGAGGGCTATCCACCCTAATGTAAAACATTCACACAAAACACTGTCAATAGCCACTGGCAGTCTAGCTGTAGTAGATTTCCTGTTCAGCTTGACACATACACAGAAAGTAGAGCTGAGGAGAGACAGGTGAAGTAAAGAAAAAGTTGTCACAATCAGTTAGAAATAGGCAATGGCACAATGGTACCAACAGGTAATGAACCACGGGCCTACATTGGCACAGATTCAGTGTTTATGGCTCAGCTAGACCAGAGAACAATGATTTAAAAAAAGGTAGCCGATAGTGTTGCTGCCCATATTGGTTACATTGAAGTTTGCTGGCAGGGATGCAGTTTGTAGTCCTGGTTCATTATTTGGAATGTGCACCAAAACACATGGGGAGTCCACTTACAAAATATTATTTTTAAAAGAAACATTGCTTTTCAGCAACTGGTCACATAGCAACTTAGGAGGCAATTTGGCCTTGTTGCTTCTATTAATTTGGCATGTAATAAACACACAAAATCAAGAAGCAATCTCAGGGGCTGAAAAAGGAAGCCAACACAGTAGTGCCAATAAGTAGTGCCAAAGCTCCAAAAATGGCAGCTTTTTTTTCCAAAATTGAGTCAATCCCTATGGAGTCTCATATTGAAATGCCCAACTTTACAGAAAAGCCTTGTGTAAATTTAGCTTGGTCTCTAGAGCTATAAATGCCCATCTATGACAACTGTAAGAGGGAACGTATTTTTATATCTCACTCATTCAAATTAAATTACGCCTAAAAGTTCTGAGTAATTTGGACAGCAACCTATCACACATTTTTAGTAATGTGTTTCTCCTCAGGTCCACCCTTCTGTTCAAATATGTTCACCAGCAGCTAAAAAACCATGGTGGAAATGGCTAAACTCAGCTTTTAATAAAATCTTTTTTCTTTTTTTTTATAACAATTTGACAAAGCACCAATATTCACAACGTCAATATTAAGGTATTTGTTCAAAAATATTGTAATGTTTGATTTTGTCAAATCTCTCAGCCCTACCTTGAATAGCTAAACATGTTTCCTTCAGCATACCCACATGCACTGTTGAAAGATCAAATGACAAAAAATATGCCTATGAAATATGTGGTGCTAAAATATATCTGTCATCATCCATGAAACCACCTGGTTTCACTTTTCAATGACACTAAACACTATCACAGCATAAGGGAGCCAGTCAGAGCCCTTCTGGCAGTGGAGGATTCCTCCCCAATATTCATGTTATGTAAGAACTAAAAGACAGCTCTATACATTAGACAAACTCTCTGAGGTTTTTAAAGATCTCATGCAAAAAGGGCTTGTTCATTGGCTGAGTTGCAATTTATCTAATAGCGCACAATGCCGAGTCAAAATCACAAAAAATCCCTAGTAGAATAATTAAATTACATAAACAGAATGTAATCTTTGCATTTGAGTGAAAAGGAGAGCTGTTGTTGTTGCCTAGTTATTAGCAAAGTATATAACAAACTGTAGTTGTTTATAAGCTCTCAAGATTTTTCTCTCAAGATTTTAATGTTACATATTATACATTTAAGGCACTGGGTTCTAAAGAATAACAGTAATCTTTAAAAATGGCATTTTCCAGAAAAAAAAACTTGATTAATCAATCAATTAATAAGAAATATAGCGATAAAATAAGCATTAGTCGCAGCACTACATCAGACATCTATTGGAATCATGTAACTTACTGATAAATCCAGGTTATGAGATGAGGATACTAATGTACCTAATGTACTGAAGCTAGCTTGGACAAAGTCTCAGGTAGATCCGGTATAGTTAAAAATACTGTTAGCTTTGAAATTACAAGCAAAGAAAAGCCACATATAGCACATTTTCAAACACTTGCACAAATTCTCTCTAGTTATGTGATTTACCAATGACCACAATGTGTCCTTAATAACTAACTTGAAACTACATATTTACGTTACAGTAACGTTACTTAAATAACGCTTTTGACTAACCATAGACATACCAAAACGGTACTTCCTTCCAATTACTTATTTGGTAACTTCTGCTGCAACGGTTTTTTCTGTGTCCCTCTAACACATGTATTTCTCTCACATTACTCATAACTTGACACATAACGTTAGTAACGCTGTAAACGCTGGCGTTACGTTACACGCTGGCTAGCGGTAAACTTGCTTATGGAAATAGTATAGTAGTTTATATGAGCCAAAACTTTTTTTTCAATATCATTACAATACATGACATTCCTGTTACTTTGCAACTCAGAGGCGATAAATATACAAAAAAGATTAACTGGCTGAAAACTGTACCTGTTTATCATCGTCACAGACACCCGTTCGTTTTTCAAGCGTGCCTTTTCCGGTTTTGGCAGATGACTCTGATTGGACCACAACTCCGGAAGTAGCTGTTTAAATGCCATGGAAACGACGGCACGAACAAGAGACCCAGAACCAGCAAAATAAAAAAGTAATTAAAATTAAGAAATTAACTAAATAAATTAGCAAACAAGACCAATAATATGGATATTAACTACTTGCTAAATTTCATATTCAGTGATCATTTATGTCCAGATTTGATCATTCCTGATTTGATTTTTTTGTTGTTTTTCCATTAAGTTGAGAAAATTCCCTACCTTTAAGTTAAATAAATTAATTTCAATTATTAGCTGGAAAATCTATGGTCACAGAGATTTACTGCTGTAAAGTTAACTATCCAACACTATATACACTATATAAAGTGGTTTATATATATATATAGATATATATATATATATACACATACACACATCAGTTTAACACCAACAGGGACTATTTAACAACAAAATAAGTACTTTTACTCTGATAATTAAAGTTGCAGTTCCTGGAAAAACTTACATACTTTTAGGGTAGGACTTTTATTGGTAGTGAAATATTTTTACAGTGTTGTTGGTAATTTTGCCACCAGTGTTTGTGTACTATCCAGAACAGCATAAATAAACTGTACATCATTTCATTTGAGGTAATAACTGTTGTTATGATAGTGTCTGAAAAGCATAGGTGTGTAGTCAGGCTAAGAGAGGCAGGGTCCTTTTGACATTACACTCTGGGTCGTCTCAGTGGGGCTCTAGCTCCTTTAGCTGTCAGGAGCTTTCAACTGGAACAGAAAAGCAGAGGGACTTCTGAGTTGAAGCTGAAAAGTACATTTGAAAACACAGGAAACCACACCACAAGATACTTTTTGATATCAAAAGAGACTCATTAAGAATTTTGTTTCACCTACCCACCATGAACTATAACTACATCAAAGCACAAGTTGGTTGCCTGGACAGACTAATGCAGCCCCCCAGGAAAGCTAACAGAGCTCACCGGGTCAGAGGGAGCTAGTCCCAGGAAGAAAGACAGTGAAATGACTGGCCTTGGTAACCTACAAACACACACCCCTCCAAGTTGGTAAGATTACATTCATCTAGGAAAGATTAGGTTGCATTTCATGTCCACTGTAATGTATAGGAAGAAACATAGGCTTGCTAACCTTAAAGTTAGGATTTATAAGAGCCTAGGCTAGCATAATGTGACAGTGATAACTTTGGTGAGGAAAATTTAAAATGACACCTTTTTTAGAGTGTTGTTACGTCTAGCACAATGGTTCCAAAGTTACATAACAGATCATGAACTTGCATCTGAAGAGGGAGAGCAAGAGCAGACAAGCTGCCAGGCTACAGACAGATATCAATAGACAAATGCTTGAGAGGGACACTCAATCTTGCCAGCACTTTTTATCCCTCAGTTTTGTGTGCCTGTGCATGTGTGTGTGTGCATGTGTGTGAGTGTGTGTGAGAGAGATAGTGTGTGTTCAGCAGCAGCAGCAAAGAAAAGAGAGGGGAAAGAGACACCTTTTCTATTGGCAGTATTTGGTCTCTGGAGCTTTCCTCCATGCATTACATGACTATTTGAATATCCTCATTTAGGTCTTTGACCAATGGTGGGAAAACCACAGATGTGCCACCAATGTGAGAAAAACACACACACACACACACACACACACACACACACACACACACACACGTTTAAACACATGCTGACAATGATTCACTAATTCACACCAAAGAAATGAAAGAACCAGCATGGAAGTGCCATCATGCAGCACGCCACTGGAAAGGTAGTATAAGGTAGTATAAGGTAATACCACAACCTCAGTCACCAACCCTTGTGACCTTGTGAGTCAAGGGGTAGAAAGAAAACAAAATAAAGAAGCATAAGAATGTGATATGAGAGTGAATGTGAGTTTTCAGAATGTGGAGCTGGAAGCTGGACTGGTGCACCTGGTCGTGTCAAGCTCCAGTAGCTGATGTCAGTGATCTTCATTTGGCTTAAACATGCAGAGCAGGTGGTCAATAAACTGTTTATATCCTCTGTGTGATCCTTCAAATCTACAGTCAGTGATAGAAGCAGAGAACAGGGAAAGTGAAGATTTATGAAATACTGAAAACAAGCCTTTAACTCAAGAGGGGAGCATGAAGAGCTTATTTTTTTGATGCTCATTCTTTTTCTGTCCTTTTTTGTCCTCTATAACCACATAAAATGAATTTTCCAAATGAATTTAATGTCTCGATATCATTAAAGCACAAAGACAGACGCAACTTCATGATAACTGAATTTATTAGTTTAGATTTTTTTAGACAAGAATTTAAAGTTCAGTCACCAACTGAACAACATTGTGGGTTGAAGAGAACAGTGATTATAAAAGTTTTTCAATTGCAGCTTTGATTTATTGACGTATATCAGCCCCCAGGCATTTTCAAAGGTCAGTGCAGTGTGTGGAAAGAACAACACCAATGTGAACGACAGCATCCACACAGACTACTCTGAGAGACAAGCCTCCCCACTGTCCTTGGAGCTTGCTCAAGGAGTAGTGAGTGGGTTCGTTATTTTCTACTCAGTCACTCTGAGAAGACAATCCCTCCTTTTGTCTAAAAGGACAAAAGCGAGGTCATATGCCGTCCCCTTAGAAAACCTTCTCCTATCACATTTGGACTGTGTGCATCATGATGGGTTATGTCACAAGAGCTCCACAACAAGACCATCTTAGAAAAATGCTGGCCAGATCTCTCCAGCTCAGCAATGCATTTGTTTGAGTTATGCAACAACTAATAAATATTAATGTCTCTGCTCTATATTGTCTTTGGCTATATATTTGAACCATTATGCACCACATCAAGGACAGTTCTTTGTATTTGAAAAAAACTACTTGTCAACAAACTTGAAACCTCTAGAGCCAAATCAATTTGAAAGTTACGTGAGACGTGTAATTCAGTATTCTTGTGTCAACAAGTGAGCTCATTCATCAACATGTTTGGCACCATGGTGATGATGGCAGTGGCTTGAGACATCCAGCAGCAGTGGATTCATGGTGACCTCTTCATACTTCTGTGAGCACACTAGAATGTGTATAGCACCAGCTAATAGATACACAGAGTTAAGGATTGGTTAATGCACAGCTCCAGGAGAGACAGATATATCCCTCAAAAGTTGGGGGACACCAAAACAGAGATCAAAGACGTTTGTGCCAACCTGACAAATATCCAGTCCAAAATTCAAACACTACTCCAAATGAATGCTTGTTCATTCAATTCTACGTTACAGCTTGTCCCGCTACCATCAAATTATAAAGAAATAGTTAACACTGCTTAAATTTTGTAGGAAGTTAGTTGAGTGGCTGTGATAAAAATATTACAGAAGCCGGCAGTGTGGAAAAAATTCACATAGCCGACTAAACTATTATCATCCATCACTCAGAATCATTGCAACAGTAGTTACATCAAGACCAGGCTCAGTTTCTTGGCAGAATAACATCAACCACTCTACCACTTAGGGCTCAACCTGTTATGCAAGTAGGACAGAAAAAAAGGGGAAAGTCTGTTGGGTAGAAGTCACTGCTGACTTATGCAAGCCTTTAGCCAATGCCAAATTGAGCTGCATGTCTGTGGGAGCTGCTTGAAAGTTGAACCAGACTGAATAGAGTTTTGATTAATTAGAGCAAAAACATCCTCTCTCTGCAACAATCCATCCGGCCGTGGATGGTTCTCCACCTGCGGATCTCATTCAACCACCTAATTAAATTGGTGCGGGGCTCGACTGGCATCATCAGGCATTCTTTGTAGCTTTCCAAGAGCAGCAGGAACAAAGCCACCAGGAAACCAAACTGCTGCAGGGAAAACACACACAGTGCAGGACATAATCAAAACGGGAGGGAGAGAGAGAGGGAGGGAGAGATCTCGCATCCATCTGCACAGGATTTTACATGGCAACAAATTACATAGCAACAAATGAGAAGGAAAAACGTTAAGCAGAACAAAAGGGAAAATAGTCCGTTTGTAATCTCTGTTAACCAGGGGTGAGCTGAAGTAAACAATGTACATTCTAGCCCAGGATCACCCCTTCACACTGAAAAACACAATGACACAGACTGTTTCAAATCAGCCATGTATGTAAAGCTACAATTCTCCATTAAACAAAACAGACAACCATATTTACAGGAATAATGTGCAAATGTTAGAAAGAGATTAGATATCTTGAATTAAAATCAACACTGATGACTTCAGTTTTTGCAGTAACTCATAGCTCCTCCTTTGCATGTAACTGCTGAGGGTATGTTTGATTGTAACCTGGGACTCAAGTTTGCCTGGAAAAAAAAGAAATGACAGTAAAATTACCAAGGAAGTCCAGAGGGTTATATGTTTTTTTTTGTTTCTATTTTAACAAATCCAAATTCAAAAGAAAGAAGTGTACTGGCAGAGCAGATTCATACAGATTCAGATTGAGATTTGTTTATTTCATTACTAAACAGCCACCACTGCAGATGAAAATCTATCTGATCGATTCAAGCAGAAATGTTCACAGACAAGATAATGAAGTGAAGTATTAATTATGGTAGACTTAGTCATGTTCACCCACTTTCTTCCTTAGTCTCTCTCTTCTGACCTTAACCCTAGCAAGAGATAAAAAAACCCATGAAATACATTGTAATCTTTCATAAAGTTATATCTTTCACTGAGTTTGAACACAGCAACATACGGAATAATGTAAGTGCACAACTGAAAAAATGTATAACCACAATACAGTTGTATTTAGACATATTAATGTGGAAATGCTACATACTGTAATTGTAAAAATTAAAGCAGCATGAAATTGATGCTTTAAAAATAAAATTACAAGTGCAATTACTATTATTGTTGATAGCAGAAGTCTGAGCAGTTGTACTGTATATGACTTTAAAATGATTTGTATTGTTGTTACTGTTGTATCTGTATCATTTTTGTTTCTATAGTATCTGTATCCTGTTCCTACCTACTTCTCTTGTCCCTTTTTGTGATGCTACGTTACTTAACAACAGTTGTGTTTTCATTACCTCAGAAAGATTCTTTCATATTTTATATCAGCTGAATCTGCACTAACATGTTTCTATAGTCGCACAGAATGACAAATCAAACGCTGAACAAAAGGGCCTGTTACATTTATCATGAGTTTTGTAGCCACTGTAGTTTCTCCTATACTTGGATAAGGAGGGTGATATACAGTGTGGTGAAATGTGAAATTCACTGCTAGATGCCATTAAATCCTACACATTGGATTTTTAAAACACTTGGTAGGCACATGAGTAGAGGTGAACTATGGTTCTCATCTTTTGAGAAGAAATGCTTTTATCACTGCAGATTTCTGTCAATAACGTCTGTCTGGCCCAATTAGTTTAATTAAATTTCTCAGTTACTGTATTTTCATGCTTCCTCGTATCATTCATGGTTTTTTAAAGTCTATGTAAGTCTGCACCCCCCCCCCCACCCACACACACTGTTTCTTCTCAACCCTGCTGCACATCAGAACATTTTGCACCTTTTCTCTTCCCTCCTGCCAGCCTTCTGCATTGTTAGTTCTCTGAACCACTTTCTGTCTGTTTATTATAAATGCACTGCTGATTAGCACATCACCACAGAGGGCAAGTTGGCCATTCATTCAAGAATTCAATGGGAATGACGCAAATCCCTGACCTGTTTTTTGCCTCGTGGCCCGGACCTGCTCTCTTGGATGGCGGTTCTCTTGCCTCAACGCGCCTGGCACTCAGACGGGTTAGAACAGCCAAGAGATGGCCAAGTCCTCCAAGTGTACCATGGGAAGTCCCATAAACCTGCTGTAGTCCTGCTGAGGCTCTTCTGGCCTGGAATTATTTTGGCTTGACCTGATGGAAAACCTATTGACCAAAACTACACCCATTAATGTTTGTCTCTGCCCCAATTGTTGTTGATATTTCATTTTGCTACTTTTTTACTTAATTACACAATGTTGGTTGTAACCAATACCAATATTCTTCATATTTCCCTCACTCACTCTTCCATATCCTTGTTTATCGTTGCTTAAGTGCTTGTCATGACTGTTCAGTTGTTTATTTAAATATTAAATCAATCACTGCCTCTTTTCTACAACACAAATTATCATTATTACTGTGACTTTACACATATCAGATACACACAAACACAACATCTTTTGTCTTTCTTCTGTTTTTTCTCCTGTTAGTTTGTTAAGTCCTCTATCTTTGCTTGGCTGTGAATTTCCAAAAAATAATTATTATTACTGTTTTATTATTCACTGTGACATCTGTCCTTTTTTGGTGTTTTTTTCACATTAAACTTTTGAACCAACAGTTTTGCTCATTGGTTACAGATTATTGTAGGTGGTAGCCTAGATGAAGTGTTCACCCTTTCATAGGCTGAAAGTCTGCACAAGTCCTGCCCTCTACAGGTTGTTACAAGTACTACTGCTGTGTGTTGGCATTCTCCAAAATGTTTCATTCAATAATTTATAATGATCGATTAATCTTTTTTTCAAATTGTAGTATTCAATTATTTTCAAATAATGTTTATTGCAAATTATTGCAATTTATTGTTTAATCAATCCATATGTCATCTAAGCGCAGATTGAAAAAAAGTTAACGTCATGGCTCCTGTTGCAAAAGTAACCCCCATACTGCCGAAACCCGGAATCGAACCAGGGACCTTTAGATCTTCAGTCTAACGCTCTCCCAACTGAGCTATTTCGGCTCTTTTTCATCTCAGTAAATCAGCGCAATTTCTACATTTGTCCACTAGAGGTCGGTCTAGTATAGGATTATATTCTATCTACCTAAGGGTCCCTGCATTTAGTGTAACTCATATGCAATTGTTCCAATCTAAAACGAAAAAAAAAAATGTTTATGGGGTTACTTTTAATTTCTTTATCCTAGTGTATCCCAAGACATTAAGCAGAACGTTAACCAAGAAGAAATTACATAAGCTATATAAACTTTGCCAAATAATGACATGCTAAAGCTACACAGTGAGAGCCAGCAAATCCACTTTTGCTCTCAAAAGATTACTGCACAGCTTCATTATGTTTTTGGTGCGCACAGTGTATCTGTTTAGCCTCTACTTAATAACCTGAGGGAAGCAGTTATAATTATTATTAGTGCTACAATTAAATATAAATGTTTTTAATGATATTATTATTTTAAAAGGGAGCTCTTGATTCCAAGCTTACACTAACGTCTGAAATTTGTGATGCCATTAAAGGCGCCCATCCATTAAATAAAGACACATGCATTTGCATTTCCAGCTCAAGAAAATGCATTCAGTGTTGTGTAAAGCAAAAAAAAAATCCATCCTGACCATTGATGTTTAAGGCAGCTGTGGTGTCTGCCCTAACACATACTAAGCAGTTAATGGAGCAGACCCTAGACAGTGTACAGGTAAGCTTCAAATTTGTCTTATATGAAAAAAAAATCTTTCGAGACTGCCCTTTCACATTGCTCCCTCATAGATGCTGCCATATTAGAAACACATGCACTTGGAAATAAAAAAACAATGTTCAAGACACATAAAGACTCTGGCCTGTGTGTCACAACCGTGATGAAACATTCTACTATACATACAAATGTGCAATGTGCAATGACAATCCCTCAGCCAACAGTATTAGTATTGACATGGGGCTGCATGTCTACATGGAGCCCAGTAAGAGATGCTAACAGGGGCATTTGCCTTGCCAGACACCAGTCATTAATGCAGAATCCTAAACCTGTTCAATGGGTCACTGGTAACCATTAATTAAAACATTTGCCTTTTTTAGACATACTTGACAATTTTTGATTTGTTCAGTTATTCACTAAAAAATTCATTAAGAATATATGCGTTTTTGGCCCGGTAGTTTTCTGTGAAAGGCTTTTCCCTTTGACTATTTTAAATAGGCCCAAAAGGTAAATGTTAGAGTCATAAGGCAAAAGGCGCCAAAAGCTGCAGCAATTTACGTAAATAACCGTCACAGTCTCAAGCCTTCCTTTGGTGGCAACTGGTTGCTGTGGTTTTCTTCCTCTTCCTCCTCTTCCTCTGTCTGGACTCAACTGACATGAGGACATGGGAACATGTCCATCTGCATGATAGTCGATCACTCTCCTGTGGTTGGTCAACTCAGTTCCTTCAGAGCAGGACATGGTGGAGATGAGTTTGGCGATGGTGCTACAAACTCCATATAGCAGACACTCATTCTGTGGCCAGTCACCAGGGTTCATGTGAGCTCTTCTTTGCATATTAATGCTATATGTATGAAACACAACATGATATTCATCAGCTAAATCCAATCATAGTTTGACAGGCAGTATTTTGTAGACGCCTGCTATTCATTAAGGCTTGTGGCACAAGTAAGAAACTTTTTACATTAAAATCTATGGGGGCTCCATAAAAGTCTCTACAATAGTTAATATATGTAAATTTTGCAGCAGTCCACTATGATTTAAATTTAAATACTGCTATGATTTAAATTTTGTACACAGCTACCGTGCTGTCAACTAAAAAAAAGATTGTCCATGGTCATCTGTATTGTGAATCCGTCGACACAGATAGATAAAACACACTCAGATTTACACATAGCTTATTTCTAAGTTGCTACCAAAGGTGCGCTTGCTAAAATACGCACCTCACGCGTCTTGTGTAGAGATTTGAAACCCCCAATGCACATGTAGTGAAAAAATACTTCCAGTAACTACCTTATTGCATAAGGTAAGGTAAGTTTCATTTTTAGGAGATAGAAACCTAAGTCGGCAGTTTACGGGGAAAATAACATCTTTTATTCAGTGATAGTTAACAAACCAAGGGTTTTTGGTTAACACGGCTTTTTAAATCATTTAAATTTCAAGAATTTAACCTTTATTGAATAAACTAAAAACTAAAATTAGACTAATAACAAAATATATATATATATATATTGAGCGCAGACTTAGGGACCAAGCAGACTGCATATAAGTTTATGTGAGATAAGTTGTTTATTGTAGAATATTTTGCAAAAACAAATCTCCCAATGTGGCATCATATATTGTTTTTTCCCCAGAGCACGACTTTACAGGCTGTGTGGCATCTGCTGCGTTGATCATTGTCTTGTTGAGGAAACATGTAGAAGAAACGAAACTCGAAGAAACGAAACTTAACTCCATCCCTTTAATACTTTCACTCTGCGGTTACGACACTCCGGTATGTGATCTGCACTTGTAGCAGCAGTTTTACACCTTTAACGAGCACACTTTCTTACAGGAGACAACAAGTCACCATCATGAACTCTCTGAACCAGCAGTATGAGGAGAAAGTGCGTCCTTGCATCGACCTCATTGACTCTCTCCGCTCTCTGGGTGTAGAGAAAGACTTGGCGCTGCCTGCGATCGCCGTGATCGGAGACCAAAGCTCGGGGAAGAGCTCTGTGTTGGAGGCGCTGTCAGGAGTGGCTCTGCCGAGAGGAAGTGGTGAGTCACAGTTACTGGGAACCAGTCAGTCAAACGATCACCCTTGTTCGTCTTTTGAGGCAAAACAAAGTGCTTTTTCGAGGAAAAAAAATAGACAAGAACCTCAAAACGAAACAAAATGAGAAGATATGACAGAAAAAAGTATAGATAAAAATTACTAGACTAGACAGTTGAAGTATAGTTATAGTATGCAAGACATCGGGATTTGTAAATAAACAAAAAAAAAATCATAACACCCGTTTTTGACATGAAAATTAGCTATAGCCACCAAAAGTGTGCTTTGTGTCAGGCTTGTCGGGCATGTAAATTTCTGAAGTTGGGTATGATAATTATGGGCTGAATGGGAAATGAGTTTTGGAGCCAGCCTCTAGTGGCTCTTTAAAGAACTGCAGTTTTTGGCACTTAGATGCCGGTTTCATTTTCCGCCCCTGGAAGTGGCTGCGTAAGCAAACACATTTTCACTCTTACGAGGAAGTAGTCTTTTCTGACTTTGACTAGCAATTTCTAAAGGCCATAGGTGCTTTGAACAAAAGCAGCCTGTCATACTACAATGCTAACGTGCTGATTATATCAGCAGATACAGTGTTTATCAGGTGTACATATCAGTCACACTACAGAAAAGGCAAAGAAAAACATTAGAAAGGCCCTTAAAACTTACCAAAAAAGAGGAGACATGACAGAAAAAAAGTACAGAAAAATTACTAAGGGAATGGTCTGCTATGCAGTCCTAACCACCATTTTGAGTCAGCTATCTTGCCTTTGTCCGCTAGCAATTCCTAAAGGCCACACCTAGTTTTCTGAGACACCCTGATGTTTTTCATTATATAGCTGAGCACACTGGATTACAGAAATGTCCTTTTCTCCCATTATTACCTATTTTTGAATTCAGGCATTGTGACAAGATGTCCCCTGGAACTGAAGATGAAGAGAAGGAAACAAGGAGAGGTGTGGTATGGAAAGATAAGCTACAGGAACACTGAAGCAGCGATAGAAAACCCTGCAGATGTGGAGAAAAGGATCCGAGAAGGTACAGTATGTGGCATTCCTTAACATCACTATCATGAGAGAGGTATTGATGAAGTTACTGAATTTGTAATAGGTTTCAGTGATCAGTACATCCATCCTTAGTAATCATCATAAATCATCTCCTCTCTTCAGCTCAAGATGAAATGGCTGGGGTCGGGGTGGGGATCAGTGATGACCTCATCAGTCTGGAGATCGCCTCTCCAGATGTTCCAGACCTGACGCTTATTGACCTGCCCGGCATTACCAGGGTGGCTGTGAAGGGGCAACCAGAGAACATTGGAGACCAGGTACACTTGTTTATTGTTTTTGTTGTTTCCAGCTGTCAACAGCTGTCATTGTGATGATGCCTTTGGGCCCTGTGTATCTCACACCTAAACAGCATTGCATTAATTACATTCTATATTTACAGGTCTACCTGCAGAACTGTCAGGCCAAAATGAAAAAAAGACTATCATGAAAATCACTTTCATGCTTTTATAGCCTGAAAGCAACAATTTGTAACTTTTCTGCCTTAAAATAATATTTTCAAAATCATTTTAATGTAGGGGTGCAGTGTAACAGGTTGACTGGGTTCTCTGCCTCAGCCACTCGGGCCCTCCTGTAGTTTGTTACTGCGCTATGTAACTTTGAGCTGCGGGCCGTGGTTTTGAAACTGATACTTAACAATTCACATCACTAGGAAAAAAAACTAGAAACAAATTGGAAATAATTTTGGTGAAACTGGGTCATATTTTAAGAAGAAAAATGCCCTCTGGTTTTTCCTCTGATGTCCTAAGACTGCTCTGCCTCAATTCTGTGATTTACTCAGGTCATGTGTTTTGTTGCTGCTCTCGCCAGATGTTTAGCCGTGTCAGAAACAATGTCTGCTTGCAAGTTTTTGAAGCCAAATCTGCCTGTTTTGATAGAGGCATAATTGGTAACACGTTAGAACTGGGTGTCTCTCAAATTCAGGTAGTGTTAGCTTGGCATGCTGAGCTGTGTTTGAACCGAAATACTGTGGCTGTTCTGTGGTTTGTGCAAGGCTTGCTCAAACTTTGACACATGAGGAAAGATACATGTCATGTTGTAGGGTTGCTAAATTGCACAGAAGCAAATTTCTACATAGTGGGGCTTTAAAGAGTTGTTAGCAGAGCTATAGACTTACAGTCCTGTAATATTTGCGTGTTATGTTAATAAAACTGACTTACAGTTTAAGTGTGCAGGATTTAGTGACATCCAATGGTAAAGTTGAAAATTGCACCTGACTGAATATCCAGTAGTTTAACCCTGAGCCATTGAATAACAATATATCAATACAAACATGGAGCATGGAGGTACAACTTGATGGACTGGATGGAGGGGACTGTTGCCATCTATAGATTTTTTAAAAAGTCAATTCAAAGGTGAAAACACATATTATATGAATCACTTGTTCCATTTTTGACATATTCTACATATAAAACCCCCTAAATTCTACACAGTGGACCTTTAGGCACTTTTAATTTTTGTTCAACTTAGAATTTGATATTCAGTATGAATTAATACTTTCAGATAAAGAGGCTGATCCGTAAGTTCATCACAAAACAAGAAACCATCAGCTTGGTGGTTGTTCCATGCAATGTGGACATAGCAACCACAGAGGCTTTGAAGATGGCACAGGAGGTGGATCCTGACGGAGAGAGGACTTTGGGTAAGCAGAACTGATGTCCTCTTTGAGGTTGTATGTTTTTAACCTGTCGCTCTCACCAGCATGTGACAGACTGGGTAACTCAGTGTGCTTGCACTTTGGCATTGGTTATGCTTCCTAAGTTTGCTTCCTTCAGTGCTTTGTTTTGTACATTACAACACCCGTATCAACAACCTCTACTCATGCATATTGCACTCATCTGAATCTACTGATTTACATGCCTTTATAAATACTAAAAATTGGGTTAAATATAGCTGAGGTTGCTTTTTTAAAATATTCTTGTTAAGGTTACAAATGGTGTGTGTCTTGTTTGTTTTAGCCAAACGAGCCAGAAAAAGAGAAGGGACCAGTTTCAGATAGTTCACTGTGTGTCTGTCTTTCTCTCTCAGGTATCTTGACCAAGCCTGATCTGGTGGACAAAGGTGCAGAACAGACACAAGTTGACATTGTGCATAATGAGGTCATCCACTTGAAGAAGGGCTACATGATCGTGAAGTGCAGAGGTCAGAGGGAAATCACAAAGAAGGTGTCTCTTACTGAAGCAATGGAAAGAGAGAAATCCTTCTTTGAAGATCATAAACATTTCCGGTAAAGTCATTCTTGTCGCATAATTAGGCATAATTAGGCAAACACTGATCTGTAGTTTGACAACTTGTGTAGCATGTGCTCAGTGGGCCTTATTATTTGTACCTTTGAAAGTTGCAGAGTACATATTAAAGTGCATATTAAAAACGCATTTGCAAGTTGGCACAACACAAGGAGGGAGTGTGAAACTGCATCATTTAAGCAAGAAAAGGTTTGGCCATGTAATACGATGGTGTAATATTTTGGAATTTAAACTATGCACACTCTGTGCTTCTGCTGCAATTTACTTGTCAACACCATACCACAAGTGAAATTCTAATGCATTGTTCTTCATCAGTGTTTTTAATAAACGAAGCACATCAGAAGCTCTCAGTGTGCGTAACTTATACTTACTCCCCAGCATCGTCCCAGCACCTGATCTGAGTATAGCAGATGTTCTGAGTTTACTTTGACATTTAATTTTTGATGACATATCACATAAACTTTTGGTTAAAAGATCAACATTTCCATTTTTTTGTATAGCCCTTAGTCTGGTATCACTGAGCTGCTTGCTGCACTGGGTTGCAGTGCTGGTGATACCGGAGGAAGAGGGATTTATAATATTAGTCCATTTTCCCAAGCCAGTTTAACATTATCAGCCTGTGGAGGACTTCTTGTAGGACCATAAATTCGGTGATCACAAGCCTGAGATTCCCAGTCAAGTTTACCAGTTTCAACTTAACTTTGTTTCACACTTAGAGGTCCATATCAATACAAATAATTTTTAATTATAATTAATAATTTTTAAATTATTACATTTTTTTAATTCAATTTTTAAAAACGATGAGAGGAATAGATTTGGTTGGTCATTATCAATCAGCTATAACATACGTTTTATTTATTTATTTCCTTACTTTATCACTATGCTGTACTCTGAAAAATGAAATCACTAAATTATCAAAAAAGGAGGCCACACAGAGTTCGCTCCCTGTGTACAGAACTTAGACCTGTGTTTGTGCTGCGTCTAGCCTGATGAAAATAGAGCTCAGTCAAATTATTATTTTTTTTCATGTAGGATTCTCTATGATGAAGGCTATGCAACTGTTCCTAAACTGGCTGAAAAACTCACACTTGAGCTGGTGCATCATATCCAGGTGGACACTTCTTTGTGCTTTACCTAATTGTAAAAGTTTACTCCAACTTACTTGCACGCTCCATATGTTAAAGTTTTGACCCCTGTGTGATTTACAGAAATCTCTGCCTCGACTGGAAGAGCAGATAGAGGAAAAGCTAACACAGACTCAAAGAGAGTTGGACAGATATGGAAATGGACCCCCATCTGATGCTACTGAGAGACTTGGTTTCCTTATTGATGTGAGTTTACTTGCTGGCTCCTCTTACACTCACAACATACTGCACCCCCTAACCTAAAGTGCAACCAAAGTGATTTGAGCTTCTGAGAGAAAATAGATATTTCCTGTCTTTTATCTGAACCTGTCATGTTTCAGAGAGTGACAGCATTTACACATGATGTCATCAGCCTCAGTACAGGGGAGGAACTCAGATTTGGAGGCAATATTTTCTCCATACTTAGAAAAGAGTTTGCAGCATGGAAGGGGATCATAGAGCAATCTGGATTAACATGTAAGCCTGCTAACCTGTCATTACACCACTTTTTAAATTCTCTGCTGGGACTTTTAAACTACAAAACATTAACTAAACATCTGAAAGTCTTTTGTGTAGCATTTAGTGGCCATCCAACATTCCCCCGCCCTCCTTGTAGGAGAACCTATGGTGGCCACCACGCCCGCCAATAGGGGAGGACAAACAGGTCTGTTGTCCTGGGCCAGAACTGGACCCTCATTAAATAATGGAATAATTATTCAAAATTTTTCAAAACAGGCCTATTTGTTGAAAAAAATATAATATTTGAGTTACATAAAAGCTTTTTATTTGTTTTCCTCCTAATTGTCTATGAAATAGTGGACAAGAACTGGAAGCCCTTTTTTGAAGTCAGTGTTTGGTTTGTCCATTAAGGTGACAAAAACAAAACAAGTCATGATTTCAAGTGATTAAACCCTGTAAATGAATATTTATGCTTACTATATTCCACAAATACATATCCCTGATTCCTGATTTCTACTGGACATCTAAAGTGAACCAGTATGACTTTAAATTATTGGTTTTAAATTCCATTTCCCTTCTTGCTTTGAAAAAAGCAATGTATTTAACATTTTCGAATATGAAATAATGGTTAACCTTTATAGCCTGCCTATCAAAGTTTAAGTTTTTTTCACATCTTTTGATTACCACTGACCAAATGTTGACCTACTTTTCTTTCACAAATTCATCTATACTGCAGTCAGCTGGAATATTGAGAAAGAGGTGGCTCAGTATGAACGAAAGTACCGTGGAAGAGAGCTGCCAGGCTTTACCAACTACAAGACATTTGAGGGCATGGTAAAAGAACAGATAAGAAAACTGGAAGAACCTGCTGTCCTGAAACTCAAGGAGGTAACAGGTATGTCTCATCAGAATGAAAAGAACTATGCAAGTTGTTTTTGATGTTGTGTTGTTAAATCCGTGCTTGACTTTGTATTTTGTTTTAGAAATTGTGAGGAAAGAGCTGTTTAAGGTGGCTCAGAGCAGCTTTGTTGGTTTTCCTAACCTCATCAGAACAGCTCAGGTATCACTTTCATTGGCCATTGCTCCTGTGAAAGTATGATCAAAAATTTAATAAATACTGACATGTAAATAACGGTTTCTCTTTAGATGAAGATTGATGAGATCAAAAAACAGAAGGAGAAAGCAGCAGAGTCTATGCTGAGGACTCAGTTTAAGATGGAGATGATTGTATACACTCAGGACAGCACATACAGCAAGAAGTTAGGTAAGCGGAAGAGAGAAGATGAAAGTTTAAATGGAATGATCAAAAGCCCTTCCAGCAATACTGACAGTGGAGCCACTCTGAAAGAGATGATAAAACACCTTAAATCCTACTACCAAGTAAGTGTAATTTACATGCTGAATAGTTAATTATACATCACACTCACTTTAGGTACTGTTGAAAGAAAGGAAGGTAATGTGAAATAAAAAAGATGAATAAAGTAGCTTTTCGACATTTTCTCCTTATTTAACCACACAGATTGCCGGCCAGCGTCTGGCTGACCAGATCCCCCTGGTGATCCGCTACCAGATGCTGCAGGAGTCTGCTGTCCAGCTGCAGAGGGAGATGCTGCAGATGCTTCAGGACAGGGAGAAAACAGAGTCCCTCCTCCAAGAGGACCATGGCATAAAAACCAAGAGAAACCACCTTCAGAGTAGCTCAAAGCGCCTGACAAAGGCACGCATTCTGTTGACTGACTTTAGTTTAAACATTTACAACTTCAACACAAAACCACTGCAGTTAAAACCAGATTTGTAAGTGAAGAATTTGCATTTGTTCAGTGCTAATGATGCAAACTGTCAGCCTGTTGGGCACCAAACTGTGTAACCATGGTGCTGTAGTATGTAAACCGTTTTCTCTGAAATAAAACTCTAAAAAAGCTTGGGATAGGGGAGGTTGGGTGGGTGGGTGGGGAGAGCATGCAATGGGGGTTGGTTGATCTTGCGAAAGAGCCTGCATTACTTTTTTCTTTCTTCCTTGTGCCATTTTTTTTACTTTGAGTACATTGCAATGCTTGCATAACTTACCCACTGAAATAAAACTCTATTATGGACAATGCTTGTGTGTGATCTGAGTGAATTTTAAATGGGTTCCCCAAATTCTGCCCAAATAAAGAATGAAATAAGTTTTTAAATGAAGCTTAGCTTTTCAACTTTTGTAGATTTTTTAAAGTAATTTTTACTCAAGAGGAGAAGGCAATGATGCCCTTGCTTTGATGCCAAATGCATTAACTAATTTTCATGATTCGAACCTGTCATGCACATTAACTTGACATTGATAGTACTTCAACGTTACATTAGTTGTTGATTATAAATGCCTAAATAAAAACCCACCAGAAGCCAGGAACAGATAATTAATGGTAGGCTTGGTTAATAAATTGGAAATACCATTTGATTTTTTAATGTAATTCAATTAAAAAAGGTCATTTAATATCTGGCAGAAGATTTAAAGTCATGATCTGTTTGACTATCAAACATGCTTGCTTAATTTTGGAGTATATAACACATTATTTTTGTAAATCTTGTAAAAACACTAATAAGGGAATAATTATGTTACAGTTAAATGTTTTTTAAAGAAAAGTTTGTGTTTAACAAACTAGAAATTAATATACATTTGAGCTGTCTCTGGTGAGTGGCCAGGCTGTCTACAAATAGTTTTTTATCAGATATTGAATATATAGGGTTTGAAGAATAATTTGCCCAAAGAACTTTAACTATCTCGCTGTAGGGCATTAAATATGATTGTTCCCCCGAACAACGAGTTTTTGCAGGGTCTGCTCTGTAGGTAAGTGTCTCATTCAAGAGAAAAGAAACTCAAAGAAACGAAACCTAGCTCCATCCCTTAAATACCTCAGCTCGCGGCTGCCGCAGTCACCAGCAGGACTGCACTCTCATCAGTGATTTCCTTCATTACAAGGCTTTATTCCTTTAACAAACTCAATTTTACAGAAGACAACAAGTCACCATCATGAACTCTCTGAACCAGCAGTATGAGGAGAAAGTGCGTCCTTGCATCGACCTCATTGACTCTCTCCGCTCTCTGGGTGTAGAGAAAGACTTGGCGCTGCCTGCGATCGCCGTGATCGGAGACCAAAGCTCGGGGAAGAGCTCTGTGTTGGAGGCGCTGTCAGGAGTGGCTCTGCCGAGAGGAAGTGGTGAGTCACAGTTACTGGGAACCAGTCAGTCAAACGATCACCCTTGTTCGTCTTTTGAGGCAAAACAAAGTGCTTTTTCGAGGAAAAAAAATAGACAAGAACCTCAAAACGAAACAAAATGAGAAGATATGACAGAAAAAAGTATAGATAAAAATTACTAGACTAGACAGTTGAAGTATAGTTATAGTATGCAAGACATCGGGATTTGTAAATAAACAAAAAAAAAATCATAACACCCGTTTTTGACATGAAAATTAGCTATAGCCACCAAAAGTGTGCTTTGTGTCAGGCTTGTCGGGCATGTAAATTTCTGAAGTTGGGTATGATAATTATGGGCTGAATGGGAAATGAGTTTTGGAGCCAGCCTCTAGTGGCTCTTTAAAGAACTGCAGTTTTTGGCACTTAGATGCCGGTTTCATTTTCCGCCCCTGGAAGTGGCTGCGTAAGCAAACACATTTTCACTCTTACGAGGAAGTAGTCTTTTCTGACTTTGACTAGCAATTTCTAAAGGCCATAGGTGCTTTGAACAAAAGCAGCCTGTCATACTACAATGCTAACGTGCTGATTATATCAGCAGATACAGTGTTTATCAGGTGTACATATCAGTCACACTACAGAAAAGGCAAAGAAAAACATTAGAAAGGCCCTTAAAACTTACCAAAAAAGAGGAGACATGACAGAAAAAAAGTACAGAAAAATTACTAAGGGAATGGTCTGCTATGCAGTCCTAACCACCATTTTGAGTCAGCTATCTTGCCTTTGTCCGCTAGCAATTCCTAAAGGCCACACCTAGTTTTCTGAGACACCCTGATGTTTTTCATTATATAGCTGAGCACACTGGATTACAGAAATGTCCTTTTCTCCCATTATTACCTATTTTTGAATTCAGGCATTGTGACAAGATGTCCCCTGGAACTGAAGATGAAGAGAAGGAAACAAGGAGAGGTGTGGTATGGAAAGATAAGCTACAGGAACACTGAAGCAGCGATAGAAAACCCTGCAGATGTGGAGAAAAGGATCCGAGAAGGTACAGTATGTGGCATTCCTTAACATCACTATCATGAGAGAGGTATTGATGAAGTTACTGAATTTGTAATAGGTTTCAGTGATCAGTACATCCATCCTTAGTAATCATCATAAATCATCTCCTCTCTTCAGCTCAAGATGAAATGGCTGGGGTCGGGGTGGGGATCAGTGATGACCTCATCAGTCTGGAGATCGCCTCTCCAGATGTTCCAGACCTGACGCTTATTGACCTGCCCGGCATTACCAGGGTGGCTGTGAAGGGGCAACCAGAGAACATTGGAGACCAGGTACACTTGTTTATTGTTTTTGTTGTTTCCAGCTGTCAACAGCTGTCATTGTGATGATGCCTTTGGGCCCTGTGTATCTCACACCTAAACAGCATTGCATTAATTACATTCTATATTTACAGGTCTACCTGCAGAACTGTCAGGCCAAAATGAAAAAAAGACTATCATGAAAATCACTTTCATGCTTTTATAGCCTGAAAGCAACAATTTGTAACTTTTCTGCCTTAAAATAATATTTTCAAAATCATTTTAATGTAGGGGTGCAGTGTAACAGGTTGACTGGGTTCTCTGCCTCAGCCACTCGGGCCCTCCTGTAGTTTGTTACTGCGCTATGTAACTTTGAGCTGCGGGCCGTGGTTTTGAAACTGATACTTAACAATTCACATCACTAGGAAAAAAAACTAGAAACAAATTGGAAATAATTTTGGTGAAACTGGGTCATATTTTAAGAAGAAAAATGCCCTCTGGTTTTTCCTCTGATGTCCTAAGACTGCTCTGCCTCAATTCTGTGATTTACTCAGGTCATGTGTTTTGTTGCTGCTCTCGCCAGATGTTTAGCCGTGTCAGAAACAATGTCTGCTTGCAAGTTTTTGAAGCCAAATCTGCCTGTTTTGATAGAGGCATAATTGGTAACACGTTAGAACTGGGTGTCTCTCAAATTCAGGTAGTGTTAGCTTGGCATGCTGAGCTGTGTTTGAACCGAAATACTGTGGCTGTTCTGTGGTTTGTGCAAGGCTTGCTCAAACTTTGACACATGAGGAAAGATACATGTCATGTTGTAGGGTTGCTAAATTGCACAGAAGCAAATTTCTACATAGTGGGGCTTTAAAGAGTTGTTAGCAGAGCTATAGACTTACAGTCCTGTAATATTTGCGTGTTATGTTAATAAAACTGACTTACAGTTTAAGTGTGCAGGATTTAGTGACATCCAATGGTAAAGTTGAAAATTGCACCTGACTGAATATCCAGTAGTTTAACCCTGAGCCATTGAATAACAATATATCAATACAAACATGGAGCATGGAGGTACAACTTGATGGACTGGATGGAGGGGACTGTTGCCATCTATAGATTTTTTAAAAAGTCAATTCAAAGGTGAAAACACATATTATATGAATCACTTGTTCCATTTTTGACATATTCTACATATAAAACCCCCTAAATTCTACACAGTGGACCTTTAGGCACTTTTAATTTTTGTTCAACTTAGAATTTGATATTCAGTATGAATTAATACTTTCAGATAAAGAGGCTGATCCGTAAGTTCATCACAAAACAAGAAACCATCAGCTTGGTGGTTGTTCCATGCAATGTGGACATAGCAACCACAGAGGCTTTGAAGATGGCACAGGAGGTGGATCCTGACGGAGAGAGGACTTTGGGTAAGCAGAGCTGGTTTTGGAAAAGCAACACTTGGCCAAATTATTTGACTTGGGGATAGTTCACTAGTTCACTGTCTGTCTTACTCTCTCAGGTATCTTGACCAAGCCTGATCTGGTGGACAAAGGCACAGAAGAGACAGTGGTTGACATTGTTCATAACGAGGTCATCCACCTGAACAAGGGCTACATGATCGTGAGGTGCAGGGGTCAGAAAGAGATCACAGAGAAGGTGTCCCTTACTGAAGCAATAGAAAGAGAGACAGCCTTCTTCAAAGATCATGCACATTTCCAGTAAGTTCAGTCCTTTTGAGTGATTATACAAACTATTTATGTGGTAAAGTGCTTTCATCAGGTTGTGCAGCATGTGCTCATTATCTTTTGATTCTTACTGCAGCACTCTCTACAACGATGGTCATGCTACTGTTCCTAAACTGGCTGAGAAACTCACGCTTGAGCTGGTACATCACATTGAGGTAAATGTTTTGTATCGCTTCATCACACCAATATCCTGTCAAAACTAGGATAAATCACCTTGGGTGTTAAGATGTTGACCCCTTGTGTGATTTGCAGAGATCTCTGCCTCGACTCGAGGAACAGATAGAGGAGAAATTAGCACAGACTCATGCAGAGCTGGAAAGATATGGCAACGGACCCCCAACTGACACAGCTGAGAGACTTGTCTTCCTTATTGATGTGAGCTCCCTCAACATACTCAACATCTGCCAGGCTACAAAAACAAATGTTCATCATCAATGTGACTTTGTCTTTAAATATTTGATAAATAAACCTGAAACACCTTTAAACAACTGTTTCTATTGTTACATGTGTATCACAGAAAGTGACAGCATTCACTCATGATGTCATCAACCTGACTACGGGAGAGGAACTCAAGTGTGGAGACAGGCTCAACATCTTTTCTACGCTCAGAAAAGAGTTTGGGAAATGGATAGTCTACCTGGACCAATCAGGGGAGAAATGTGAGTGCAACATTTTGAACTATTTTACAGCTGTCCATCATCAGGTTTCTAAAATAGAAGTTTGTGTATTTCAGTCAATCAGAAGATTGAGATAGAGGTGGAGGAGTATGAAGAGAGATACCGTGGAAGAGAACTGCCAGGCTTCATCAACTACAAGACCTTTGAGTCTATGGTCAAGGAGCAGATCAAACAGCTGGAGGAACCTGCTGTCAAGAGACTCAAAGACATTGGAGGTAAAAGACAGATTATAAGACAGTTTGAATGTGTTTTTCTGTTTTGCTCATGCTTTTCTGCATCATTAAACAAACCACCAGTGAAGGATTCAGAGGGGACTAAACTGCTTTTACTTCTTGTATTTCTCATCTCCAGATGCTGTTAGGAAGGTGTTCATACAGCTGGCCCAGAATAGCTTCGCTGGATTTCCTAACCTTGTGAAAACAGCCAAGGTAGCCATCTTCTAAGAGTCAGATAAAGTCCTTTTCTTATTTGCAAGTCATCATTGATCTCTAATGCTCACTCTCTGATATTTTCTCTAGGCAAAGATTGAATCCATAAAGCAAGAAAAAGAGTCTACTGCTGAATCCATGCTGAGAACGCAGTTCAAGATGGAGCTGCTTGTTTACTCACAGGACAGGACCTACAGCAACAGTCTGAGTGACAGAAAGAAGGAAGATGATGATGATGACGAAGACAAACTTAATGCCGCATCGTTATTTAAATCAAACAGCATTATGCACAGCGTGGATAATCATGCGACTCTTCAGGAGCTGATGTTTCACCTTAAATCATATTACAGTGTAAGATTTAATTCAGAGGAATGGTTTGTGAAAAAAATGACAACTATAAGGTTTTGACAAAAGGTTTTTTTTTAACAACAGCTCGCCTCTGTTAAACTTTTCTTTTTCCTTCTTCAGATTGCCAGCCAGCGTCTGGCTGACCAGATCCCACTGGTGATTCGTTACCAGATTTTGCAGGAGTCTGCTGTTCAGCTCCAAAGGGAGATGCTGCAGGTGCTTCAGGACAAGGATTGTGCAGAGTTCTTGTTGAAGGAGGATTTCGACATCAGCGGCAAGAGGGCTGCTTTGCAAAGTCGCCTCAAACGCCTCACACAGGCCCGTACATACTTGGTGGAGTTCTAGAAAGGGTCATGGTGTAACTTCTCGAGTCAGCTGTATTCCTCTTATTTATGAGAAAACAGAAGTAAACTAAAGTTTGTGAGATTGCATTCCTCTTCTATTGTGCTTTAGAATGTATAGATTTGCCTTAGATGCCACAGAAATGTCTGAACAGGTGAACTTCAGCGCATGCTGGAGATTTTCATTGTACTGTCATCCTTGTACTTCATTGTGAGAGTTATTGCAAAACTTTTATTGCCTTGAAATGTTATTTTACACACCAAAATAAACTAGCATTAGCGTACTGTATGTTACATAAAATAAGCCTGAGATATCCATGGTTCAATTCCTGTTGAGATTTGTGACATCCTAATAAGTACGTAGTGAATGTTTCCAAATGAAGGCCAACAATTACAAAATAAAATGTTCGATATTTTATATGTTCATGCTTACTCAATGATAAATTTGTTTAAATAAAGAAAACATATGATTTGAACTGTCTAATTTGCTTCTTCCAGTCTGCTTGTCAGGTAAGACCAACAATCTATTCTCTTAAAATAAATGTTGCCCGAAAAGAGTAACATATTTTAGGATATTTTAGGAATTGGTGACTTTAAGTAAAATGATACCACATCAAGTAATCCATAACTTCTCCGTTCTGATTGAAATGGCAATTACTTAAATCCTGTTCAGTCCTTTTACAGGACAGAATATGAATAATGCACATCAAACTATGGACTTTATCTCCCCCTTGTGGTTTAATGAAGGAAATAGTTAAAAAAAAAACTTAGCCTGATAGTAAAATACTATAGTAGTAATGCAAAAATTAGTAATGCAAGTTGTAATGTAATCCCTACTTATTAAAAAACTATAGATATTCTAATAAGCATTTTCCTTCCATATCTTCAACAAGCAAATGTTGTCTTCCCCTCTCAGAAATAAAGGGGCTGCATCAGTGTTGTAAAAAAAAGTAGATGCAGCAATGAGTCTTCAGTCTGGTATCATTGATGATGATTTTTTTTTTGTGAGAACACAGGACTAATGTTTTAGTCACCACCACCAACTTATATTGCTGTGATAGTTTTAAGTCTAATGTACCTCTGTTGAAAACATTGCTTTTCTATTATTATCTTATTCAGCCTGGAAACCTGTCATTTTTCAAATGAGGTGAAGTGAACAAAATATGAGTGATAAGTACAGACAAATATCTAATAAAATCAAATATCTCAAATTAAAAATATAAAAATGCACTGCTTTGCTACATAAATTGAACAAATTAGATACAACAGGTCAAATTTTAATAAAAAATACATACAAAAACTATTTGTAGAGAAAAAAAAAGTCATTTAAAAGCAGTTCACTCATTTTATTTCGGTCAGAATCTCCCTGTGTTCATTCACCATTCTCTGCAGGGCTCCCGTGATTGTTGTCATCATTATCTGACTTCTCATCATCTAGGAAGAAGAAAATGTATTAACTAGGGACAATTAACTTGATTTTTTTAAAGTTACGGATAAAATGTTTCAACTCATAAAGTTTTTTGAACAATGTACAGAACAACAGATATTGAAAAGCATAAACAATGAGCAAACAATCAGACACAAAATGTATTTTCAAAGACCCTCAGTCATCCCAAAATGCCTTGTTTACTCACTCTCAAGAGTCTGCTGTAGTTCTTGTATGGTACTGAGTAGTACATGGAACTGCTTCTTCCGTAACTCCAACTGCAAAGCACAAAAGGAAAATAAAAAATATAATAAAACTTTACATATAGTATTGCATGTTAAATTAATAGAGATGATAAATGTGTTTGTACCTTTGCATCTACATTCTCCTTGATGTTAGACAGCTGCTGGAGTTCTTTATCAAGTGCTTCCAACTGCCTGTAAGTGATCAAATCAAAATTAAGCACATAGTCTGATTATCATAAAAGCCAAAACTGGTCTCAGTTATGTTTTAGAACAACTTAATATCTGGATGAGTTCATGAAGAGCCTAACTTACTTTAGTGTTTCATGTCGGTCTGGGTGTTGCTGAATAACTTTTGCTAAAGCATCATACTCTAGAAGAAATAAACAAAATCAAAAGGTGAGAATATATTTTAATATTATTTTGAAAACATGTATTTGCACTTATTCTTTTAAAATTGATTATGACTTCTTTATAAAAAAAGGGAAATAAATATTCTGACAACTTAATCTTTCTCAAACTCAAATATCATTGTTATCTATTCCATTTTGGTACGTATTCTCTATCTGTCTGTTATCACTACCAAAATCTCACTGGATGTCTAAAGAAAAAACAAAATCTAATAACAAACCATGTCAGTTAACTGAGGATATTTCAAATAATACTGACTTTGATTTATATCTCTTCTTTGATTTAAAGTACCTTAAACCTAAAGTTTTGTCTTTTGATGACTCAATTGAAAGCACTAATATAAACCCCATACACATTAGATGTACAAAGATACAAAATCTGAGACAATCAGGAAATCCTCAATCAGGAGCAATGGGAAGAAAATAATTATTTTTTCCAAAATGAGTTTCAGAATTAGCCACTTGTAAAATAGATAACAGTAAGTCAACTAACTGTTGGTACTGTCTGAAACTACTGAATGTATTTAATTTTACTTCAAAAAGCTGATCTTTCTCAGTTTATATGAGATAAAAACAAGAATGAATCCAAAGCACTGACAATACTCTTACCTTGGCGATTCTTTCGTATTCTCTTTGCCCTCTGAATTTCTTTTTTACATTCAGCTATCTTCTCGTGTGCAGACATGATGTTTTGTTCTGCAATGTAGAGACAACATTATTTGTACCACAAAACGTAATTTGTTGTTGATAACACCGGTCGTTGGACGACATTTAGATGTAAGTACGTCAATATAAAAACGAATATTCTCGTTAAACAAAAAATATACAGGCGATAGCTTCTTAATACCCACTCTGCATACTTGAGTAAGCGGGTTTTCTAAGCGAGAAAGTGATTTTTTTTTTTTTACCTATATTATTGTAAATTTTCTCATAATTCTCCATCTCCCGAAGGTTCATGTCATATACCATCAATGTCTTCCCCATGGAGAATTCACACTGGGCCAGCATGCCCAACATCCTCTGATACTGTGTGAACCTAAAAAATAAAAATCATGAAGATTTATGACTCAAAGCAATTATTCATCAAACTCTGTAGAAATTACTGGTGAGAAAAAACAAAGCTGGAGTCTACAGAGCTAACTTACCCTTCCTCCGGGGTACTAGGCGAGTTGCACCATTTGGTGAAACTCTTGAGCAGCACATTGATTCGGCGATCATCACCAGCACCGTCACCGTCAATAAGAAGACGCTTACGAATCACTTCATCTATACAACGAATAAGAGTTTTGTGTTAATAAAAGAGAATTTAAGATAACTATTCAGAGCGCTATCTATTGGCTAGTTAAAATGGCTACGGTATATTAGCTTTTTTGAAAACAAGGTGCTTCTACGTGTAAAATTTGCTTATTTTTGGGAGTACAGGTATAAATAAATACTTTGAGAGCTTCGGCTAACATTTTTTATTGTACCTTTCACCAGAGAGCTAAAATCAATCATTTAAAAGTTACCAACCATCAGTAACAGCGCCCATGTCTGTCCGCAGGAAGATAAACTTTATTGAACAGCAGGAAGTGAACAAAGGAGCTTGCCCCACCTCTGAGTAACAACGACGGCGATTGGCCACCAAAGCAGGAACACGCAAGATTTTAAATATTTTTTTTTTTTTAGTTAAAAACTTTCTTCAAAAGGCATTTATTTCTACAACTGTATGTATAATTTAGGTCTATTGTGAGATTTAAAGTCACAAGATAGCTAGAAGAAGAAGAAGAAGAAAAAAAGAAAAAATATAAATAACAAACATAAAAACAAACACAGAAACAAGAGATTAGCATCTGCACTGAGGATTAAAATTAAACATTATGTTAACACGGTGTGCACTGTAGTATTCTCACAGTGTGTTGCTTTTACATTATGAAGAACTGGAAAACATGGGGAATGAGAGTTTGATAGACTGCTTCACATCACATGAGTTTAAAACCATTAACTTTTAAAGCTGTCACGTGGTATGATAGTACCAATGACATCGTTGTTTGTTTTTTTGTTTTTTTATTTGAATGTAGTGCAAATACAAGTATACACAACAATGTAAGATGTGTAAACAACAAATGTTGGTGTAAACAACTTGAACAACATATAGTTCAGTGTCAAAATTACGCCAGGGGGATTAGTTTTAAAAGAAAAATTAAACAAAAATAAAAGGAATATCCAAATAATTATTTTGTAAAGCTTGAAAAAATTAGAAGTTTTAATTGCTTTCTTGTTCGTACAGTCGGAAATTGAAGAAATGTACTGTT
>JAPZDV010000012.1:22157336-22189364 GCA_029814665.1 Acanthurus lineatus | reverse complement strand
TTCTCTTTTGTTTGTTTGTTTGTTTTTTGTTTTGTTTGTTTGTGTTTTGTTTGTTTGTTTGTTTCTTTTGGTTTTCTCTGTTTGATGTTATGTTATTATATTGCCATGTATGATATGTTGTTTGAATGCTCACGGCGAAAAGTGGTGAAAAGTTTTAATGTACAGTGTGTCTCTTTCTCCCTTTATTTAGTGTTTCCATTTCATGCGTATTTGTACCTTTATTCCTCCCCAGTTAAAAAAGAAGACTTCCATCAAACTTTTTACTCCATTATACTCCATTTACAAGTACATATTAACATGTAATCATCCTATAAGGTAGCTTATATTGCATAACTGTAAAGCAGTGTTACAGATTCAACAATCAACAGTATGCCCTGATGTTATCTTTTCCTGTAGTTCATTGGAATGATGTAAAACTATTGGTACGTAGGTGTTTATCACAAAAATAAAAAACAAAGTACTCATAAAAACTCAGCTCTATAGCGCCACTAGAGGTGAAAAAATCTACAGGGACTTTTTAATTCAATAAAGGCCGTTACTCCACCTTGCTATTTCCTCTCTCCTCAGACCCGTCCCTCTCTTTATTCATACCTCATGATAGTCACAGAGGTGGCATAAGACAGAACCGGAAAGGAATCAAGAGACACAGACAGGTCTTAGTACACATTTGCACTGAGCCACACACACATACACACACTTACACACATAGCTGTACTTTCCTCTGGCAGCCTCCTCCAGCTTCTGTGTCAGTATCAATGCCTCTGGCAGCCCTGTAGCACCATAAAGCTGGATTAAATCTTCCCTTCGCCAATGTGTATGGTTATATTTGCTCCGGTGAGTTCAAGTGTATTTTCTATTGTAGATTTAGCTTTTCAACAAACAGTTTTTGTGATTGTTCTTTCTGATGGTTGTGTCACTGAACTGTTGTCACTAATAATTTAAGTTGCTTTAAAGTTACACAGCCTGTAATTGCAAGCTAAGCTGTGAGTTCTACATTAGATTTGTTGGGTTAAGAAATGGATTGCATCCTTCACTCAAACATTTTTCATTTATTTTTTAACATTTTTTTTTATTTGTGTTGTTATCTGGTAATCAACCTTATTTTTAGACTCTTTGTTTTTGCTGCTGTGTCAGTTAACGCATACAAAGTGTTCAAAGTTCAGACTCTCCTTTGTCTCTGTGTTTACAGTCCAAGGAGAATTATTTATTGTAATGAGCGGACAATTCCAAATAAGGTGAATGCTTGAGCAGGAACGTGAACATCTATTTATTTAAAAAAGCAGGGTAGCAGAGTCATCATCAGGTGTCAGTGAAGGGAGCACAAACAGTGATCTCTTCCTCCAGACTCCAAGACGCTGTCCCGCTTTAGCTCAGCCCACACAGTCACTGCAGCCATTGTAGTCCATATGCCGATTGTGGCCAAAATGGGTTCATATAAAATTGGTTTCATGGCAGAGAAATTATTGAGATGTCCATAAGCAAAAATTTCTAAATGGTGGGATTGCTATTACTCAATATATGCTGCTTGCTAGTAATTTATTCCAGTTACAGCACCTCCAATCCCCCCAGAACCCACTGCCAGAGAAAATGCAGGGACAGACAGTTCGTTTAGATGAATATGTTAGTTTAGTCTGTCTGATTCATTGATCTTTTATCCAACGGTTATTTAGAGTTAATGGTCCTGTGTGTGAGCTAAACTTACAGATGTATTTGTAATTGCAAATACATTACAAATTTGTAATTTGTAGACCTATAGATTTCTCTGAACTCCATTCTCTAAACATTCAATTCTGAACTCTATTTTATAAACATTAAATTCTGTTCAATATTGTAGCCTGTATCAGACTACTGGCTCTGTACATATACACATCGTGTGTGATCATTTTTAACTAAAAACTCTGTTGCTCTTATGAAACAGTTTTATTGTGGTTCAGTAAAGGTTATTATCATGAATGAAAACTGAAGCTAAAATGAAAATAAGCAGTGAAAAAAGTAACAATCATAATTAAAGACAAAATATAATTAGTATATTTTTAAAAATTTAAATAATAACAATTATTATATTATAAATATATATTTTATAGATTATTATTATTATTATTATTGTTGTTGTTGTTGTTGTTGTTGCTGTTATAAATAAATTATAAATAACAAACTTAAAATTTAAAAAAAGTAAATTAGTTTTGGTTATTAGTTATTTGAACAAGCCAGTATCTTTTTCACTACAATAAAAATATGCAATAAAAGTGACTGAAAAATTAAAACTCTTATAGCCTCTTTTTCCATCCGGGCTAAATACAATAGTGAAATGATATGAGAAAGAATAGATTTCAAACAATAGATTAATATTTTTGTATACTATCTATCTGCTCATCTGCACTGTCCCCTGATTCACGATCACGAACATCTCTCCGTCCTCTCCTTTTCACAGAGGAAAAGCAATTCTATTATGCAGTTTATTAGAGCTGATGCTTACTTCACTTATTGGCTTCTTAGAAACCAAACAAGGAGAGAAATCTTTGGACTTTAAGGGCATTGTTGACTGTATATGTCATATGTGTGTGTGTGTGCATACCCAGGCATCTTTTGCTTCAGTTTACATCAGTTGCAGGGAGATTCTCAAAGCATTTAAATTCTGTTTTGTCTTTTTGTGCAGCTCTTTGCCATTTTTGCATTTGCAACATGTGGGGGCTACTCCGGACAGTTGCGGGTTAGTGTCGACTGCATGGAAAAGGCCAGCAGCAACCTCAGCATTGGCGTCGACTTTGCTTATCCTTTCAGGTGAGAAGACTTTGTTCATTGACTCAAGATTTGACCACAGGAGCAAGAACCTTTGTTTACTATGATGCTAATACACCGCTTAACAGTGCCTTACACTTATGAATGATACTGATGTCTTTTATCAGTGTTAAAGAAGTGTTTTATCTCTATATAGATTGTCTTGTTGTGAAACTAACCGTCTCTGCAGTAGAAATACAGCAAAAAAATATGTAACAGGGAAAAAAAGTTGTGGTATTTCCTTTCATTCAAAAGCAAAAAACAAAAAAAACAGCAAGAAACACTGCACCATACTGGGCCAAAATACACTCACAGAGGTGGATGATGTACAGTAAATTGGGTGGTGCTAAGTTTTGACTTGACTGGTTTTAAAAAGATAGTTCGGATATTTTGAAGTAGGGTTGTATGAGACACTTATGCCCAGTCAGTGTCTTACCTGCCATAGACAATTGTCGGCTCGCCCTCTGTGTGGAGAAGCAGCACAGTGTGCTGGCAGGAAACAGAGCATTGTATTGCTGTAAATGGGCCACCAACAACACCCCCCACCTAAATAATATATATCCCTTTACCTGCCAACAACACTTTTAAAATTTTTGGCGCTCTGCGTTCCTGTTAGGCAGCCGTTTCCTTTGGGGACGGCTGCGGCTGTGTGGTAATATGGATGTTGTGCGGGTGAGGAATGCAGTCCCCAAAGGAAACGGCTGCCTCTCCATGCAGAGGGTGAGCTGACCATTATCTACAGCAGGTAAGACAGTGACTGGGCATAAGTGTCTCATGCAACCCTACTTGAAATTATCTTTACCATGACTTTAAACAATGACAGCCCAGTACAAAACTGGTGTCACAGTTACACAGCACACCAGTAACAGACTCATGGTTCTTATTTAATCAGCAGTGTCATGTTTTGATATGAGTTTCTGAGCCGTCCTGTTGTGATCCCTGACAGAGAAGCAACTTTCTCTCTCCATATGACTTCTATACTTTGTGTCAGATGGACATACAAAAACTGTGGAGGTACAATATGTAGCTCATATAACAGCTTCAGAGTCATTAAAAGTCAGAAATGCTTTATCTAGCAGGCTTTTGTTAGCAAGAGAGCAAAGAGCTTCTCTCCAGCATAGAGGGGATTTTAAAGCAATTCATTTGCATGGACTGCTCACGCTGTCGGGATACAAATGTGGTAAGAACCCCTTCAAATGCCTTATGAACTATATGACAATCTATTTCTTGATTATGCATAAATAGTCTGGTCAGAATAACCATAAAGTCTGCTTCATTAGATTTCAACAGCAAATACCGTGACTTCTTTTAATAGTTTTTACTGAATTTTGAAATGTTCACATGGTCTTACAGGATATTAGACTGATAGGAAATGCAACATCAATCAGAGATGTGCATAAAGAATTCTATTTTATAAATTATGCTTAAATCAACATAGTAAATATTTTTGAAAGCAATGTGGTTACCTTAAGTTTGGTAACATATTGTACCTTGACACTAACAGGTCTGTGTGACATAATGTAGAAAGTTATTCAATTCAAAAATAACATGTGTAGGAGTGTGTGGGACTGTGTCTGTAAATGCAGCAGATAAAACTGATGCTATCTGTATTTCTGTACTCCAGTTGGGGTAAATAAGAAAATATACCTTTTTCTGATTTGGGTTGACTGACTTTAAACTCATCATCCAATCAGCTCCAGTCAAAGGGCATTTAATTCCAAAAAATTAAGTTTGATAGAATTGTATTGGATATAATTCCTCTCATCTAGAATATGTAAAGAAACAAAGGTATTTACCATCTGACTAATATTATCTGAAACATATTGAAACTGTTATGGATTTAAGTCTCTACCAACTACTAGAGGTGTTAGGTGAAAAGTCAGAGGATGTCACAGAAACACATATTATTAATGCTGTGATTTTAATGTAGAGGGAGAGTACAGACCAACAAATAAAATTGTGAGCACCATTTACTATACACATTGCCTAGTGTTCATGCCACAGGTGACTTTGGGCATGCCTGTCTTCCCTTTTATAAGTTAAATGGTGCATAATTTGGGTGCAAAGTAAAGCACAAAGGGATTTAATTAGTCTCTTCATCATAATACTTAATCAGAATATATTATACATAAAAACTATATGGCATAACATGAACTGTCATCTCCCATTCATGCTTTCTCCCATTAAAAGCTTTTATTCTGGAGAGTTTTGCTCAGTCCTTTCAAGTTTATAACTACAATTATTAGGTTTTTTTGCCTAAATTTTCTGACATTTCCTGCAGGGACATTAGAGCATTGTGAGAATGTTTCAAATTACGGAGAGCAGCTTCTCTAATTAATAAAGTAAATTATTTTTAAAAAACACATACATACATCAATACAACACCAACGCATAAGCACACAGGAAATGGAGAGCTTGCAATGTTTGACATAATTCAGAAGACAATATAGCTTACATGGTCACATATAAGTGAAATAAAATGTCCACACCAGTGTGGTTCTCTAATACCTAGTTTTTGTTGGTCTAAGTCAAAATCGCTTTGAATCGCTTTCCTCTGCCTTGCAATACATCTGACTACTCCACATTTTAAGACAAACAAACCCATGGACGCCCAGATGGGTGCATTTGTTACCTACACAAATTAGCAGCTGGGCATGAAAATGGCAGCTGTGTCGGCTGGAAACTAGCTTTAGCAGTCAGGCCAGTTTGAAGATAGTTCTAGGTGCTACAGGTGTAAATTCAGTCTTCGGTGTATTGTATAATAGATTTTTACTTTAGAGTCATGAAAACCTTGTCAACAGTTACTAAGACCTCTTTGGGTCCTGTCAAAGTACTGCTGCAGTCACAGCTTTGCGTTCAGCCCTGTACCTCCCTCTGTGCATCAGGTTGTACCAGGTGTCCTTTGAAGCCCCCATGTGTGAAGGCATAAGGAGGGAGCGAGTGTTCCTCATTGGAGACTATTCATCGTCTGCAGAGTTCTTCGTTACCATTGCTGTCTTTGCCTTCCTGTATTCCCTTGTGGCCACCATCGTCTACATCTTCTTTCAGAACAAGTACCGTGAAAACAACCGAGGACCCCTCATTGTGAGTCCATTGGTGTCTTTCATCTGACCATCACTCACAAAGTATTACCTACATGATGTTGGGGTTCGTTGAGCTTACTTTTTCCATAACCTTTGTCTCTACTTTCTTTCATGTCATCAGGACTTTATAGTGACAGTGGTGTTCTCCTTCATGTGGCTGGTGAGTTCCTCTGCTTGGGCCAAAGCTCTGTCTGATGTGAAAATGGCCACTGATCCAGATGAGGTACAGCTCCTCATCTCTGCCTGCAAAGTCCAGACCAACAAGTGTGGCTCCTTGCATGGACCTCGCTGGTCGGGACTCAACACCTCAGTGGTAGGTTCACAGACTGTTTCCTCAAACACTGGAGATCGATGAATAAGAGAAAAAAGGCTCTAATTTCTAAAGATTGAAAGTGTGCTAACTACTTAAATTTTGCAGTTAAAAATTAAAATGCTAGTCAAAGCACAAATACTAAAAGTAGCTTAAAAAACTGTTAAATTGAAAGCACTGAAACCTTCAAGTTCTTAATGAAGTATCAGTTAAAGTAATAAAAGGAGTTGAAGCTTTAGTTAAAATGCACAATATGGAAGGACCATGGGATCATGGCATCTGTTTCATTGTAGAGCAGCCACCCTTGCAGATGAAAATCTCTCTAACTGACTCGAGCAGAAATATTGACGGACGAGATAATGTATTGATGTTTTATTCAAATTTACATTTAGTCATGTTTGCCAGCTTCCTTCCTCAATCTCTTACTGGCATTACCCCACAAGGTAGCTAATGGTGATGAAATGAAACCATTCCTTACCTTAAATAAAATAGAGATCCCTGTGTCGCTGAACCTGGTTTATGACCCAATAAAATATGTAGCAGAGATGTATTCGCTTTAAGAATGTTAAATTAGGAAATGTTACATTTTGTACATATAAGTTCAAGCACTGAAAAGAGTAAAAATTTTAGATGAAGTGTAAGTGTTTAACTGGGCAGGGAATTTCAGTTGCTGCAGAAACATTCAAAGATGAAGACTTAACAACTGAAATGGTCCAATGTGACAGGTGCAGTATAAGCATCAGAAGGCTTGACATGCCCATTTAGGAAAAGGCGATTTTCCTAAATGGACACAGTAAAAAAGGCATTTGATGTGTATGCAGTTAATGCAATTTGAAAGTATAAAATAGTGTCCAATAGAAACATTATGATATATGAACATGAATGTGCATTCCTGCTTTACATCACTCTATTCTGTTCTGTTTCTTCTCAGGTTTTTGGATTTCTTAACTTTGTTCTATGGGCTGGGAACATCTGGTTTGTCTTTAAGGAGACCGGTTGGCACAAGGGGGCTTCAAAGTTCACAGGTGGAGCATCTGAGAAACAGGCGGGCACCTTTAGCCAGCAGCCCTACAACCAGGGCAGTTTTGATCAGTCAGGGAGCTACAACACCCAGGGAGGCCTTGACCAGCAGTCTGAGTACAGTCAGGTGGGAGCACCCACCTCCTACTCCAATCAAATGTAGCCATGCTTCATTTTGAGTGGAATTAGTGCATTTTTAACCAGGGAAATTAAAGGGTGATAAAAAAGAGGGGGAAGGTTAAGGATTAACTTTCATCCTTTGCTCAGTTTGTCATCAATTTGTTTGTGCAAAAAACAACAAAGATGGTTATAAAAAAGGCATCAATGGTGTCAAAAAACACACAATGTAGATATAAGTATTGTTGGGTATTGTACAAAGATATTAGATATAGACCTTTACTTCTTCTCCTTCAGAAGTGTTGTTTGCTGAATGTTGTATTTCTTGTGGTTTGAAACACATAAGTGACAGTTTTTCTCTCTCTGCTTGGTAATTGACACTCACTGTTGTGACAGGTTGTTTTTTCAAATTTGGTTTGCACTGTCATGGAAGGAAAAAGTGCTCTGTGTTTGTAAAATTCTCATGTTTCTAAAATGATGACAACTAAGTGCATGATGTCATATGTGTCCTTTTAATGCTCTTTGTGAAACTAGTGAAAGAAAAAAAAACACTAATTTTATTCATTTTATCTCTGAAAGTTTACAAAATTCACACTGCCCAAGCTCAATGCTGAAGGTTGTTTGGATCAGTAATATTACATGTACATTATTTTTTAATCTAACAGGAAGAATTACCGTATATTTTGACAACAAGTATTTTCAATGCAGTTCTGGGCTCTGAATTTAATGTAGTGACATTTCTATGTCATATTTATAAACTCCAACTCATGTCTCACATTGATCACATCAGAGAAGTCTAAAAAACTTGAAGCAATAACTTTGTTCTGCAAATTGCACTATACATTTTTGTGCAAGGAAAGGGTCCAGTATGCAACCACAGCAGCATGTTGTGTGTGTGTGTCTGATTTCCACTTTTTGAGTTGCATCTGCACAGACGATACCACAGTTTGGTTTGAATCATATAAAAAAGGGCATTGACTCTCTTCTTGTATCAGGCCACTCCTGCTACAAATGACTGTGTTTTCTATGCTGTCCTCAGTCAACTGGGGTAATACAAACATCAGTTATACCTCTCTAATTCATGTCCAAAGCAGCCATTTACACAGCTAAAGCCCAGCAAAAAAAGCACATCAGTACCACAGTGATAATACAAGAATAAGTGGGCTCATTTGTACATTACTGTTATTGAGCTTTTATTGATTCTAAAATCAAAATTCAGGTTTGTACAATTTTAATAAACGGTGCAATTTGTGTATAGTTACACTCAGAGGAAAATGCTTAGTTTGTTTTCATTAATATGACTTGTGCAACCCTGTTTCTTGACTTCCTGAGCATGTGGCTTGCATCTGTGTAATAAAGCAAAATTGAACTTCCATGTGTGTGTAGTAGTCTGACATCCGTTGATAAAAATGCGTTCAGGTTCACACAGTAACCCTTGCACTTGGTTTATATGTGTGGACTTTTTTTCTAGGTATTTATGAAATAAATTATGTGTCTGCTCAGATCTCTTTATCTGATCTTTGTCAAAATGTGAATGAATATTAAAAAAAGAGTTAGTTTCTCTCACTTTTTGTATCACATCTTAAACCTGATGTTAAGCAAACAATTCTGAACAAAAATTTCTCTCTTTCTGAAACAGTATTTTGGAAGGAAAGCCTATCAGTCCACAAGTTCATCAGTGTCCAACTAATGCATCTACTTAAGAGGATCTGTTGTTGTATGTCCTTTTTTCAAATCCACTGAATGAAAATTATTGCAGTCTCAGTTTTGTCAGTTTAACAAATATCAAATGTGCTGCCACAAGATTTCAGATGGATGCTCTCACTGGAAAATGAAATTCCCCACTTGTGAATCACTAATTAGTTGTGTTAAACAACAACGTGACAATAATCTTGCAAACTGAGACTAAATTGTTTAGAAACCGAGCAGCTCGCACAACAAATACTGAGAGTTACATTATGCTTGGCAGTCTCGAATCTCCACTAAACCCCAGAACTAAAGGCAGAGTCACCATATGTAAAAATAGATGTTAAAAGCAGATAAACTCATTTACACTGTTTGCTGAAAAATGTAGTGTATACAGACCCTAAGGGGTAGAGTGTTTCCTATGTGTAGAATTAATTTGTAGTCCATAAAGAGAACAAAACTATAAGCAGATAAATGTAATCATTATGTTTATAGCAGTGGCAGTGGTGGTAACAATGGTACACTGTAAAAACAGAAACAGCTGTATGACAGAACGAAATAATGAGGCCATCTTGTGGTAGCAGTGTATCAACATTATGAGAATGATCATTTCCAGCAGTCAGTGGTGGCTTCTCCCTTTAGAGCATGATGACATCTGCATGTATAACTGGTCTGCAATGAGCTGAGCGGAGAGAAAGAGGAGCCTGTTAACTTTCTAAACTTGATTTTAATAATATGGGAACTAAAAGGATGTAGCCAAAGTTAGGCTAAAGACAAAAGTATGTCTGTAGGGAGATGACCTACTGAGTGTTATCACACTAGTTTATGTAGCATTTAAATAAGATGATTGATGAGGTCTGACTTACAGAAGTAAAGTATTTGGTCAAAATTTAGTATGGACTGGAGTATGTCTGTTTTACATCTGTATTACAGTTCATTATACCAAAGAATCCTTCAGTATATTAACCATCTATTAAAGACCTATTAACATTTTGAATGTTACCAGACACACAACTTTTTTTCTCTATTGCTTCACAATTAGGTTTTTATGCTTTTCTTCAGAACAGTAATTGGAAAACATGAGTAGCACAAGCAAATACACACATACTCTCAAGTATTTTTCATGTGTTAAATAATAGCATTAGTTTAGATCTATTTTGTGTTGTGTCTACAGTCATTTGTTAACATGACTACATGCTCTAACACTAAAACACCAGACAATTAAAGTTTGGTGCCTTTTGTTAACCTGAACTTCTTTCTCCATTGATTTTATAACGAAAAACAGTAGTGTCTGTATTTCAATGACACGCCCAAAGAATGACCAGCAGGGTGCGACATCTGTCAGTCTGTCTGAGCGCTCCACCGCTTTAAACAATAGCTGAGATGGTTCATCATAAGGAAGTCACATGCCGGGATGTGTTGATCCGTCAGAGCAGCATCAGAGCAGTCATGTCCTCTCTGCAGTGCCTGAATGCTTTTATTAGATGCACAGGCTGGGCGCAAGGGGTAAAAAAACTAAAAGTGCTGCCACCCTGCTGGCATGAAGTTAAAAAAACAGTGACACTCTCATTGATTTTTCTGGTGGAGATAAACTGTTGCTGCTGCTGGCCTCTTTCTGTGTAAATCCTTGTCTTCCTCTGTCTCTGAGTCTTTGTACACTATGCAGTAGTGATGTGGTATGATTATGTAATTTCACATGTTGGCCTACATGCTTCTGAGTTGAAGTAATAATACAAGAAAATGGTAAATTACAGATAGGCCTGCACACAACACAAGTGCACAGTTGTAATTTAACAATTAAAAAAAAATATTTTTTTTCTAGTGATATTATGGCTGGGTTGATGTGAAAACACAGTGATTTGTACGGTAACTGCAAATTGTTGTATTTTTATAGTAGCCAGTATGTAGCTTATTTTCACAGTTACATATTATGATTTTTCAGGGAAATACAATATTTTTACAGTCATATTGTCATTGTAATAATACACTTGGATTACCACAGAAACAGAAGATGATACACTCGCAACGGAGGTGTGCTGCTCGGTGAAATATGAGCACTTGCCATGAAACGAACTACAGTTATGAACTGGCCATATTTACATTTGTGACGTGGTTTTCTTTGTGTGTGTGTGTGTGTGTGTGTGTGTCTTATTTCTCTCTCTCCTTTGTTGACTGCTTATTGCAATTTTTGCGGTACTTTATTATAATTCGCAGATGGTCTGAGAAATAACTACTTGTGTAGGCGTACGAAGGGATTTCCTTCCGAACTGAACTTTTGCCAGAGTTTCATTTCACCACACAGTTCCGGTCTGTTTGGGATTTTAAAATGTTCAATGACAAATTTCTCGATTAGGCCACTGATGATTCGTAAAGATACGAAGACATTACATCAGTTTGCTTCATGGCTGCATTAATTTTACACGGCTTGTGCGCGAATTCTTTAAAACAAAATGATTTTTAAAAATTAAATAAAAACATTATGACGCATGCGCACTGGAAGCGTGCAGCACTCACCGATCAGGTAGTGATGACGTCATTAGAAGGCTTGAGACACTTAGAACTATTAACACTTCGGAGCATTGATGCAGATCAAGGCCGCAGATGATGATGCAACAAAGGCACGAGTGAAAAGTAAGGAAGTAAGTAGGATAAGACTTGAGATAAGCAGATAATCACAGATAAGCGTAGGTAGCTAACTAGTTTTTTGTCTTAAATTAATTTATTGGCTCGTAGATTCTGTAGTTTGAGTGGTTGTGAACTCTAAGATCATTTCCACGCTTGATTCAAAGACATTAAACAAACCGCATCACCTGCAAATGGCACAGAAGGAAAATACAGACCTACCTGAAAACTTTGAGCTCCGGTCAGAGGTAAAGGAGCTTCGTGTATTGGCAGACAAAATGAAGCTAAATGACATTGATGACACTTTTTCAAGAGCACTGGCCCAGTTACAATCCATCAGTGAGACACTGAGAACCGAAAGTGAAAAACTGAAGGCAGCAGTGGATCACTCAAAATATCGCTCAGAAATTGAACGACTAAGAGCAGCATTGCAGAAAAGTCGGGAAAACGAGGAGACTTTGCAAAAGCGTATTGAGTCTCTAAGTACTAGCAAGGCCATTGCTGAATGTAATTATGAGAAAGAAAAAGCTAAGAACACAGGACTGATGGGAACAATGGATTCTCTAAAATCTCTTAGAGAGAAAGAAAACACTGAGCTTGAACAGCTGAGGGTAGCATTGCAGGAGAGTCAGGAAAATGAACATGAATTTAAAAAGCAAATTAATATTCTCAGTACTTACATGAACAGAATTGGGAATAAGTTTAAAAAAGAAGAAGACAGGAATAGATTTTTGATGGCAGAAGTAGCTAAACTTGAGGATGAAGTAGAGGCCACCGGTTTAGAACTTAAAAACCTAAAATCTAAATTAGATGTAAAGCAAGCATTGAATGCACATCTGCAAAAAGATACTGATACTCTGCAAGAACTAAATGAATCTCTGAGGGTGGACATTAGAAGATTGAGACAATCACTGTATGATTGTCATAAAACTGATGATTTTCTAAGGGAGCAGAATGAGAACATGACCAATGAGCTGTCTCTGACAAATACGAAAAACGAAAACCTAAAAGATGCTTTAAAAGCTCTTAGGTACCAACTGGAGGAGGCACAGCAACAATTATTTGATAAAGATGAGATAATTAAAAGTCAGGGTCATGAAATTGCCTTTGACAAGCAAATGATAGAAGAACTTTCCTTGCACAGCGAAGATATGCAAAAATCAATCCAGTATCTTAAAGACCTGCTGGAAACAAAACAGGAAGAGAAAATATTAGCTGGCATCCACAAATTCAGAGAGGAAAGCATGTCAAGCGCCTATTATAGAGTGTCCAAGGGACTGATTTCTGACAGTGATCCTGATCAGAATGCGCAAAGTGTCCCGGAGAGACTGTGTTCTGATAATGAATCCAGTCAGAGTGAGCAGAGTGTCTATTACACAGCCTCCGAGGGATGGGTTTCTGACAGTGAATCAGATCAGAGCGTCCTTGAGACTGTGCATTGTGATACCTGTTTGTTGGATTATTTTTACAAAGGTTTCTTTAAAGTAGGAAAGTACACCTTCATGGCGACTGCAGGTGTACTTTTAACCACATATATTCTGGCCACAGCACTGGCTACAATTGCCAGCCAGTCTAAGGAAGTCTATAATCTGTTAGAGCCCTACTGCCTATTCCATTCTAAAACTCCCCGACCGTTCTAAGCCCTGTCACCAAAAACACTCTCTCTCTCAAGTTTCTACCAGCGCTGAAAAACATGTAAAGCAGCACAAATAAAATGGCAACTAATAAAATGCACTTCCCCCAAAGGGATTGTTAAAGTGATGATGATGATGATGATGATGATGATGATTATTTATTTTTTTATTTTTTTTATTTTTTTTATTTTTTTTAATGATAACACTAATTGGAAATTTCTTTCAACATTTATGTTTAACCAATAAAACAAAAATACATATTAACCTTTTGGAAAAAAGTTAGTCTACACTCTCATTTATGGCTTGATGAATTTAACTGATAATTCATTTTAATGTTTTTTGCTAAAAACAAAACTTAACTTATACAAATAAACAAATATATTTGTTAATACACTGCGAAGAAAACTTTTTTATGGTGTTGGGTTAGTAATTTTCCTATAATAAATTACATTAAAATAAATATGGCACATCCACACAAACACAGAGACACCATATGGGGGAGAAAAGTTGGGAATAATTCTAAGTGGCCCATGACTGACAGGGGCCCTGAAAAGTAGCAGATCATAAGTAAATTTTTGCAATATAAAAATTATTTATGTTAGTTTAATGTAGTTTTGTTTTTGGCAAAAACGAATAAAATCCAGTCAGGTTGTGTATTGCTGAATCTCCCCAGAAAGAGACCGGAGGCGAGAGACAGAAAATGTCTAAACTAATGACTGGAAAGTTGGGGTTACAGAAAAGAAAAAAAGAAAAGAAAGACAGGAGAGGTCAGAGTAAGGTCGACAGTATATCAACCAGTTTTTCACCAAAACATGGGTCTTGCCCGTAAGAAGTGAAAATTAAACTGATAGCAAAGTCCACAGTCAATAAGCTTCTTGACTCTCCTAATATTAGTACTTTAGCGTACTTAATTTTTTCTATTCTTAGAAGAAAATTATACGTTTTTGTGTTATTTTAGCCAACTTTTGATCATTGCTGGCAAACCCTTTGTACACATGTTCACTAAATCACTTTCCTGCGCCTGCCTACCTGGTTCCAGGCCAAACAGATCCAGCTCGGGCTCAGGCTCAACCGACCTATTAAAGAAGAGACTGATACTACTACCTAGATTTCTTTTATAACAATAAAGAACCGTGCTTTTGCAAGTTTTAATACCTTGTATACAAATGTAACAGTTTTTGGCCATTTTTCTGTATAGCATGCTACAAAACTTTAATATTATTGAAGTATTTTTCTTACTTTTCCAGACGACTACTGGCTTCATTTCATGTGATAAGATTTTTAAATTAGCAGACTCTTGAGATTTGTTTCGGTTGTCTAATTTAACATCAAGTCTGCTCCATTTATTGTCCATTTTATATTGTCATTGTGTGGTAAAGCAGCTAATTTTACACTCTGCACTGTATTACCTCTTAACACTAGTTTAATTGCATTCATACATTCATATCTGTCACAGCAGGCCCCCACCCCCTATTTCCATCCGTGGAAAACGTATGAGCAGGCAAAGCATATAAAGTTGAGAATCCAGATAAGGCTTAGACCTAGCAGTAGGGTCTTAACCCCCCCAGGGGTCCAAGAAAGTTCCTGATAGTGATAGCCACACACTTCAATGTGTGGAGGTGGAACACACTAAGAAAGAGTGTTGACCACTCGTTGAGCAATCACAGCCACACCCAGACACCCATGAGAAACTGATACTACTCTTTGGACCAGTACTGCTGTTGCAGAAAGAGTTGGGTGCATGTTGAAAAATTTTGAACTTTTCCTCACTAATATCCTGTACTTAAGAGATACAAAAACGACTCTTTCAGTAGCCTGACCAAAATCAAATTAACCCAGGGCTAGGTTGAGTAAAATTTTAAAATCAGCATACCCTTTAGTCCTACTAGGCATGACTACTTGGCCGTTTTTTCAACTATTTTTTAAACTTCTGATCTGAAACACTACATACCTGGAGTCCCATGTCTGAGACAACAAGCAGTGTGTTCTACACCAGAGACACCAGCAGGTTAGCATTGCTATGTTAATTATAATGATGTCCAGAAGTAGGCATACAATATTTCCTTACATAAGTTTACTTTGAAATCACTTTTGTATCCCTTCTCATCGGGTGTTCAAAAAACACAGCAATTTGGCCATTAAAAAAAAAGCAAAGCAAATGTTTTTTTCAAATTTCCCCTATGATTAGATGTACCTTTATCAATCACTGATTAGGGAATATTTAGCCTAAAGTAAGATTCTCGCATGGGTGTGAGAGGTCTTGCAATCATGTCCCCTGATGAAAATAGCTGAAAGCGAAAATAAGAATAAATGCTGTCCATTTACCAAGTAAAAGTTTTCGCCCTGTTGCACTCACACCCATCATCATGAAGTGCTTCGAAAGGGTGATAAAGGACTTTATCATCTCCAGACTCCCCCCATCATTCAACCCATTCCAGTTTGCCTACCAGCCAAACTGCTCCACTGAGGATGCCATCTCCTCTGCTCTCCACCTGAGCCTGGAGCACCTGGAGGAGAGAAACACCCATGTGCGAATGCTGTTCCTAGACTTCAGCTCAGCATTCAACACAATTATCCCCCCAGCACCTGGTATGTAAACTGGGCCTCCTGGGCTTCAACACCCCCCTGTGTAACTGGCTACTGGACTTCCTCACCAACAGAACCCAGTCTGTACTGGTGGGCAACAACACCTCCAGTGTCATCTCCCTGAATTCTGGCTCCCCCCAGGGCTGTGTCCTGAGCCCCCTGCTGTTCACCCTGATGACCCACAACTGTCGTCCAAGATTTAACATTAGCCACATCCTGAAGTATGCAGACAACACAACGGTAGTGGGCCTCATTCAGGATTACAACAAAGGGGCCTACAGGGAGGAGGTGAGACCCCTGGTGGACTGGTGTAGGGGGAAACAACCTGCTCCTGAAGTTGACAAGACAAAGGAGATCATCGTCGACTTTAGGAGAACCCGACCCAGCCACACACCACCTCTCATCAATGACACAGCTGTGGAAGTCGTCACTCGCACCAACTTCCTGGGGGTGCATATCACTAACAACCTCGGCTGGTCAATTCACACCACTTCCCTGGTGAAGAAAGCACAGCAGCGCCTGCACTTCCTCCACTGGATGAGCAGAGCCTCCCTCCCCCCTCCCATCCTCTCTACCTTCTACAGAGGGACCATTGAGAGCCTGCTGACCATCTGCATCTCTCTCCGGTCTGGGAGCTTCAAGGCCTCAGACTGGAAGTCTCTGCAGAGAGTGATGAGGACAGCGGAGAAGATCATTGGGACTCCGCTCCCCTCCATCCAGGACATTGCACACGGGCGCTGCTTAGCCAGAGCTCACCTTATCCGTTCTGACCCCACCCACTCCCACCATGGACTGTTCTCCCTGCTGGCGTCTAACAGCAGGTTCCGCAGCATCCCCTGCAGAACAGCCAGACTTAGGAACAGCTTCTTTCCCCTGGCTATCAGACAGCTGAATGCCAAAAAACAAACTACATAGACAATATCTTTGGTTTTTTAACTCCTTGTCACTACATTTCAAATACTTTTTCTGTTCAGTGCAATTTTTTCTGTTTATTTATCTATTTATATTTATATTCAAAACCACTAACGTGCACAATTCTATTTGCTGCTACTCTGCGCTGTGCAATATTCCATGTACATATTTTGTCTTTTTGCACGCATATTTATATATTTATATCGCACTCATATTTGTATATTTACATTGCACTCATATTGATATATATATATATATTTGTTTATGTATGTTTATATGTATATAGCCACATGCAGTTACTGTTATTTTCCTTACTTCCCAACACTGCCTGATACAACTCTGGAAGCCAATGCAACAAAATTTCGTTCCCCAAATGCACTGCTGTGTAATTTGATAAATGACAATGAGAGGAAGTCTAAGTCTAAATAACAGCACAGTCTGTTACAGATAGTGCAGCAGGACCAGGACATTGTCCACTACAGGACTTACTTGTGCTCTATAATTCAACAATTTCATGTATTTGACTTGCTGTATTAACATACTTTAAGTGATTAAAATAAGACTGACAATAGTTTCATAAAAACTGGAGATAATGCCAGTTGTTGCATGCATTTCTTTAGACAGCTGCATAAAGCGACAAACCTGTAATTAACCTGCTTCTGATGTAGAACACTATATCAGTGTATATCTATGTACTTACAGCTTTGCTCAGTGCACATTTTTGCAAAACTGTCATGTATATAATATTTAAAACATGAACTGCTGCATGTTTTTGGTGTGGTTATTATAAAAAAAACCTTTTGGAATTGGAATCTTTTAAATTTGGAATCAGCCTCGGTTATGATATTAAAAAGACAAAATAATCTGATTGACATGAGCTGTGACACTGTTTACAAAAAAAAGTTTGCAAACTTTTCAAGTAAAGGTGTTGACTGGCCGCCCACCTCAAGGTATTATCCTGAAGTATGCAGACGACACGACGGTAGTGGGCCTCATTCAGGATTACAATGAAGAGACATCTGGTGGACTAGTGTAGGGCGAACAACCTGCTCCTGAAGTTGACAAGACAAAGGAGATCATCGTCGACTTCAGGAGAACCCGACCCAGCCACATACCACTTCTCATCAATGACAGAGAAGTTTCAGATTACCATCATCTTTAAAGCATCATCAGTGCATCCATACCAGAGAGAAACCATTCCATTGCAACCAGTGTAGGGAGACTTTCAGCAGAAAGCATCATTTACAGCAGCATAAGCAAACCCATGCTGGACTATTACCCATACCCGAGTGACCTGTGTGAGGAGCCTTAACATTGTATTAAGGGCATCGTCAATGGGACTGAACTGAACCCAGCTGATGAGAGATATTTTAAAATTTATATTTTAAGATATCTTTTTAACTTTGTTGTTATTACACAATTAACAATTAAATAATATTAATATGCATGCATCTGAAGTTGTGTTTTGTTTTTTAACTTCCACTGTCAACACACACACACACAAAAAAAACATAAAATGAAAAGAGCAAGGCACTACTTTATTATTAAGTAATTGATAAGCATGCTAAAACCGGAGGTTCTGCAACAGTATGTTATCTTCCTAATTTTACCAACACGGCATCTCGGAAAGTCCCAAAGTCTACAGCAGCACTAACAGCTTTAGAAGACGGTAGCTAGTTACAGCAGAGCTTTTAGCAAAAGGCCTAAACATTATAGGCTCACAGTTACTTTAAATGTTCAGCAGGTAAGGTGTTCACCATATTCAGTATACTCTATTGAATATTTTATGTGGTCTGTGCAGCTTGGAAGTAGATGAAGTTGCACTAAAAGCTCTATTCTACACTTTCTTACATGACATCAACCTACACAAAAAGAGACGGGCTTATGACTCTCTATGCCTCTCTGAAAAAAATGTGTGAGAAACATGGATGTCATACATGTTGTTGTAAACATAATCAATACAGTGGTATATAGTTATCTATCCATAATTTTCTGGCATTTGGTTGAAAATGTTGTCTAATGGTTCCATAGTGTAATGGTTAGCGCTCTGGACTCTGAATTCAGCAATCTTCAATTCATATCTTGCTGGAGCCTGATTTAAGTCAGTAAACGTGATTTTGTGTCATGATCAATTCATCTACTCAGTGGGAAATAATGCCTTAATGATGTTGGCAACAACAAGAAAGACGTCATATCAAAGTAATTTAATTTTTCACCAAATATTGTGAACAAATGATTTTACTTTTATATTTATTGTTTAGGAGGATTTTTTTGTTAAGACATAGTCTGATCTCTCATGCTACTCAGACATTAATGTTAAGCATTATCTGTCAAATGCACAGCATAGTTGTCAGTAATGTTTGTTGTGTGCCCACTAGAGGTCAGCCTTGCATTGGCTAACTTACACTACGTTATTGACAGAGTTTAAGTTGGATCAAACATTTAAAACATTTTAATCGTTTAAATTGAGTATCTACAAACTGTTCTTTGGTCAAATAGAAGCCAGTGACCTTTAATATGTAAAGATACATCCCTGCTTGAATAACGATGCGCATTATGCTGATCATGTCACTGCATAGTAGAGAAAAATTCAGGTCTTTACAAAACACAACACAGTAAAGTGCATTCACCCATAGAAAGCCAAACACATACCTTGCCTTTTTGTTTCATGTTGGTTTTCATGGCTAATATGCTTTAAATGCAGTGTGAGCAATTGCCCTTTCATCCATTGTATCCATCAAAATGTAATTTTTTATATTACCTTAAAGGCACTCAGAGCAAGACCTGTGCTATTTGTAAAGAAAATCAAAATAATTGGAGCTGCTCTACCGGTGACCAAGGTGTTAGTGATTTGATTTGATTTAAAAACTGTTGGTTTACATGTGGAACACATTTACTTAGAGAATAAAAAGCCTTAAAACTCTCATGTGACACAAAAGTTAAAAGGTAGAGTTCATTATTTATATGATACTTACCAGCTTCATTGCTGAGATACAAGGAGCCACTGACAAAACTATATAACTAGACTTTTATAATGGAGTCCAATGGGCAAGAAGCAGCTGCACTTCTAAACTATGATCCAAAACATTGATTGTACACATTTTTTGGATTAAGCAGAGCTACCTCAACTTTTGCCTTGGGCTGGACTCAAGCAAGTTACGTCAGGGCATAATTTCTAATTTTCAGGGTGCTGATAGGCTGATAGGCTAACCCAAGCAACATGGCCAAAGAGAATGGAGCCCATGATAGAAGAGGGCAGTGATGGTGTTAGGGATTGCTGTTCATCATAACATTTTCATGATGTCTAGGTTCAGACCAAAGACTTCTGGTTGTTTTAACAGCAGAGAGATGTCATTACAGCAGCAGGATCTGGCTTAGTATCCCTGAGGGTAATGCATCATCACATAAGCTTTTAAAGAACTGCATTGTGCATTTTCATCATGCTGTTGCCTTACAGTTGGGGATTCTTGTTGTGTCACACAGTATGAACCATGAAGCTACAATTCAGCATTGCCTTGCCATCATAAAATCAGCATACTATGACACAAGTAAGTCTTGCAAAGAATGAAAGAAGCTTTGTTTCAGAGTTCAAGTCATTTTTCAAATTGTCATATCCGTTGAGTCACTAAAAAGGGGATCTTCTTTGGTTTTTGAGGTCTTGTGCCATTAAATGAATAACAGTCATAATCTCCACGTTGTTGTTCCTCCTCTACTTGACTGAGTTTTTCACCAAGATTGTTAGTGAGACATGTCAACAAACAAATCCTGACAAGATTTTCTGATTTTGAGATTTTGCAGAGCCATGAATCTGTATCCAAATGGGTTTTTGTTTGTTTTGTTCTAAGTTCCAGTCTGACTTCCACAATCAAATACCTTGCAAGAACTTACATAAAGTCCTCCAGCATATTTAATTTCTTAATACTTGTGACAGGATGCTGATTCCTTGGTTTTGTCAATAAGACTGACTCTGCAGTCTCAGTCTTTAGAGCTTTCTACTACATTCTCCTCCCATTGACTCTTCAGTATTTTAATTTGCATATCATCTCTAACGGTTTTACTTCAACGGTTTTCAAATCTTTTCATATTTTCAAATTATTTCTGTTTTGCTGTGGACAGTTTCTAATCTAACCGGTAAAAAAATTCAGCTTCAAATATCATTTCAGAACAACCATTCATAGTAGCATTCACCAGATTTTTGAAAAAGCTGCGATATGAAGTAATTTTGTTTGCTTATTCTAAAGGCAGTAAATATAACCCACAAAACGTGAAAATATTGATAAAAAAGGACCTTCACCGCATTGCCGAAACCCGGGATCGAACCAGGGACCTTTAGATCTTCAGTCTAACGCTCTCCCAACTGAGCTATTTCGGCAGTCTGACCCCACTGCTGCAATATCGCTAGATAACGGCAGAGGTCCCTCTTGAGTTGTCTGCTGGTTACGCCGAGATATCTTGCTGTAAACATCCCTCCCTTAACTTGATTCACTGATTATTTTCAGGAAGTTTGTTTTCGATCTAATCGCCGTTTTCTTGGACCGGAAAATAAAAATAAACTCTGAAAAAATCAACAAAGATCGTAGCGGTGGACTGATTGTCTCCGCTTGATTTCTAGAGTTGCAGAATTACTTTGTCCTGCAGGCTTCATCCCACATAAATGACCTTCATTTTCCCATACTGCAGAGGTCTGTAGCACCTCCCTCCCACGCATCACAAAGCCCACGCAAAGTTTCAAACAGCACGCTGGCAGCTCCTCGTCTAGTGCGGGCAGTGTAGCTCAATGGGAGGAGCGTGATGAAAGCACTGTCAGGTAGGTGCACGGCGCCTACTGAGGGCATCCATCCTGGACACGGCTGCACCCACAGAAACAGTGAAGGAAAAAATTCTCATGAGGAAGCAGTGAAGTTTGATTTTACCATGCCAACACTGACAAGACTATGCTAAAATTAACACATACAAATTGCACCACCTACTCACTATATTATTGGCAGCCTCCTGATTGTCATAAGTGCACAAACAGTGTATCATTCGCAAAATGCAGTCTTTGTTCAACACGGACCACAGAGACAGAAATAATATGAGTGTGTGGTTGTGTTTAGCTGAGCAGTATATCACTGTATGTCCCCTCAAGTGCAGAGGGAGTCATGTGAAATAAGAGAACAGTGTTGTACATTGTCCTCCACGTAGGTCAAAGTCTTCTTTCTTTGGGAATAAAATGCAGTATATAACACCAGGGCTTTTTAGCCATATAAAGCCAGGAAACCCTAGGCCCCAGGCATTTTGTCTCTGACATATTTATTTGTATTATATATTTATTATTATTATTATATTTTACTTTTGAATTCACATGAGCACAAAGGAAATAAATCCAGACCTCAGTACTCATATTTATTGTTATAATTCAACATTGCATGGTGATACATTCACATAAAAACATCATGAAGAAAACCCATTAAAAGAGCATAATCTTGGTGTACATAAAGTATATATATCTTTTTCATGTGTTAACATTCAAGAATTAATTAATTGTGTGTGAATTAAAAATCCCTTGTCCTCTGAAATGAGCCTTGGTATGAGTACAGCATCAAGGCAGAGGACACAAAAGTAGGGAGAACAAAGTCAACAGCAATCAGTGCTGTTAATGATCCCACTAATGTGCCAGTGCTGGTCTGAATTGACAGTCACTTTCTATTGTTTACTGGTTGAACTGACCCATGGGGACCACATGTCTCGTACAAGAAACAATCCTCTAAAAGTTGGTCTATAATCACATAACAGATCAAGTGACTTGTACTGTAGATTTCACATTGAATCAATTTAAATCTGGTCCTTATTTACAGCATGTACATGAATGAGAGAACAGCTTGCATTTAGTGTACCAAGACCTGAACCAAAGGAGAATCAGAAACATAACCAAAAGCAATAAACCTGCTATGAATACTATTTATCTTGGGCCACTTACTTTTGTTCAATGTGTCAGATTGAACTCATAAGTTATTTTGAGATTTTATTTTTTGTTGCCACATCAGACTTAATTTTATTGAAAGGTTTTCATGTCCATGTATCATCCCAACAACCTACTTCAGCCAGACCATTTTACCTATCATTATGTCAATATTTAATAAATTATTAATGGATATGTTTTTTACTATGTAAAGGATTAGTAAGGCATTTTGTCAAAGACACCTGTTAATTTTCTTGCTGAGATTTAGGTTAGAAGTAAAATAGCATTTTCATGCTACTTTGCTGCAGTCAGCAGCAGGTTAGCTAACCTTAGCTGATCTCAGCTAGTCTGGTTTGTTCTATGGGTAATATTTAAATCATGTTTGTTTAATCTGTACAAATATGGAAATGTAAAAGCAAGGTAGTTTTGTTGTTGTTGTTGTTTTTGGACATAACCAAGCTGTATCCCTCTGTGTCTGGACTTTAGCCTCATACTTCATACAGTGTTTAACAGACAGACCATGTGTGCCGTTACAGTCTTTTTTTTGTAATTTAAGTGAAATAAAAAGCAAATGAGCCTCTTTCCCAAAATAACAAACTTTCACTTTTAACAATGTGCTTAACTCCCAGCTGCATGAGCAAAACATTAATAAGATATTACACTTTATATAAACTGGGGAGCAAAAGAGTTGCATTACGTGACAAAGCTTTGCAAGATTTAATGAAAGCACAGTAACATTGACCATTAAGTAACTACTTAAGCCAAAGCAAAACACCATTTAATATTTTACACTAGCCTCTAATTATTCTCTGACTTGACTCTTGTCTTCTCTCTGTAGACACATTTTATCAAACCCTGAAACATTTACATCTTACTGTCATGTTTTATTTAGAACCCACTGGATCTTGCTTTTAGGTATTCAGTATGCTGGCCTTTTAGTTAGACATACAATCTAGCCAAATTTTTAGAGCTGAAGTAAAGCAGAGACACTTTTAAATACATTCAAGGAGTTTTTTGATTCTTGTCTGGTTGTAGTGTATCCACTTTTTTTTAAGCTGCCTTGGAGCATTTGATTGGAAGGCAGATCAGATCATCCACTGACTAAACACATTCTTTGAAGCAGTTAGGTAAGCATCACCATAGCACACCTTTTAAACACTCCATTTGTAAACAGACTTATAAACAATAGTGTGTCAGTTTAATGATTTCCTTCCGTTGCTGAGTCTGTGTGCACCACAATGATGGCAGCATCCTGCTCCCACTGCAGACTGAGATAAACGTAAGCTGTGTTTAGCATAGGTTTGCTGCTTGTGGTTACATTGAAAATATCTCCCAGAGGTGAAAATGTGTCTTATTCTGGCTTCACGTACCAGTGAGTTTTATAATAAAGCACACCTGTGACTGTAGTTCAGTTTTTAATTATACAATGTGTGCCCATGTGTGTCAGTCTCACAGGACCTCTGCCAGGCAGCGGTCAGTACCTTCGCTTGCTTCTAGCCGCACCTGCCGGCTGGTTTTTCTGTTCTCCACCCAGGAGTTGTGTATGACTGTGCCGCCTGGTGAGGGATCTACCTGTAGCAGGGACACCACCCTCTTCTTAACCTTGGCTCGGAGGGCACGTCGTAGTTTTTGCCGAGTGAAGGCATACAGCAGTGGGTGGGAGACGGTGGTGCCGTAGGCCAGGGCTAAAAACCAGAGGCGTAGGCTGACTAGGGCGTCACTGGGGCCTATTCCCAGGATAAGCACATTGGTCACAGAGAGAGGAGCCCAACAGCCCAAGAAGGTGGTGATAATAATGAGGGACATCCTGAACACCCGCCTCTGTCGCTCTCGTCGATCCCTGTGTCGCCGCACCGCCCGCCTCAGGGCAATGATGGCCGACACAGAGGCCTGGACGCCCATAGTGGCAGGCATGTGTGTCGCAGCACCCGTGTCAGGGGTGACGAGGGGGGCAGAAGATGACAAAGCAGGGGGGGAGGTAGCTGTGGGGGTGGGGGTTGGAGAAGGGATGAGGGGAGGGTGGCTGAGCTGCTTGGTACCATCAGAGGTGCACTGCTCCGCTCCTGCCTCCCCACCATCATGCATTCTGATCCCAGCCTTCTTTTTTTTCTGCTTCCTGTGGCGCCCCCCACAGGAGGGTCCCTTGAATCGTTGGCTCTTCCTCATGTGGGAGCCAATGCGGATGTTTAAAGCCCTCAGTATTCTGGAGTAGGTGAACAACATAACTGCCACAGTGGTGAAGAAGATAGGCACCTGCAGAACAAGATGATAATACATACCTTGTCCTGTGTGGTAGCCCTGCCTGCCAACACACAGCAGTGTCTGGTTACGCCACGCTGGCACCACTGTGGCACTCACAGCACGTGAGGACATCGACAAAGGTGTCACCTGCCCTTTCTCCTCTGCTCCATCTCCACTGGACCACTGCACCTCTAAGAATGGAATAAAAAACACTGCCACAGAGGTGATCCAAACAGCAGCTAGGAGCAGCGATGCTCTCCTTGTTGTCAGCAGCCTGTTGGCCGGCCGTACTGAGATGTCATAACGGTCCAAGCTGATAACCAGGATGTTGATGGCTGTGGCTATGCTGGCAAAGGTGACACATGCCTCATGGAGGCCACAGAGCAGAGCCAGGTTTGGTCCTGGAGGCAGCAGCACAACCACCAGAGTGAGGGGCAGACACAGCACACACACCACCACATCCAGCACATGCAGATTGACAGTCACCATATTGCTCACGGAGTCCACCAAATTTGATTGAGAGCAGTAGAGCACCAAAACCGTCAGGTTGCTGCTGAAACCCAACACCAGCTCCAGCATGAGGAAGGCGGTGAGCGACACCTGGAAACCCAGCGAGTATGGAATGTACCAGGACACGTGGCTGCTGGATGAGCCCCCTCCTCCCCCTCCACCTCCTCCCTGCTCCTGAAGGACTCCTGTTCCCTCCAGACCTGCCACCGTCCAAACCCAGTCAGTGGTGGCTGGGCCCGGGGTGTAGCTTTCAGTCTCCATGACGACCTCTCAGCCCTCATATATTGTTTCTGTCACACTGTTGATGAGCTCCCATGATGCACCAGGCTGAGCCTTCATGATGCAGGGATGAATAACAGCTCGATGACAGCACTGGGGAGACAGGAACACAATCCAGACAGATGAGAAATGAAGTGTTAAGGAGAAAATCAAAACACGTTTTCTTTCTCATAATATGTCAGACATCTCAACACAACTTAGGATAGAAACCACATGACAAAGTGATCATTACCAATGATGGCCAAAAGAAGAAAATACTTCTGTGCTATCTATCAGTCTATCTAAGTATGCATTTATCAACCCCAGTGTTTTTAGATTGGACAGGTGCTGCAGTATGTATCATTCAGCCTTCTAGTGTCTCTGCTCAGTATTTCTTATTAGGTTTTTAGCTCAGTCACAAACTGAGACCTGCACAAAACCGGAGGCCCCTACAACAGGTCATCGCTTTATGTGCTAGAGCTCAGGGGAAAGGGCAAATTGAATGTAATCAGACACACAGGCAATCAGCTGTCGTGTCATTGGATCAGTAAAAACAACAGACTCAGCAACTTACACAAAATGGTTTTGATTTCTGCTCTGCCAGCTGTGGCCACTCCACTGCCAAAGTAGTATATTTATTACATGTTGGAGGGTTATGGCTTAACTGATGACTAGTTAAGCTAATTCACTTTACATCTACAAAGTTATTTCAATCAAATAAAATTAGGACTTCAAGAAATAGCAACAGAATACATTATTGGTTAAAATCAGTCACAATGCAGATTAAGCAAACAGGAAATTTAAAATACAGCTAAATATACCAAAAAATTGTTTCAGCTGGGGTCAGTAGGTGTTTAGTTTAGTTTAGTTTAGTTTAGTTTAGTTTAGTTTAGTTTAGTTTAGTTTAGTTTAGTAATGCTTCGTTTAATTTGGCCTAGCTTAGCTTAGCACATGGACTGGAAGCAGGGAAAAAAGTTACACAGTCTGTTCAAATACATGCTTAACAGAACTTCTAATGCTCAACAATTAACATCTAACTTGTTTATCAAAAACAACAACAAAAGTCTTGAATACAACTATGATCAAATTATAGTTATGTGATGGAGGAGTAGGAATTAATTTTCTATATCTTGTTAACAGCACAATTAATATTAATAGACATAAATTGCAGGCTCATGCATTATTCCAAAGGGATATTTTCTGCAGCCAATTTTCCAAATGTGTTTGGAACAAATACTGAAACGCACCTCAGAAAACAAAAAATACATTTAACTTATATCAGTTGTTAATCTGTGTTGTTAAAAGTGATATATTTGGGAGTAAAGAAGCTGATCAAGGTTTCTAGGTGATTTGTTTGTCCTTATGCAACATAGGGTCGTGGCACAAAAATGAAACTTGCAATTCTGCTTATTATAAACACATTACATAATTGTTTTACAATGGAAGTTAAGAAAAACTAAAATCCAGCAATATATGCAGTTATATGTAATAAAGATCAAGTTGTTTGTGGTTTCTTCAGTTACAAAATGGCATTACATGGAGGACAAAAAATGCTGAGTCCAATTTACAACTACTGACTACACTATAATATCTGGATATGAACAGACAGTAAGGACAAATGTTAGCTGCTGTTTTTCAGTGCTGCAGCTCGCAGGTCTTTAAAGACTTTTGTTTGAGTTTTCCACTGGCAGTGAAACGCAGCATGTGGGTACAGGAATAACACAGACATAATCTCTGTTTTGTATCGACAACCACCAGATTAAAGGCAGTTTGTAATACACAATTGCTTAACATTGATTAGAAGATGGCTACTGATTGCACCCACAGGAAATCAATGGAATGATTAAAATCGCAGCTCCTTTTTCTCCTGCAGTAAATTCATCAAGAGGTGAAAATCTCAGTGTCAGCATTATGTTAAAAACATCTGAAAAAAAAAACAAACAACACAACAAATCAACTGTCAGCAAGCAACCTCTGCACAACAACCCCACTCTGGCAGCAAGACATCCAGTTGAGTGATGGACTCATTTTCTCCCAGTTCTTGTTGCCACGGCAACCACACTACGAGGGTCTATATTAATGAGGACACAGGTGCTGTAGTATTGATGTGTGTGTCTTTGGTGACACCACGCTGGAAGGTAGAGTAGTAGAGTTAAAACATCTCTCAATTACGTAACAGAAAGCTTGAAACATGTCACATTCCCACGGAAAAGGATAAGGGAGATGGAAAAGAAATGCAAGCAGCTGCACTGTCATTGGTCTGTGAAGTTGTGATTCAAAATGTCAACAGGAAAGTGCAATAATATAATCTTCTGCTAGTGAGACAGCATAGTAAAAATTGCCTCTATTAGTCCTGAGGACAATGTCTGCTTGTCTGTTGACTTTCATGCGTTCCTGTTCTCGCTGGACGCTGTAAACAGCAGGATGTGAGAGGAAATGGAGGTCCCCCATGATCAACAGGGATGTTCTTTAAACTATTTCCAGTAACATAAGCAAATTATAGACTTTATGAAAACACCAGACATATTTCTACAGCACTGCACAAGTTAGAAAGGAAGCAGTTGGCAGATGGAGATTTATGGTTTAGTAAGAGATACCTCATGGGAACATAAGGAGACACTGGGGAGGTACAAGTGGAAAAAAACAACAAAAAAAAAAACAACAGGCGGTCAGAGAAACAGCTGGTTAAGAATTGAGGATGTACATGAGCACAGCCCTTCAGCCACTTTGCCTGACTCATGTCGGTTTCCAGCTAGTCCGATCATGAGCAGGCTGTCTGATTGGCACCAGAGGCTGGAAATGGGAAAGAGTGGGTGAGAGGGGGGTTTGGGGGGTTGGAGGGTTGGAGAGTTGGAGGCTGGGGGAAAAATGGAAATGTAGCAAAGTAGTTGATTCATGTTTGAAAAGAGGCATGCATCACCTGCAAGTAGGACATCTGAAAATGCCTGCTGGAGAGCTGAGACAGATTACAGAAAATGTGAGGGAAGGAAGTAGAATAGAAGGGCGAGCCGGCAGCACTGATAAACAAGATGTCCCAGGGAGCAGAGGTGACAGATTTTTTCTCTTTTTTTAGCCTTGCATCAGCTTTCCCCTGACTGGTGCTGGTTTCCTGGTTTCCTATAGTCCCCAACAGACCGCTTCAGTCCCAAAAGACTCTGCTTATGATTGCCTGAGTGAAAAGCTACATGATGACTGCACAGGTTAGATGCTTAGCAGGTGGACGGATATTGCCAATCTTAAAGATGGCGGTGGAAAAGCAATCTGGTAGTAGAGTGGCTCGTCAGATGAAGAATGGAGCTCTATATGATGCACAGGTTTTTTATTTGGTTTGGCTGTGATGAGTTGGGGTTTTTTTTAGTGATTTTTATAAAATAAGATAAGTTTTTACTTGATACAATTTGGTTACCTTGGTTTCTGTATGTGCCATTGTTAATCTCTGTCTAAATTAAAAGGATCAGGTGCAAAGGACATTCATGTGGAGGAGAAGTGTAAAAAAAATCAATTGATATGACCCCACTTTGACCCAAAAGGCCTTGTGTCTGACCCCGGCGTTTCACACCGTAACAAACAATTTGTTTTCGTCTTTGAGCAACCTGAATCTGAGTGACCTCCTGGTCGGTTCAGGTTAGACCTTGTGAGCTGTTTTTTTTTTCATTTCTAAATCCAGATAAGAACATGTCAGATTGTAGCAACAACACCCCTGGATAACTAGCTTTGAGTCAGAGGCAAGCAAGTGTGAAGCCAGGCATATTTCTTAAGATGGCTTCCTAATTAAGTTGCCTGCGAGAGGCAGACGCACACCAGGGAGTGCTCCAGGTGATGGTGTGTGTGACCATTTTCCAGCTTTGCAGAGAGTTATAATCTCACTTTTGTGACATACTGAGGAGCAGGAAAAGGTCACTTCAAGGGAATGCATTTAATCAGTGGTAAAACTATCTCAGCAATACCTTCTGCTTTTACCCTCTGATAACGTAATGAGGTCAAATGTGAGACCACTAACACATTTTGATTGAAAACTGAATATATCTTGTTAGCAAGAAACCAAGAAGTCGTGCTATGTGAATTTTCTGAACAAGCTGAAACCAGGATCAGATATTGCAGTTTTTGCGAGCTTAAGGTTAAATAAATAAGATGAAGATTTGATTTTATAAGCTGGATTTAAGAGATCAGAGGATCGACACCACTCTAATATGTTGTAAATGTAAAGCTACTTTACATTCAGCTTAGCATTAAGACAAGAAACTGGATAAAATTGGTAACACAACACTTGGGTTTTTGTATTGGTATGAGTAAATAGATTTTATTACCTTTTGGACAAAGCCAAGCTATCTAGCCGTTTTTGGTTTGTGTAATATACAAAAACTATAAAATAATGTATTAATTTGGTTCTGATCAGCACTCGACTTCACATCTGGTTGTTAATCCTAATCCTTTGTTTTTGATTCAGCTTGGAAGAGTGTTTCTATCTTTTGACTGATCTCATTTCTGCTCTTTTTATATGTAAAGATTTTAAAGAGGAACTGCTCTTTTACATAAAAGTCTATGACAGAGATGTTTGCTTTCTACCAAAACAAGGTGGCAGGTGCAAGCCAAAGTTCAGGGTTGTGCCCATCTGATGAAGACAGTGGAGGACAGTGATTGTGGGGAAAGTAGGAAATTAATGGAGGTTGAGGAGAAGTGTAATAAAAATTTTAATTACAACATTTCATCACAAAACAAATTCCTCAACACCAGAGACTGATCTGATAATTCAGTGGATAATTTTTCACTTGCATCATGCATCAGAGCCTCAGCAGGCGGCTTCATTCACAAACTGCTACAAAACATCCAGAGCCACCAGTTTCCACACAGATCAAATTGATGATCCACAACCTTTCCCCCTCTGGTGTAGAAAGCCAGATAATATGTGACAAGAGACTGTGAGCTAAAGCATGTATAATTGAACAGCTAGAGTCACATCAGCATTTCCCAGAAGCAGCAGCACAAAGATTAAAAAGACGAACGGCAGAGAAGATAATCTGACTATTCCTGCGAGAGACAACCTGATGTAACAGGTTGTCAAAATGACACATGGTGAGAAGACAGAAATGCAGAATGAAAGTACGTAATATCTGGCAGTAATGGGGAGCAGGTTTTAATTCAGGATTTTCATTAGAATACTGTAAAAAAAAAAATACACACATTTTATCAACCACACCACAAAAATATTGTAATTATAATCAAGCAACATGTGCTGGAAATGTAAGTCTACCAGAGGCAGCCGTAGCAGATCCTCACACCGCTGAGTAATAGACCTACAGGATTGCTGTAATGTTTAAAAAGTAATTGAAAATGAATTGTGTTAGAACAAAATTATAAATTGTTGGTCAGATTAGCATTTCTTATACTGTACTGATGCACAGCAATGTTTTAAGCTGAATGATCATATCAGCATGCTTCAATCCAGATGTTTAGAGGGTATAAGCTAAAGCATAATATTAGCATTAACTGAGGCTGATGGGCATGCTGTTAGTTTTGCAGATATTTGGTCATTGAGCTACATGAAAGGTCATATGACTCCTAAAGTTATGGCAATAATGTTATGGCATGTGTCATGGTAGTTATGGAAAGTCATCCTGAAAGTCTAATTCTCACAACACTTAGTAAGATATTAGATTTTGAGCTATTTCTGTCTGGACCAAAGTAGTTGCTCAACCCACATCCCTGGAGCCTAAACAAGGCAATTACTAAATATCTCCTACAGCTAAGTCAGGCGTTAATTATTTATTCTTCAAAATAAAACTAGCTTTTACTTAGTGTTTTCATCTACATCTCCATTTACAATAAGCTCAGGATGTCTGTAATAACTTAGTGTTGTACAATTACAGTGTCTTAAGCCAATAACATATTTATCAGCAATTATATTTTCATATTTCTTTCCATGCAATACAAGGGTGTTGACATGGACATCATATCTGAAAGTGCTACATTGTAATAGTAGTTTGAAGTGAATCAGTTTTTTCTTTATTAAGATGCAAAGTTATGCATCAAGTTGCCTGAAAATCTAATCAGACTGTCAACTCAACCGAGGGGAGCTGTGGGGAAAGTATGAGGTTTCTGTTGTGTCCTGTTGTTGAGAGAGTCAGATGTCACTGCGATGACAGGACAGAAAAAAGGAAATGATCGGGGGTGGTGTGTGTGTGTGGGGGGGATGTGTGGGTTTGTGTGTGTGTGTGTGTGTGTGCGTGTGTGTGTGTGTGGGGGGGGGGGGGGGGGGGGGTTTAATTAAAAAATAATAAAAAAAAACACAAAAAAAGATAAAAAAAACACACACCAAACATATATTGGGGA
>JAPZDV010000012.1:22143965-22157326 GCA_029814665.1 Acanthurus lineatus | reverse complement strand
CCCCCCCCCCCCCCCCCCCCCCCCCCCCCCCCCCCCCCCCCCCCCCCCCTGTAATTATCATATCTTAATCTAATACACATCTAATGATATTAAAAACACACTCCAGACATTTATTGGGGAATTTTCATCACTGCAATTAGAGAGTAATAACAAAAGAGTTTCTTTGCTGTCTGACCTCCGGGAGCCAGATGATTTCCCTTCAGTGCCTCAAAGGAAGCTTTAGTCACCAACATGACGGCAGTACCACAAAGTTTGGATGTCGATTACAACAACACTTTACTTTGGACAAAGCAGGGAACAAGAAACACCAGCATCCGAGCCTGAGAGTCTGCAGTGTGAGGGTGTGAGTGAGATCAAGACAGAAAGAACTGGAGTCAACATGAGGACACAGTGTACATGCCATGAGCATATACACTCACTCTATATGATAAACACACACCAGCATGTGTGTGTACATACGAGTGTAAACAGACTCCCTATTTAGACATCAAGCTGTAATTTGAGTGCTCTGTCCAGCCACCACGCTACGATGAGGATGAAATGGCATGTCAGAGCAAAGTACTTACAGGCTGCTGCTTATCCCAGCACAGTTGGCCTGGGAGAGAAGGACACACACATCTATATTACCACACAAACACACACACACATACATGCACGGTTGCACAGGACACCTGCTGAGTTTGAGTGGTCTTGCAGCTGTACATGAATGCAAAGAGGAGGGAAAGTCTCATCTGAAGCAGCACTGCAGTTTATTACAGGACTGTATATATTCTGTGCTGAATTTGACTTCCAGCTGGTTGTTTGCCTGTAAAACACCGGCACTCTGTGGCATGACTTAAAAAATGAAAAGAAATGTAAAGACAGCCACTATAGGGATAATGTATAGCATTTTCAAGATGAGTATCATTTAAATGTACAATAAGTAACATTTTCACAAATTTTGCCAACAATGTTCGGACTGAGATAAAAAATTATTTATTTAAGCTTATGGTGTGTTTCATTGTGTCATATGTTGCATACTTAACATTAGTCGGAGAGTGAGAGAGGAAGTTGGCAAACATGACTGAACAAAACATGACTTAAACTTTGGTGCATTGCCTTCTTTTTGAACATTTGGCTGTTAAACAACAAACTAAACAAATCCCATGATCCCACTTTATTTTTTGGCATCATTTAACTTTGCTTTTATTGTTTTGATCAAGAGACATCTAAATCACATAATGTGCATTTAAAAAAAACAGTAAATCATGTTTGCATAATGTTTGATGAGGCCCTGCTGCGATAAACCACATGCCTGTTGTAAAAGTATTAGACTGTAGAAATATGGACAGATCCCTCACTTTTAGATTCATCATTTACATTAAACACACCTGAGCTTTTGTGAAGCTTATATGTGTATGTTACTCTCTCTGTGGCTTTCAAGCACATTTAAGAGAGCTACACAATTAAAAGAAATAGAAATGTAACTGTAATCTATTACAATAAGTTGCAGCAAACACGCAACATTGACAGGCTCAATGTCAAATCTGAGAAGACATCAACTTAAGTTAATGTAACAGCTGTTAGTCTCGGAAAATAAGTTATAAAACCACCTTCAAAACATCTGTAAGAATCAGTGCTATTGTTGCAAGCTAAGCTAACTAGCTTTGACTTTCAAGTTAAAGGTAGTGATTTGCATGCTTCCACTTTATGAAGACTGCAACACAACTTTGACAGAGTAACTGGACTTTCCAGTGTTAAATGTTGTACATCTATGTGGACTATGTGAAGAAAACTTCTTGTGTCAAATGTGAGCTGCAGCTACAGGAGGCACCAACCTAAAGTTTTAAGACTAATATGCTGCTTTCATGGATTAGTCCAAAAAGTACCTTATTTTGTTTGGAAAAATGAAAGAAGTCCTGCAATTTCATAGTTTGCTTCAAACTATTCAAACCTTTGTTCAAGAAAGAAATAAGTTGCCAGTTTTGGACAACACAACATGTGTCACACTGTACATCATATGATCTATAAATGCGTCCATCCATAAACTCTCAGCTCTCACTGCTGTGACAGTATAGCGAGGGAAGGGGCAGGGTCAGGGGACTGCTTCACTATGGCTGGTTTATTGAACCTCTATAAGGGTTTTATAGCTCTCGATTCTGACTGTTGTTTAAACAGCATCTATGCTTTCTGTGCAGAAATCCAATTATCATTTCTGTCCAAGTAATAAATATTTTGGCCCATTTCATAATGGAGTTGGAAAAAAAGGAACAGGACTGCATGAAACATAAAAAAATACAGAGAGTGCTTTCAGTGAAAATATGAAGGAGAGCAAAGTCATGCAAAAACTCTTCAGAAGACTCATCTTTAATGTACGTATGTCTTTTAATGATGGCAAAGGAAAAAACTCAGAGATAACCTGAACACACAGTCATTGCATCTATTGCAATTGAACACACTGACCAGAATTCACTTGCTTTTGGGAAACAAATGTATTTTTCAGGACAGACTCTTCAAATGGTGAGTGAGCAATTCAAGCTTGAGCAAAGCACCAGGCTCTGTCTGAGGGCCTTTGTGTTGTCCTGTTAGCTGAATTATTTATTATCAGGCAGAAATATGGACCTGAAATAGCCTGAACATTTAAGCTTTGGGATGGAGCAGAGAAAAGTAAAGTATGGGGAAAAGAGGAGAAAAGGTGTGTGATGCAACTGACAGATGATGGGCGCTGGACAGAAACCTACTTGGTAAAGAAGGAGGTAACCTAACAGCATGAGGAGGCAATTACAACGAAAAATTATCCATTTGTGTTTAAACTGGTGGGGGCAAGACAGAGAGGAGATGATGACTGACACACACAAACACACACACATAGTCACACATTCTGTATTCATGTGTCCAGCAGGATTTGGTTTCCCTCCTTCATGTTCACAATCAAAGCCGTCCAAAGCAGAACACGGGGACGGCGCGGCAGAGACACAGTTCAGACCCAAATGCTTTCATCAAGACTTCTCCCTTTTTCTCTTCGCTTCCCTCCACCTCCACACTCTTGCAACCAACCCCTCCCTGCTCCATTACTCCTCATCTCGCCTGCTGTGTCTTACTGCATTTAGTTTCACTTTTACGGTCTTTATTTGTCCCTCTGTACATGTTGCCTTTTAGCTGTTTGTTGCTTCACACAGAAAACGGTTGCTGAGAGAGAAATGATGTGATACATCATGTGAATTGTTTGCAAGTATCTGAGTTATTTAATTGTTTGAGGGCAGATTGCAGAGACATATTGTCCAAATGTCCCATCTGACAAAAGTCTGACAAATAAATACTGTTTGTCTGTTTGTAAAACACAAGACCAGCATTCAGACTCAAATAATGACTTTCATTATTGTTTCAGGCGTATCTGCCAATTATTGCCTAGTTGGTATGATTACAATTTCTTAGAAACCAAGGTGATAGCTATAAATTGTTTTTGCCAACCAGTCAGGCTCAAGCTGAAAAACGTATTCAAGTTACAATCACAGAAGACTGAGGAAACCAGTGAACAATCACTGTTGAGAATGTAGTCAGACAGGCAATTCATTGGCAGTTTGATTAGTCTTTAAACCACGTGATAATCAAATTGTTTATTGGTTAATTGTAGTTGATAAAATTTTGAATAAAATAAGTCAAAACAGACTGTCAGGTACAAACCCCTCAAAGTGTCCAATTAGAAATATTTCGTACTACGGTATTTTAAGGAAATTTCGTTTGCTGCAGAGGGAAGTTAGAGCAACATAATAATTCAACAACTGATGGACCCTGAAGGACAGTGAGAATGCATTACCAGAGGTTTATGGCATTTAAAGATATTTAAGGCATGTTTGCCCCCCTTGGCTGTTGGCACACGCAATAAACGACAAATGCAAAACATGGCAAACACACACGGAATCCAAGCAGACAAACACACTTTGATGTACATTGTGCATGAGATGTTTCCAGCGGACTGCGGTGAGGACTCCCTCAGGAGCGTGGGAGAAATGCACAGCCTCAGAGCCCGTAACTGTGTCAAGCACCTACTCCCACATGCAACCCGTTGTTTCTAATAAAATTCTGATTCCTCTGCTAAATCGATATTTCCAAGCAGCGCGCGCGGCGGTGCGCTATATGCACTGCACGGACTGAACGCAAGTGCTCGTCCTCGTATTAAATAAATATAAAGTTTGACATAATATACATTCAAACACAGCATTTCCAGTTAGTAAAGGTTTCTGTTACATCAACGCGAAATGTTTATAATTGGATTAAAACTATCCTGCGTAAAAGTTTAACCAAAGGCATTTGCAAAAGTTAATGAACCGTTTTAATGTAATTGCATGTTTCTATTATAAAAACTAAGAGAATTGTCCTTATTATTGCCTATTGAAGTTACTGTTGGACTGAATTGTTGGAAGCTACCTGCGTGCCAACTGCTCGCCAAGAGGCTGCGTAATTTCCACACTAACATTAATATCGGATATACGCCTGCACGAAAAAAAAAGACATTCTTAGAAATACATGCTTTCTGCAAGAAAACTGCACGCTTACCCTTCATACTGCAGCAGTGCGCTCAGCGATTCATGTTTGCAGCCTGTGTGTCGGTGGGAAGCGTCCCTTCTGTCCTGTGGAGCAGCTGAACACATGCTCAGCAGCAGCAGCAGCTCAGGGGCCACTGACAACAGAACAGCTCAGTGGGACGGACGGACAGACGGCCGCCCCGTCCGCGGGCACAGCTACACCGACTCCCGCTGGATGACTTCAAAAGATTGAAGAAGGGAGGGAGGTGCAACATCAAGGTCATTCACATCAAAGGATTAAAAACTCTAGACTTGTCCATGATGCTGGTCTTTGTCTTTGAGTTAGAACTTTACAGGCAAAATAAATAATAATTTATGTTTAAAATAGTCAAAAATTAACTAAATAATCAATAATGTGAGGTAATGACAGTTAAGGCGTTTTTCTCAAAGATGTCTAGTGTTTATATTGCAGAAATATGGAGTGCGTATGATGACCAGCTAACCTCAGCCCATTTTGTCTTGTAACACCACTTTGTACCACAAGGGGCAGTAGTCTGGTAGCGTAACCGCCTTAGTTTCAGACATGAGATGCATGCCAGTAGCGAGTTGGCAACGTTTCACAAGCTCTGTGAGTTTTTTTTTTCTTTAGTGAAACAAAGAAAATAAACTTACAAGGTTTCAGGACAAGAAATGTTTCAATGCCCTCTGAATTCTGAGGTTTTTCTCCTTTTTTATTACTAATAAGTCACATTTAATTGCCAATCGTTTTTGAGCCATCATTGAGTGGATTTTCAAGGAATTGCAGTTTTTGACAGATCTATGCTGGCCCACTGTGTAAGCCCTTGACACTGAGGCCCCTGGGCCAGTATGTCTACACCCTTGAACAGAAATGGCACCAATCACTTTCTTATAAAAGCGTAACACATTCTACATTTTATTGCAGTCATGCATTTTAGTCACCAGCAAGAAAAAATAAAATTCACAATAATTGTAAGTGTCATTCATAAAAGTCTACAAACTCTGGTTTTGTCACAATAAACTCTTTATTAACTGAGTGCATTAGTCCTGACCTCTGACAGGTGGCCAATTTAAACATTACATCTTTAAAGCTCCAGTGCAAATTCGAGGGAATTAAATATATTCATGTTATGGAAGCCAGGGGTCTGTGGACCACACTTTTGAGAATTAAAAAAGTCTGGGGTGGGAAGTAGTAAGATGTGAGCTTTGTAGCCCACTCATCATCCTGCTTGAGACCAGTGACTCAAGGCAACATTAGCAAACATCAGCATGTTGTCTAACCAAACATTTCCTGGATGAGTTTGACAAGGACTCAAAGAAGACCTCTCTGGCTCTGTAGCTAGGCGGCGAGATGGTCTTAAGAATAAAAATCTACATTTTTATTGCTTTTTATCATGATGACTCCAGACCTGTTTGTAAAAAAATAACATTCTAATACCTTTGTTGTTGTGTTAATACCTGACAGCAGGTCCCAATTAGGTTTTCTTGTGGCAATTTGACCCTCTTGTTTTCTCATTGATCAGAGGTTGTGCTTTCTAATGACCATAGAATATACAATAAAACTGTCAACTGATGTCAGACCTCAAGGTCAACCAAGACAACAGTAATAAATTGTGACTTTTCAATTTGAGCATCTGCACCATTTCTGTGAAGGGGAGCACAATTTAGCTGCTTGCAAAACAAAAATATTCAACAGACCGGAAACCAGTTGATACTGTATAAACAATGTGATGACATTTGTATTGCTACATTTAAAAACATTGAATGTGCGATTAGAAATACTGCGGACCAAAACAAATGTTGATTAAAACATGAAACTGTGAGTTTGCACCTCGTGACTCATTTCAGTGCAGACAAAGAAACGGCACATGATAAGTTTTTGGTTTTATGTCATGTTTGCATGTGGGTGTGCGACTAAAAGTTCATGCTCTGAATCAGAATGGTCTGAATCAGAGAAGACCACCTTTGGCCATTGTTTCAAGTTATTCCACTTGAGATATTTTTTAGACAGTAAATCAAGGCAAAAAAGAGCAGAAACCAGCAGATGATATGAGAGAGGAGTTGAACTGCAGTCACATTCTCACACTTGATCTTCTAAATCTCTGACATTAATCCTCAGAAAATGTTAGACAACGAAATTTGGCTCAAATCTGTCTGCTGCTTTTACTGCCACCTTCTAACACAAGATGGCAAAAGTGGTGTTTCTGCCACCAGCAGAAGCCATCATCTCTCTCTCTCTCTCTCTCTCTCTCTCTCTCTCTCTCTCTCTAACTCTCTCTAACTCTCTCTAATGGTTTGCTTCCATCCTCTCGTCCCCTGCAGCTGCTTGCTCTTGCTTCGTTTTTTCCCTCTGGTTTTCTAAGGCAGAGGCAGGCTGCAGCTGACAGGACAGCACAGGCCAGGGGACAATTAGGGAAGCGTGGGAGAGACAGCTGGACCTGTTGCCAATTATGCTGACTATGACCACGATTCACATACACACAAAGCTAGCTTAATGGGCTAATACTGCACATTTTAGATTTAGTTCATCTTAACTCACTTGTGGACCTTCTGTCAGCCGCCTTAAACAGATTTTCAGAAATGGGAAAAATAAAAAAGTGTTAGTTGTGTTTATTCATCTCTATAGGAAAGAGGTACAGTAGTGAGTAAAAGTGCTTCTGAGAAATACCTTGTTTTGTTTGTGCATACATACAGGCCAAAAAAAATGTAACAGCAAAAACTTGCTAGTGAAATGAGACTTAAATGTCTGCAAACTGCACAGGAAACTGTGAAATAAACAGGTGAAGATCACCTGTTTCACCTGAGACATTACATACATTTTGTCCTAAATCTAAGACAGTGTGGTTGGTCGACCATCGTCAGGCTTTAGTCCATCATTAGTGGGTTATCTTTCCCAGCAGCATGCTCTGCAGCTGCCTGATCCTGCCTTCCTGTGGCAGCGTCAGGCTCTTCTCTGCTCGCTCCTCCTCCTCCAGCATCTGCTCGATGTAGCAGGAGGTGCCCAGCAGGAGGTGGCCTGTGACCTGCATGGAGAAGATGGTCCATTTCAGAGCTTCCCTGGAAGCACAGCACAGAGGAAGAGAGTGAGCAATAAAATGGTCATAAATAGCAAATTAATCAAAAACATAAAAACAGTGCATTGGAGTAACTTTGGATTTACATATGCATGAGAATATTATCAAAAAATGACTTGTCATTTCTTGAGTAATTGTCATAGAAAATGAAATAGACAAGCGTGGCAGACCAGCACCAGCTGATGAAAAAATGACTGACAGGAAATATTCACAACCTTAGATGATTATTTCTCACATTAACTGCGTCTCATGAAACTGACATCTAAGAAACAAACCCCTTGCACAAAAGCCTCAAATTTGACAAGTCTGCAAAATTAATCCTCTCTGACTGAAGCTTTGTGCCAAAGTGGGAAAAAAACAGTGATGACATAACTCCTCCCAGAATTAATCTGAGTAAAATCTAGTCTTTGTTCTTCTGGAATCACACAGTTTCAGTTGTGCCACCCACATGGGAATACACACTAAATATTGAGTCAGGCTTGTGTACAGACTACTGTAAGTATTGTTAATATGTCTGAAACAGCAGCTGATATACTGTAAATAATGAGTAGGAAAATAATTGATTTTTAAGAGGATGGCTGCATGTAAAAGTGATGATCAGCTTGTTAATTTATGGATCACAAATTTAACTTTAATGCCTCAATTTTCACTTTTGATTGTAAAAAGGCATTACCAGGATACAAATAGAGCCTTGGCAAAGTCACGAGAGGAAAGCTTTAACATGAAGAAAGAAACATTATGTAATAGTTCAAAAACAAAAGCAAAAATATCAGAAGCTTTCAGGTATTTGGCAGCTTCTCTCACTCACTTCAGCATGTTTTTGGCAGCGTAACAGCGCAGGTCATAGGACACGGAATAAACACCGTACAGTGTTGCTTTAACGTTCAGGCAGCCAATGAAATCCTTGGGGCTGTTCTTGTAGAGGTCAAAAGTCACTTTGGCCACATCTTTCCTCTGCCGTAGCCCACACTCTCTGGGCTGACCTTTGGAGGGGCTGTTCTGCAAGGCAGCGAGAAAAGAAACACAAGTCAGGTCAAATGCATTTCGCTGATCTTACTGCAGCCAGCAAATGGGTCCAAATGATGGCACCCACTTTCATGGGCAGACAGTTGGGTTACACAGTAAAGCATCTCCTGCCGATGATGACAGGAAAGGCAAATGACATGAAGCAAGGTCAGCGTGAGGTCACTAGAGTAAACATTTAGGCGGGATGCAAATCACTGCATGCATCAATCTCTGTGGAAATTAAATTGCTTTTGGGTAAACACATTCAAATTTGATGGTACCTCTGGGTCAAATTAATATGCAGCCCCAGCCTTTAATTTTTCTCTAAAAATGATGAAGAAAGACACTAATCTCTGGTGTTCACCCTCTGTTCCGCCTTTGCACAATAACTGAGGTATCACTCCCCTATTCAGTTTGAAGGATCAAATATTTGCTGATTAAATTTCACTGAATAGTCAGTGTATTATTCCTCAGTCTACAGACCCATGTATCATCCATATTCATGACTACTGCATTAAAGAAATAGATACATCCCTGTGTGCTCAGGCACTACATCAAAGAATCACTGGCATAACAAACCCTGAATACAAGTAGGCGATCGATATGTCAAGCATCACACTGTGCAGTTTTAAAGCCTAAGGAGCTGATCAACAGTGTCACCTAGTGGTTGATGTATATAAAAAAACAAGGATAAAATGTTATCATACTGGATGTGGGGTCCACTTCTGGCCCTTCTCCAGGACCATGAGGACAGCATTTTCAGGCAACGTCTGGAAGAACTCCTCAACATCCACCCCTGTGCCGTCATCATCCAGCACCACGGCGCTGACGCACGGCACACCCAGCGATTCGCTGACCTGAACGAGCATGCACATGAATGCGTATTACTCATTTGAAAACAAGACGTGCCATTGAACAGATAGAGCTTTTTCACAGTCAGATACACCGCGCCTCTTGTGAACTTTTACCAGCATGAGCTTGAAATATGTGTGAGTGTCGCAGATGGTGGAGCAATAAGTGAGTCATACAGGCCAGTCAGTCTGTGTTCACTTTAATCCTCAATACAACACCAGGATGTAAGCAGCCTTCCTCACTTTATCTTAAGTCTGAACATCACTGTGTGATCATCATCATCCACCTTTAGCAAAATCACAAGGATTCCTCCGTGAGCACTTCACATCCCTTCTTTACCTTGTTCATCAGGTCCTGCAGCGTGTCTGCCATGATGCCCTTCTTCACACTGCGGTCAGCGTTTGTGACCCTGAAGGGTCTCGGCCGCGGAGCTCGGCCTGACAGGAGCTGTTGGGTCATGGAGGCGCTGGCAGAGACACTGGCTGACACACACCTGAGAGATATTAAGACATTAATTCATTATATTAAATCCTCTTATCAACTATTAACTGGGGGCAGTGTCAATCATCACAGCCAACTTAAGAAAGTGGGGCCCTTACTTGGAGAGAGAAGCTGGAGTCAGGAGGCTGAGGGACTTCATAGCGTAATCCATCTAAGGGCACCTCCACCTGAGGTTAAAGTAGCATCAGTTTAGCAGTGAGACCTTAGCTACAAGGCAAAACATCATCGTTAGCCTCAAAGAAGGAGCAAGCTGCAGCTTAAAAGTTAGAAAAAATTACTTTCTGATTATGTTAAGGTCACATGTTTTAATTTAAATTCTGGTATTGAAGTTCATCTTTACCATCAAGGTATTCGTGTGTAGATCTTTCATAACTAAATTTAAAGAATTTTCTTCAATTAACGACACATTTCTCCATGTCCAGATAAAAAGATATCAAATTCTACAACATAGATAATCTTACCGTTTTATAAAAGTCAGTTAACCTGCTGTTGTCTGTGTATTTATAGCCCCTGTTGTTGTCGTCGTGTTCCGATGTGCAGCTCCTGCCTCTGTTTGCACCACTAAACCTCTGTGTTAATGTGCACTATCTTCCCTTGTTGCTATTTCTTGCATCATTTTGTCAGTCACTGAACTTTGTGCTGATGACTGTTGCGCTAGTTGCAAGTTGTCGACTGTATTGAGTAATTCTCCATAAACACTCCCACCGACCCACCCTGTGACAGCCCTGGACTCCTGGATTGGTTATCTGCAGAGGCATGGATACACTGACCTAAAGAGCCAGTTCACCCAAAGAGCTCAAATACATTTTCTTACTCTCTCTTTAGTTGTATGTTACCTGCCTGCAGATAGTTTTGGTTTAATTTGTCCAGGTTTTAAGGTTAAAAGCCCCTGTGGACAGTTTTCATTGAAACTACTTTCCTCTTTAGAAACAGTCCCTATGAAAACATGCTGTCAGTATAATTATTTCTCTAAGTTTGAAGATATGACAGAGTGTATTTGTCTTATGACATGAGCAGCACAAATCACACTAATATTACCTCCACAGTGTTGTACACATTTCTATTGAACTGTTTTTGTAATTTGGGTGATGTGACTCTTTAAAGGCAATTAAAAGTTTTGTGGTCAAATAACCAGAAGACCTGGTTAATAAAATATGAAGTTGGTTCCATGACTTAAGACTCTCAGCTTATCCATTACACACTTTCTGAGTAAATGTGAATTAAAAGATAGTCTTAACACCCAATTAAATTTTAATAAAACACAAAAAAAGGGGGAAACTAGGATATTTTTTTCCATATAGACCTACCTGAACTTCGACTTTTGAGAAAACTTAGACAACAGTTGTCTCTGTCAGGGGTTGGGGGCAATTCTGACAGTGACGTGAAGCACAATTTTCTAAAGCTTTCTGAACTAGATCATCGTTCAAGGTTCACTACATGATATCTCCAACACCTGTGTGTCAGCTTATGCAGACAAGCAGCATCCAGACTTCTCAGTGTTACCATATTGCACAACCAAAGCCACAGGTAGACTGAGACGATCTGAGAACACAAGCTACATCAACTAAAACCAACTAAAATCAAGGGATTGATATAAAAATGATGTGACAGAGATCCCGGATACAACTTTATTTTAAATGTGCTATTTTAGCAAAAATAAGCAGTCACAGCTATTAGGATAATACAGGAGTATCAAAAATTTTCTCCTTGCTCATGATCACATTCAGCTGGTCATAATCCTCAAATAGTGGGCTAAGTAATATGTCTAAATATTTGTCACACCTTAAAAAAATACCTCTGATTCTGTGGATCAGGAGTGACCCAGTGTAACCTCGCACTGTGAGTCTGAATGTTTACACACAGTTGATCACAATACACACTCAGCAGCCTTCTGCAAAACTATGGCACTGTAGGGATGGAAATAGAGGAAATGGGAAGACACACATGGTTCTGACATGATGGCTTAGCAATAAGCATATAATTTAAAAACTAGACAGGCTATTCTCTTCTCATGTTTGATTACACACAATGACTTTTTGTAAAGTAGAAAGGGGAAAACCAAAACCAGGGGATGTGAATTTGAATTAAAATGAAGGATTTTAAGGAGGGGGACTAAGGTTCTGTTTAGGAAACATCACACAACATTATCAACTTTTTCAACATGTTCAGATAAATCTCAAGATAAAACCAGAATGTGTGTTGTTAAGAAATCATTTTAAATGGATTTTTAACCACATTTCAAAAAGTTTTCAGAAGTTAATGTAACATAAAAAAACTCTTAAAAATAAGAATATCCACCTAAAATAATGACTATGAGGTAGTTTAATGTTGGTGGAAAAAAAATCAAATTGTACAACTATAAAGAACGCTTCATTCAAGCACTATGAGAAACTAGTCACCATAACAAATGAAGAGGACAGCCTACATACCACTACAATATAATGCTTAAGTTTTAGTGACAGATAACATTAGCCTACACACCAGATAAAAATGTAATTAAACAAACCAAAGGCAAAATAATTAAAAGAGAACAGGACGACGGCAAACTATCCAGATTTACTTCACCTTGTGTGATCCTAAAGCCTCTCCGCGTGAGCCCTCACTGCCTCAGCGCTAATGAACAACACCTGGATCAGACTAATTAACGATCACAGGCCGCCATTTTAGATACTAGCTTTCAAGCATTTAAACAAGAGCCTCTCCAGAGAAGGAGATGGGTATATTTGATAATATTAGGCACCGTTTTCGCCTAACTGTGAGCTAGTGTGGTAAATAACTTACGACCTGTATTTTGACGTCTGTTGGAGGAAGAGAAACAAGGAGGACATTATGTGGACGAACGACGAAGTGCATCAGTTAAAACTAGTAGGAGGACAGCATCTTCACTTTATCCTTCACTTCAATAAAAATCGAAGTGTTACAGTAAAAATTAGCCACTCTAGTGCGAGTAAAACTGTGGCATTAAAAAATATATCTTTATAAAGGTACAGATGTATTGTCAGGAAAAAACTATCGGGGTTTTAAGTAGAAATAGATGTAGTAAAAAAGTACCATTGCCATTTCAACTTGTGCACCTATTAATTACGTGCGTATTTGGTGACAAACAGGAAATGTGAATCAAAGAGGTACCAACCAGTTTTAAATAGTATGGAATACTGGTTTATTATCACTGGTTTATTGTATGTATACAGTAAAACTTCTATGGATTCATCAGTCAAAACATTAGTAGCAGAAAGGGAAAGGAAACTTAAGGTCAACTGCAAAGTTGAAGATGGAGAGTAGAATAAGTTTTGGATGTCTTGGCATAAAAGATTAAGTGGACTGCCAACAGTAGGGATGGGAATTGATAAGATTTTTACGATTCCGATTCCATTATCGATACTGCTTAACGATTCGATTCTTTATC
>JAPZDV010000012.1:22108081-22139836 GCA_029814665.1 Acanthurus lineatus | reverse complement strand
ACTCTCTGTATCAACCAGTTGTTCCTCTATATATATATATATATATATATATATATATATATATATATATATATATATAAAAAGTGAAAAGGAATTCTAAATTTGCTCATTGATGTTTACTTTTAAAGTAACTGGCTTGATAGAGGATACATTAAATAAGTATGAGCTCTTTTTACTGACACTGTCAACCTCTCAGATATGGTTTTGTGTTGATGACAACCATCACAGCGATGTGCATATCTCTTGTATTACATTTTGAGATGTGTTTCAGATATGACACAGAAAAATCAGTCACAGTGCAGGACACTGTGCATTGTTACCACTTAAGGGAACATAGTGTATGAAACACAATCTTTCTATTTACAGAACACAGAGGAGGGGTGTGTTGGGAGGTTAGACAGAGGAGTTCTCATAGAGGAAGCCCTCTGGAAAACAACAAGGAAAAAGAGGCTATCAGGCCCGGGAGGAGAGAAGAACAGACAAAGCCTACCTCATTTCCTGAGTCACCTCCAGTCCAGCCCATCAAGGGACTTATCCTCATCTGACTAATGATATGAATATTACAAGTACGGCCTTTTTTCAATAGTTCAGCCCTCAGGGGTCCTCAGAATTACGAGCCATCTCAGTTAACCTCAAATAAACAAACACGTGTCACACAAATGTCATCAGGCAGCGAACAGATGTCCTGTGGTATACCAGTAGCATAATGGTCAAAGATACAGCATGACGCAGGGCTACATGAGTCTAAGATGATGTCATCTCTATGATTCAAGACACAACACATATATCACACCAGGTCCTGCTTTATCATTTGTGAAGCCTACTGACGTAGCTTCTTGATATAAAACTAGATGTATCAGAGAGCATCTCATTACAGGAGCCGTGCACATTGAAATTAGCAACATGGTTCAGTTCTAAATCATGTTTTAGCAAGTAGTATTAAACACAGACTTCAGAAGGAACAAACAAACAACGCAAAAACAAACACACTGTTCAGCCACAACCTAGACTGCATCTCGACCCATACATCATTGGTTCTCTTTAGGGTATCAAGGAGGGTCCCTAGCAGAAATGAAAATCATTTCAGTGTAATTACATACATAACTAATACAATGATACAATGTATGAATAGTCTGGTGGAGGATTTCTTGCACATTCTGCAATGAAATACCTTAAAGCAAAATACTTAATCTTGTTCAAGTGAGGTCTGTGGTCTAATTTGTATCAATTTTGGGGTCCTTTGTGAGAAAAAGTATTAGTAACAATGCAACAGATCATAGAGTTTCCTGATATAATCAGACAGAACACAAGGCCAATCAAGAGGACAAGTGTGCCTTTAGGAGAGAAAAAGAATGCTAGACAGACACACTAAGTCTTCAGATATTCATAATGGAGAAAATCATGGAGTAAAAAGTGGAGGCAAGGGTCTAACAACATTTTTGTCATCCTCAGGACTTAACTACTTATTTTTCAAGTCAACATTTACATTTTATTGTGCATCAAAACATACTTAAAGAATAACGTCAACAGGACGTAAGTGATCATAATCAAATCAGGGTCACTTATGGCCATGCGTTCCCTTATATTTAAAAATTTCCTTTTAACTTGTGCTTGCTGGTTTGTAGGTTTTTTAATAAACCTTCCTTAAATAAAGCAGTAAACAAAATTCCAACACTGTAATTTTCTTACTCTAAACATGTAAAACAGAAGTGCAAAAAGTATCTAAACTTTAATATTAAATCTGTTGTGTACTTGAAATTTAAAGAAGTTTTAAGAAGTGTTCACATGAATTGGACAAACCACACTGAACCAGTGTTTTACAGTTATTTATTTTGTCGGAATGAGAGCTTCTGTTATGTACAATAGAGGACAGAAACAAATCTTACAGAGATTATAAATATACTCTTGCTCCACACTGATGGTTTTACATCTCGCTGTATCAGTGTCCAGTGGATGATGATTTACTGTACAAGTTCACCCTCTCTCCCCTCCCTTTATCACAACAGTACCAGGTAATGAGTACCTTTGTACATAACACAATCAAGAGTTAGTGGATGTATAATTTCAACACTCACAATGTGCAGACTTGTTGCCCCCTCATGGGTTACTAACAGTGATTCATGGGCGGGATGAGAGAGGAAGCTGGGGAAGGGAGACAGGATGGATGGCTGCCTGCACTGTGAGGCCAAAGTGTGTACAGTCCTCTGGTGTTGACGTTTGCAGCGATCAAAGGAGGAAAGTGGGATAATGTCAAGGATGAAAATGAGGTGCAAACATGGGACACTTGGAGCAACACAACAACTTTTCTTAAAACCTAAGCCAGTACATGGCACTGCGCATTCTGTTGTAGTCTGGAAGCTGCTCGACAGGGCCTAGAGGAGAGATTCAAAAGGGACAGTTTTAACCAAATTACATCAAAGGTCCTGGTACTGTTACAAAAGTTCTACAACCACAAACAACTTACCAACACCTGCCACAGCAGGACACTTATCGTAGATATATTTCGAGCAGATGTCACGCACCATCTTCGGAGTCACAGCCTGAAAAGAGAAATATGGAGAAAAGTTAGAACTTCAGTCCAGAAAACAAACAAACAAAAAAACACTCAACAATTGTAGTCCGTTTTAAAAAGGCACCTGTGCACCATGCAATCAATTTTTGTCTTTTTTTTGTCTGTTCACCAATAGTGTAGGGCAGAACTCTAGTTCAGAGTGTTAACTCACATCGATCCGAGCGTCCCACTCTGCCAGAGGAATACGTCTGCCGTAGTTTAGGACATGTCTGCCGATGTCATCACAAATTGGTGTTGTTCCTAAAAGACAAGTATTTGTTTTGCTTTGTGGTTCAGAGGAGATGTGTGTTTATGTGTGCTTGTGCAAATGCATGACAGACATGTTACATACCATTGAGCTGACCGACCAGGCTGGCCTTCAGAGCATTCTTGCCTCTGGCTACATCACTTTCTGTCACCGTGGTACACAGGTTCATCCTATGGGGAGGAGAAAGTGGAAGAAATAAGATTAAACATGAACAAAGTCTTCAAATTACAAATGACACGGTACAGTAATGATGTTCTCTGCGTGTGTGTGTATATGCTATTTATTACCAGGCGTTCTGGGACCAGTGCATCATGTCTTCGATGTGATGCTTATCAGTCACAAAGTAAATGCCCAACAGTCCAGTGTCGCTGTAGGAGGAGTGGAAGGCCTGGAAACTGTGGCACAGTTTCTCCTCTACTGCCAGGCGAGCCAGACGGCTGCTCAGATGCTATAGGTTAATGGAAAAAATTGGATGTTAAAATTCTACTGTTTACAGTGATATTACAATCTCACTGGCAAGAGATTAAATATCTGTGATGTTAAGTTAACCTCTCTGAATGAGTGACAAGAGAATTGCAACAGTGTCAACAGAAATATACAAACATGGTCAAATTAAAATATAGAACTTATGTTTCTATATGATATATATGATAGGATATTAAATTATTTCCAAAAATATATTTTGTCTACAAATTTAGCTATACTATGTTTAAAAAATAAAAAAAATAAAATTGCTATTCTAATCAGAGATGGGCACTTCATGACACAACCCATTTTTTGGTGGCTGCCATATATTTCAGGTTTTGTTCCTCCCAACAGGTCCGGAGGCAGAGGTGAGACCCCTGACTCAGGTTTCCAGAGAGGATTATAGTCTACCCCTCATTTATGGCCACTCAAGATATCAATAACCTCTAGTGGGCAAAGCTTAAAGGGGATACTGTTGAACCACTATGAGAAATTCACTTTTGGAGGTATTAGTTCCAATTGGCAGTTTAAAACTTTGTCCTCAATGCATGAAGTAAAAATTGTACAGATGACTATACTAAAACATATTTCACCAACCTTTCCACCACCGTAAGTGAGGTCAAAGCTGCCAATGATTGAGTTGGCCACCATGAGTGGCACAATGTCTGGGCTGGTAGCACTGGCTCCCTCTACAGCGATGGCAATGTGTGCCAGAGGCAAAGCATCATCACGCATACGGATCTGAGGGGAGGCAACAAACAGACTGATAGAGTAAATGCTGGTATAAATAAGAGCACTTCTTCACTCCTCTGCTGTCACTGTTGGTGACTATCTTTACCGACAGTGACAGTGAAAATAATATGCTAACCCATGTTCTATGATCTGTTGTTGGTTTATTGCATCTAACCAATCAGTATCAAACATGTTAAGTAACATTAACATTAAATATATACAAATGCTGCATTAATATCATATGTAGATCCAAGATCAAATTCCGGTGAATTTTTTTAACTTATGTTGATACTGGATTTAGAAACACTAATGACTATGCACTGGAGGAATAGATCATGTAATGGAGTCTACAAAACAAAGACAAATACCCAAGCAAAACATTGTGACCACATCTCACCTCACTGCCTGTAAATCTGCAGGGTGACAACACAGGTGCAGCATCTCCCTCATACTCAAAAGACACTCCACTCAAGTGAGTTTTGGCCAAACCGACCAGCTCCTCATGGTTTACACCTGAAGAGGAAACGCATCTGGTGAGTACAGACGTTAAAGAGGAAAAAAGTAAATACATAAAAATCATATGATACCAGCATGCCCCCTCAGAGTGTGTGTTAGGAAGAAGTGACCCTACCTCCAGCAGCAGCCAGCACAATGCGATGGGCTTTGTAGTGGGTGTTGATGTAATCAACCAGATCCTGGCGGTTCAAAGTCCTGGTGGAGTTACATATAATAATAGTGGTTACTTACAAAATCGTGCCAAATTAAATAAAATATAAAAAAGACACACTGAAAGTAAACTCAAAATGATGGACACATTAGGGCTGATGTTGGAAACTGTGATATTCCAACTAGGTTTGGATTAATCAGAGGCAGCAAGTTAGTGCAAGTGAAGTGTTGAGTTGTTCAAAATGTGTTGGACAAATTGATCCCACTGTCTCCCCTCTGTTGCCCCTTTAGATAAAAAGCATTGTACCATTGAGTCCAGTAAAAATAAATCCTTAAGATTATTTCATGCCTTCCACTGTGGCCTGTGCTCTGAAATTACACTGCTGTCCACTGTCTGTGTGTGAAGAGTTCAGGGCTCCACCTGATTGACAAAAGGCAGCAACACAGACACAACAGCGAAAAAGCAGATGGCCGAAAGTTGCTTTTGGGCCTCACTGTCTCACTCATTATCTTTCTTCATTTCCAGATAACATCCACTTTCTTCACTGATTGTTCATGTAATTCTTTGCAGTAAAAAATAAATAATTTGAGGTTCAGGCCAAAACTTATGTCTCACAGGCTGTTTGATCTATTACGGAGAGAAAAAGGCCAAAGCCTATTACTGTAGTTCACGTTACTTTTAACTCAGTCTTATTTAATGCCCAGCCAAAATTCAAAATATGAGAAATTAAGATTATTGTGATGCACCTCTTTTAGCCAAAAATAACATCATTACAACATGGCTCTGTTTTGTCAGCAGCAAGTCTTTAATCAAAACAATTGTGAGATTGTGACTAATATTTTAGTAGATGTTTGTGAGCATGCAGTTTCTCTTACCTCGCATTGTTGGAGGGTCCCAGCACACTGTGTCCCAGAGGTGTGCCCTGGTAAGCAGTGGCATGCAGCAGGTCCAAGCAGACATCCTGAAGGTTACCCTCAACTTCCTCCAGCTCACGCAGCACCACACCCCTCTGCTGCTCAATCTCTGCCTCATTCAGAGAGCAATTTTGCACCACCTCTGACAGCAGCTCCACAGCTTGGAAAATATTTTAAAAAATGTTCGTTAAAACTCACATTTTTTGCCAAGACACAGTAAAGATCTTACTTACCCCATATCAGGCTAAGAAATGGACATTTCTACACCTGGTATGTAAACATGTTAATTACTTTATTCACAAACAGCTTCATCTTACATCAAGAATTTCTTAAATCAGGTCATTTTTTAAACCTTAGGATAATGAGTTCATTTTATTTCTTGTAAGCAGGTCATATTACCTTTGGGCAGGTCTTTGGCCAGAGTCTTCATGTAGTATGCAGTGTGCTCCCTGGAGGTGTAAGCACTCAGGTGAGCACCCATGGACTCCACCTGCTGCTCCAGGGCTGTCTGAGGGTGCTTCTTTGTTCCCTGTGGGGTGAGAGAAAACGTGAAGGAAAGGGGACAGTGTAATGTGACATTCTTTGTCTTACAAATTAAAAGTTGTAAGTAGCCTGTGGACTTTCTGATGTCTGGTGGCACCATGGAGCAGTCTTCTATTGGATCACAACAGAGGGCCAAGCCCTACAAACTCTGTTGTCCATGACTAAGTACAATGACTTAGTTACACCATCAGTGTAGTTGGCTGAATAATGAAGCTCAATGGAGCTATTACTATTTCAAACACTATTTCAAAACAATTACTGCAAGCTGTTTTTAATTACTGCAACAGTGAACATTTTTGTGTGGGTCAGGGTCAGCTGACACAGCCGGCACATTTTCTTGTACAGTTACTTGGCGTAAATAAGTAAAGGCGTTTAATTATGGTGAGTACCTATTTCCACAAATATAGCACTGTGTCAGGGTCTGTGAGGATTTCAGTCAAAAGGCCTCTGATGGCCCACACTTAATGTTGACACTTTCTCTCTCTGTGTGGAAACCTAAAGTTTTTACATCACAGGTGATGAAAAAGGGAAAACATGAGTCTTACAGGGAAAACAGACTCGTGTAGGCTTGCATATAAGTTAAGTGTAGCGCTGAATTAAAAAAAAAAAAATCACAAATAAGTACATAGTCAGCTTGTATAATTTGACAGGAAAAGCATTCAACATGTTTGTTGTGCACAATGTGTGACATGTAAACTGAATTGTTTACAAGTACACTCTTTAGGGTACTTTCAAGGTCATATAGTCTACTAAATCTACCTTGAAAGCCATATGCTCCAGGAAAAAGCCTGCTCCATTGTTCTTTTCACTCTCATAGCGACTGCCAGCACTGATCCATAGTCCAACCTATTCATGGGAGGAGATATGGGAAGAATGGAAGAAATGTTAAACTATAACTAATTTATTGCATACAATTCAATTTTCAGTGAAAGAGCAAGTCTTGGCAAAAAGTGCTTAAACAACCTCCTGCAAGTAAACAGGCAGCATTTTTGTTGTGTTCTTACTGTGCATGTAGCATGTCCAGTGTCCTCTGATGCCACCCTCAAACCATTGTCCAAGGCAGTGACACGAGTTTCAGGGGCTCCCACCAGGCTCTGGGCATAGCTGACTGAGGCCTGTCCACGCCTCAGGGACAACAGGATGGGCTGGACAGGTAAAGACACCAAAAGTCATTTAAAAATTGTGTACATTTAGAAATACTGTGTGACTAACAGGAATCTGGTCTCAAGAAAATCCATTGGAAAACTCCTTTAGATATTTCCATCCCTATAATATGACAGCTTAAGAGATGTTGTTGAGGAATACTCCCTATATTACAAATAACTTCCTTTGTGAGAGTAGTTGAAAATTTGTTACCATTAGCTGTGGCTTGCTGGCTGCTTGTTATAGCGCTGACTGAATACAGGACAGTATTTTTCGGCTCTTTTTGTGTTTTGGATAGAAGATTATTTCAAAAGCTACAAGATTGGGTCTGTTAGGGAGTTATTTTTTTACTGCAGGTATTCAGCTACATTTCACTTAGCACATGTACACCTTAATTGTCAATTACTGCGTGATACCGTAATGAAGATTGTAAAAATTTCACTTAGTTTTACGTTATAAAAATAACACACTTTGAAGGGCTACACAACCTTGTTCAGAAGCATTTGTTCTATGTTGTCTGAGACCAGAAGGAAGGAGCAGAGGCAAGCTGAATACAGTTAACAAGTAATATGAGTCTGGCCCCTGTAAACCTGGTTCAAGAGTAAACAAGTATGTGAAGTGTTTCTGAATTGTTACAAAATCTTAAAACAAAGCTAAAGCTAATGTTACAGTAGACGTTGCTCACGTTTCAAATTTAATCAAAAATCAGTGTCAATTAATACATCTTTGTTTGACATTTATTAAAACCCTTATTCCTCCAAAATGTTGTCAACTAAAAACTACATGAGTGTTACTGCCCTGGTATGTCTATCCAAAGTCACCGCTAACACTGCTAGCAATAAAGCCTAGCTGCGGTATGAGGGCAAGTGAGGACGAGTGACATACGATACATATTACAACTAATGACCTTGAGAATGGGCAAAGTCGACCAATACTATGACCAGCTGATTCAAACAACATGTACAAAAACTGGATATTACACAGTCAGTGGTGGCTACAAGACGTACATTTTCACTTCACAGGTGACCTTGCATTCACTGCTAGCTAACCAATGCTAACGCTTCCCGTTTCTGTTCTGTGGTCGGCTCAGTTAGCTAGTCCGCAAGTTAGCAGGTCAGCCTACTTATTTAGCAAGTAGGCTAGTACGTGCTTCGATTACATTCGGTGTTTCGCTTAATAAGAAACAGCCCCATCGTCCTAGTTTGACATTTCATCAAAATATGGATCTAGTCTATATCTGTACTTACACTGCGGTTTTTGGCAAGGAGTCGACCAACGGTGCTCCCGACTCGGCACACGGACGCCGCCATTTCTCCGTACGGTAACTAGAGGTTGAGCAGCCCCGGATGTTCTCGTACGGCGCTTCTTCTTCTTCTTCTTCTTCATGAAAACGTGGATTACATATTTACTCTGCTATTATCACCACCAACTGTTCATTTTGTGCAGTTAACGCTAAGATCTGTGGATGAGTGTCTTTATATCCACTCTGCAGTTGGTTTTGTTGAAACATTTACTGTCTGTATATTTTTTTCCGTATCACATGTCGACTCTTTTAGTTTATTGTTGTCTAAAAGACTCCAAAGTCGTTGCCACTGAGCTGTGACACATAGTCTATTACCAATCAATTCCAAACAGAATATTCCAAGCTACCATTTTCACTTAAGACAAATACAGAAACTGGACAATACTACCTTAGTGATTTACCCTATAGTGTAAACAAATTTATGGCACAAATACTGACAGCTGCTTGATAAAACTATCTTAAATTTGAGCACAAATTGAAAAAGTAAAAAAAAAAACTGCTGTAAAGAAATAATAATTATTATTTCCATACTAACAAAACTAAAAAGGAGACATGGTCATTTCTAAGCTATAGTTGTCAAAACAGCATCATTGGTGTCTTAAGCAATATGCTGTAATAAAATTGGTTTACAACAAAACATAGTTCTCACTCACCGCTCCTCTCCTTGTTTCTTGTGCTTGTTTCACTTGTATTTCCGAGACTATTTGGCTATACAGTAAAATGACAGTGACTGGAATTTTGCTTTTGATCTCCACAGCACTGAAAATGGTATTCAGAAAAATGCAGCAGAAACATACATGAAGCATTTTCCTGTTACTCTGGATAATCCACACATTTCAAACTTGTAAACATGTAATGGAACTACCTTAAACCAAACAAATAAAACGTGTATAAATAGTTAGATGTCAGTTCTGTGGTACTCAAAAATCAAAGATCACTGTTGTATAAAATCAACTAACTGAGTCTGAATTAATAAAGAAAGAAAATATGAAGTTAAAAAGGAGACATGGTAATCTAGTAAGTTCTGACTTTATTAAGAGGTGGACCAGAAACCCCAGCATACAGGAAGTTAAAACTGAAGGAGCATGAGGATGAGAGAGTATTTTAGGCTCTCTTGGTGCTGATGGCTGATGATCTGGACTTTCTGGAAACAGTGATCTCCAAGGGTATAGAATGATTTTGGTGCCTCTCTATGGAACACAGTTGGATTTTCTCTGAGCAGACTATTTATACCTCTGGCCTCCCCATCCACGAAAATACAGGGTAAGAACGTGAGACTGATGAACTTTACAGTCACTGGCAGGTGAAGTGCAGAGGAAGCAGAGGGGCCCAGGCAGCTAAAGAAGAAGAAGAGGAGTTGGCCGAACCTCACTTCTGGTGTATTTCAGTTGAGTCTTTGCACTCTTCAACAACATCTTAGGCAGAGGCTTTGCTTTATCTGCAGTAGTTTCCCTCTCCTTGACGAGGCCTCTGGGTTTTGGTGCTGAACGGTTGGGGGCCCTCAGTGGAGGAAGTGGGCAGGGGCTTTTGATCTTGAAGCCCTCAACAAGTAGGTTGACTCCTACATACTGTGGTACTTCTACTGCTGCCTAAAGACCCAGAGTGACATCTCTAGTGTTGTATATCACCCTCACAATTTGGATCACTTAAATGACCTGAAGAGGAGGGAAAAAGCTTTCTTACCTGCCTATATATGAGTTCAAAGTCTCCGGTGTTTGCAGTGCGGTCTGTTCTCCGGTCAAGGACGACTCGTAACGTGTCCTCCTGCACAGCGGTGCAGAGACGAGCTGTCACAGGGGTAGAAGGAGCCATAGTGGGACTGGCATTGATCTCTATCAGCCATGGATGCAGGTCACGGCCTACAAATAGCACAAAATAAAATATCAAAGTGGCGATGAACTTCATTTTGTGGATATAAAATGGATATAAAAGCTATCAAAACTAAAATAAATTTAATCGAGTGGGTAAAGACTCAAATAATTTTACAGCTCCTGAAGAAACTGTTTCAAATATAAGAAACAAATCTTAAAACAGGTAGTATAACATATATTGTAATAAAGCCAATACTGCACAGAGATCCATTTATCAAACCTACCCAATATAAAATCGGCACCATAGAGCTCAAATGTGTTTTTGCGTGAGTTCACGAGATCCTGTGCTGTCCTTAATGCATGAATCACAGCATGCTTCATCCCCGGGACTGCCACAGTCTGCCACTGAGCTTCCCGGCCCTTACTAGACAGAAAGGTCTTGAACTGGTCATCAGACCACATGTTGTCTGCTGGAATACTTTGATGCCGTTGTTGAGAGGGCTTCAGGTGCTTCTGGATGGAGTTATTACACAGGTGCACAGACCTAAATGATGGGCAGAAGGACAGGCAAAGATTGGAAAGACAAATAAGAGAAATGGAATGAAGGGCAGAGGTTCTTCAGTAAGACATAATAAGAGAAATGGCACAGCCTTGTCACCACCTCTACTCTCTACTTTGCCTTCAAAGTAGTTCTTAACTTTTTCCTCTTAGATTATGGTAACATATACCATGTGATTTGAACAAATACACACAAGAATCTTAGTAAACATCCCAAATTTAGACAAGCAAGTAATCTGCCATTATTTATTTTTAAATATCTAATTGGTCACCAGAAATGAGCAGCAAGAGAGGAACTGTTGAACTTCTGTGGAGGCAGAGGTAGTCTTGTATATATACACTGTAGGTAGATGCTTATTTTAGAGGCAGTTTGCAGTTCTGGAGCTCATTTGATTGTTGCTAATGATAATGAAGGAGAGCAGCTAGAAAGATTTGAATATACCCAGAGGATAACACCTGTCTTCATGTCACACATTAACACAAATCAAATTTCCCGCCAAAAATGTCAAGTACAAACATCCCACAGTCCTTCATGCCTTACTCAATGTCTTTCTCTCACTTCCCTTTTTCAAATTTAATGTTTACTTGGTTTCACATCTGCTTCTGTCGTTAATTTTCTTTTTAGCAGTATAAGTATCTTACTTGTCCAGTCTATCAAGCGAGTAAGGCTGCGTAGAAAATCGCATGTAGCACTTTTTATAGAACCACACAGTCAGAGGGTTCCAGTCAGTAACCAGGAACCACTGACGCACGTCAAATTTGGTGCCGTGGACCAGCAAAGGACGCTCCAGGTACTTCTGCACCACCCACTTGCTTTCCCTGATCAAGGTTGGACTACTATCCACCAGACTCAGGATATGATCCAGACGCTTGGCACATTTGATACCTAGAAAGCAGGTGGAGCAGGTGAGCCAGGACTGTGGCAGGTATGTGAACTGTCTGATAGAGTCTGACTTCTCACCTCTGCCCCTTGACATAGCCCCAGGTTTTATGATCCAGATGTTGTGTATGCCATCTATGTCCAGCTGTGGACTGACCTCCACCAGCCTCTGTAGCATGGCTTTACAGCAGGTCACAAAGAGTTCACTGTTCTCGATCTCTGCTCCACCACTGAGCAAGCACACAGAGGGACTGTAGTGAAACACTAAAGAGCACTTTGGTTTGCCAATTTACCTTTACTTCTCTTACAAACACACACACACAAACACATAAACACACTGTACTCACTGAACAACAAGGTAGTAACTGTCAATGAACTCTGCCCACTCCTCCTTTGTAAGTGTTTGTGGTGCTTCCAAGCTTGTGTCAATGTCACCATGCTCTAGACTCTTCAGGAAGTCATGGCATACTCTGAGTGCACTGTCAATCATTTGGGAAATCATCATTGGTCTGAATCGCTGTTTGATTTGTTTCCTTTGATCTGATGGTGGAGAAAGAGAGTGATGTCTACGTCTTCTTCATTTAAGTGTACATTCATGTGAGAGATACTCATACCCTGAATATTTATAATTGGTCCCTCTCCCTGAACACCCCGCTGCTTCTCCACAATGTACTTCAAAAGACTGATGCAGGCTGTCCTCCTGAAGTCCTCTACAAAAAAGCACAGAGACAGACAGGCAAGTGTTCCAAACCCTCTCAAATAGACCTTTTTCACTAATATGGATATGGAATTGGTCCATTCTGGTTAGTGCACCTTATTTTGAACAGTTTGGAGCACTGCAAGAAAACAAATTTAAAAAGTGTTCTGAACATGTAAAAAAGTTTCCAACTGGAACCAAAAATCACAAGTTTTTTCAAGGGAACTAAAATGGGTGTGTCCAATTTTACAAGCCATGCATTGTGCAATGCCCTCTGTTGACGAGCCTTGTTTACAGTGTTTCAGTCAAGAATCTTGAATGGAACCAATTCAAGCACCAAACCTCTTTTACCTATTATGAAAAAATATTTGAAAAAAACTTTTTCTTTGCTGAAAATGCAACAGAAAAAGATAAGTACAATCAAGTGTGATGTGCTTCTTAAAGTTAGCTCTTACCAATAAAAGCATGCTTCTCATCTTGTGCTCCTAGTCTGTAACAGCGGGGGAAGAAGGTGTCTGGGTCAGCTGAATCAAACCAGTGCAGGTTCCTCAGGTTCATGCACAACCCCACCTGACAAACACATGACAAATTTATATAGCAGGCATGACATGATTCCACCATTATTGTAAGAAATAATAAAAGCATTTAAATGTACCTTGGTAGTGAAGCTTCCTGCTTTAGCAAAGTGATTTGTAATCTGTTCTTTTTGCAAGTTGTTGGTGTTGATGGCGTCTCTACGGTTCGTCCAATAGAAATAAACCTTTTCATTCCGCACCAGACGTGACTGTAAAAACTGAGAACCTTAAATTCAAATACTGTATCCAGGTTAGCAATAACCTTTTTCTCACTGTTCACCTTAGGTTCATGTTAGCTCACAGCATTCAATGTTATGTTTACCATTATATCATGCAGCTCATCCTGGTCCTGATTTTTTTCCATATTGTCCGAGTTGTCTGAGTAGAAGGAGCAAGGTTAATAAAAGATGGGATATGGATAGATATCCACACCCGGTGATAACAGCAATAAGATGTCAGAAAAAAACGTGACACTTTTCAACTTATTCACCACCATCATCATCATCACTTCCATCATTAGAGCTGGCTCTGCCCTCAATGCTGTGATGCCGGTGAGCATGATGGTTTGGGTGGTGCATACGCCGCTCGACCCAGCCTCTGGCCCTCAATGCTGCCCTGATGACAGGGTAAGGGCCTTGGACAGAGAATACCTTATGCATCTGAAAGGACAGGAGACACAGAAATTAAAGACAACTTATTGGAATAATTACAGATTAATGTTAACATGTAAATATTTGATCAGGTCCATGTAAATAACTCACCTTAGCAGCTTTGTCTGCAAATGCTTTGGCTGTCCTCAGTCTGTCTGGGTTAAGAACAGGTAGGCCGACAAAACTACGGTGAACTTTGACCTCAGGTGGTGTAGCTAATGTACAGACACGTACACATTTTCACGCACGCACACACAAACACACACACACACACACTGGCCCAGTAAGAGTTAAAGTTTCTAGAGAAAGGGTTGTTGACTTGCAGTATATATCCACTTGTTTGCAAGCTTTTGCTTATATCATGGTTGCATTGCTGTGACCTTCTGATCATCAGATGAGCATGCTGTTTTCCCTGCAGTGACAGCAACATCAAGAGCACTCTGTCATATATCTTACATTAGTACAATGGCACATCCAACATGCTAAGAGTTCCAAGCCTACAAGAAAATGTTTATATACAATGGGAAAAGGAACACAAAAGCCAGGAATCTTATAAATGGCAGAGCTTTCTGTGGTAGCATAACATGTCAGCATGTAACAATCTATTTCATGAAGAAGGAAGATATGAAAGGGTAGAATTTCTTGAAACATGCAACAAATCATTTGCAACCGTAATATACCCGTTACAAATGTCTACATATTTGCTTATGAATAAGATATACATCTAAATGCACAAACCCTAAACCAAATTTAACTGGACATCACATAGATGTAATAAATATACATTGTAGTTATGCCATGGCAAAGTCAAAGTTAATGTTGCTAAAGCTAAAGGCTTGGCATCTTCGTCTTGAAGCTAAAAAGAACAAAGTCATGAAATTTTAATTCATGGCCTCTGTATTCAAACATTTGGCCACCTGTCCTGAGTTTGACCTCATGATTAATTCAGCATCATGATCTATAAGCTGACTCTGTGAACTTAAGAGCCAAGTCCTCTGGAGGTGTAGAGTGATAAAGTGGTGACCTTTAATGTTTCACTGCAGAAATTGTTCCTTCAGCAGCAAATTATAACTAGTAAAGGCCCAATCTGTAATTTTTGACTATATAAAATCACAAAATGATAGTTTGGCAGATAGGTAGCAATTAAGCATGTTGTTTGTTTTTTTATGTGGTCACAAGAGCAAATACAGGTAAGTGCCACAATTTTTCAACCAATTAGCTAGTAGTAGATTGCAGCAATCCTCTGTGAGCCACACTTTGTTTTAACACTTAAAGAAAATGCATTTTGGTGATATCCAATATTTTCTGTCCAGTCCTTGAGGTTCAGGCAGGGACAGTGTTTCTAGTACTGCTTTGTGACACTCACCACTATCAGGGCACGGTGCACAGCATCTTTCAGTAGCCTGGTCTCCCTCCAGGCTCAGCTGGACAGACTGTCTGCACCTGGTAGCCTCCATACTGACTTCAGCTTTCATTCTTCAAGTAAACCTTTTCTCTTGATCTGCTTCATTGTTTGGTCAGAAATGAACAGCTGCAAAAGACAAATTCTTCTATTATTAAGCAACTCTCATTAATACAATATAACTGTGTGCATAAATGTTACCAAAAAAAGCTTAAAGCAATGGTTAAAACTCTTGTAAACGACTACAGGTGTCACACCTCTCTGACAGTTTGTAGATTAGGTCTCTCTTCAAGTGCAGTGGACTATGAACTGGGTCAAATTGCTGTGCAGGAGACTGCTTGACTACACCTGTCAGGTTTGTACCCAACACCCCAGATAGGGTGTACTCTGATTTCCCTCAGCCACCAGTGGATCAGAGTCCGGCAAACTGGACTCCTAACTAACAGCACAAGTGTTCATGAATACAAATTCTGCAGTTGTGTACAGCTCACATCAGCCTGTGTGCACAAAATATCTACATTTTTCCTTAAAAGCCAAAGCAGGTTGCAAGCATTTTTTCTTCGCGAATATAGCATCAAATGCTCAACAAACCACAGACTTCTTTTTGTGTTTTTCTGAAACAACCGTTAAAGTAGCTAGTTAACTTGACTTAACTTTCTTATTGGGGCATTAAGAATTTAAACAAGCAAAGCCTAAGCGTCATAGTTATTGTTCGTACTTCTTACCAGCTGAGGTCCACAGGTGTATTAACTCCGGTGCCTGTTGAGTTTCAACGGAGGGACACACGGTGCGCCCGACTCGACTTGTTTATTGTTACCATGGCTACCTACAGATAGCTCTTTATGCTAACACCGGTCGAGGAGAGAGAGAATGTTTTTAACGTTATGTTTAAACGTCAAGGCGAGACTTTAAAGCTTATGACTGACAATGACATTGCTTAGTTTGACCTTTAATTTATTGCCTAATCTGCAATTTTAACAGAATATCTATAAGTCCTTGTTTTTATTCTTTTCGTGTTTTTTAAAAGATTTAACCTCCTACTGTATACTATAGAATATTTAATGCGATACATGAACTAGTAGGCTATCCCACCTGTTACTCTGTCTTTCACATTTTCACATCTAACGTTACATTTATCTGTAAGCGTTTTTTCAGTTAATTGCATATTACGGTATATACTTTCTCGGGTGTAGTGCAGATCGTAATAATCGTCTCTTGGTTAATTCTTATGCAATATTTGAAGAGGCCTTTATTCTTTTTGATCTTTGAATCATAAAAGCTGTTATGCCGCCATTTTGGCAGAGGGGGAGGGAACAGCTGCACGTCTAGGTGTCACGTGCGCGCTCGCTCATCGGCCAGTGCCCAGACAAATCCCCGCTTTGCAGTCAGACTTGCCCACAGACACAGGAAACGCTACAAGTTCGTTTGCACGTTACACGCTTTACATAATACTCAAAGCAGGTAAGCGTAATATTCAATTGCATATATTTCAATGACGTCCTTTCTAAACGTGTGGAAAAGAATATTTTGTGTTTTAAATATACTTAAGCTAGCATGCTAACATTTTTAACGTTACGTAACGCTGTCTTCCTGTATTGAACCTTGGTCTCAGGTTGCTGGCAAGTTCCTTAGAGGTGTCGGTTAAAATGTGTGGAAGAACTGCGTGCACTCTTGCCCCAAATGAGCTGAGCCGAGCTTGCTCCTACAGAAACAGAAAAGGGCGATGGAGACAGCCTCGCTGGAGGGATGGAGATGCGGATAAATACCGACCCTCTTACAACAAGAGCCCGCAGTCTATGAGTCCTGTCCTGCTGTCTTTAAGACACTTTGATAAGGTAAGAAGCTTTGACCTTACCAGTTCTTTTTTGTATTAAGAATAACGGTTTCAGTAGAATTTTGTATGCATGGTACAATTGAGTGCAACATCATTACCTATATAAGCTTAAAAAATGAATTACAGACATGAAACAGAAACACTTAGCCTCTCACTGTCTACACAACATGGACCATTGCAAGCCTCAAAAATATGTTCTGCAGGGTTAGCTTATTGCATTGGATAGCATTGTAGTACAGATGCTCACGTATTAGTTTTCACTCACACAGGATGCTCGTGTGGATAAACGTGTGTTGGCCACAATGCGTTGGGGTCTGGTACCTTCCTGGTTCAAAGAGGATGACCCAAGCAAGATGCGTTACAGCACCAGCAACTGCCGAAGTGAGAATATATTGGAGAAAAAATCTTACAAGGTGCATGCTCTTTAAAGCACTGCTCATCTAAACTATCTTTCCTTTGATTTGTAGCTGTCTGTGCTCTCAGTGCTAGCATATTCAAACATTGTCAAACAATTTTTCTTCTCCCTCAAAGGACCCCCTGATCAAAGGACAGCGCTGTGTCATCCTGGCCGATGGTTTTTATGAGTGGCAGAAGCAAGAAAAAAACAAGCAGCCTTTCTTCATTTACTTTCCTCAGACCCAGGGACCGAGTCAGGAGAAGACATATGATTCGGATGGCCCCATGACCTCAGCTTACAATAAGGAAAATTCAAAGAGAGAGCGCCTTCCAGACAAGGCCTCCTCTGCCTTGACAGAGGTTTGTATTGGGTTTTCCATAGCAATATATTGTAAGCACCATGAACATCTGTTTTTATCCAGAACAGAGAGAGAGAGAGAGAGAGAAGGCAGCTGTGGCGGAAATTACCACTCCTGACAATATCCTGTATGGTACAGCTAAAGAAAAAATGTGCATGTGTCCACCAAGTGGCTCCTTATCATTCAAAACTGTATTCTACCCTCTGCCTTGCTGTAGTTTTGATGTTATGGCCAGCTTATTGTTATAAAAATGAAATAAGTCCCAGAAAAACATTATTTTATTCTATTTTTAATCAAATCTGCTAGTGTTTATGCCCTTCTGCCCTTTGCTGTGTTGGTCAGGAGGGAGAAGCACCAGGCAAGTGGACTGGATGGAAGTTGCTTACTATGGCTGGACTGTTTGACTGCTGGACACCTCCAGGTGGTGGAGAACCCCTTTATAGCTACAGTATAATCACTGTAAATGCTTCCCCTAAGCTGGAAAACATCCATCATAGGTAAGGTTTGTTAATTTAAAAACATGCTCTTTTTAAAATTGTTTTAATTTGAAATTTTAACTAATTGCATGGTGATGTTATAGAATGCCAGCAATCTTGGATGGAGAGGAAGAAGTGACGAGATGGCTTGATTTCGGGGAAGTCAAGTCTCTAGATGCCTTGAAACTGCTCCAGTCAAAGGACATTTTGACTTTTCACCCCGTATCTTCAATAGTAAACAACTCACGCAACAACTCTCCAGAGTGCCTTCAGCCTATGGATCTTGGTAGCAAAAAGGTGTCACATTTTATGTGGTATTTCACTCACTGGTCTGAAAATTTTGCGATGTGGTGTTGTTTGTTAAGAAAAAAGATTTTTTAGCTGACAGTTTTAAATCTTTGCTGCCTAGGAGCCTAAGCCCACTGCCAGCTGTAAGATGATGAGGAGCTGGCTGAAGAGCAGTACACCTACGAAGAGGAAGGAGCCCAGCACAAGTGAGAGTAGAGAAGAGCAAGAGAGCAAGACTCAATGCAAATCTACCGGGGCACTTCAGCAGTGGCTTCTGGGAGCCAATAAGAAGCCAAGAACCAAATGAAACTGAAACTTTGCAGTGTTTAAAACTCAATCTAGCCCTTTCTTCCTCATCTTTACTGTGTGGATAAGAAAGAAAGATTTATGTTCAGGTTTTTCTTGGATTATTAACTGTTTTAAATGTCTGAAAACTGCTACAGATACTTTTTATGTCAAAATGTTATCAAACATCAAAATAAACAGCACGCTTTATTCAAGATTTTTATTACCCTTATTACTTGAAACGCAAAGACATTTTGAAACAATGTAGATGCTATGCATTTATCATATTAATAATATAATAATGATGAATGCCAATACTTCCCCCCTCATTTTTTTTCTTATTTAAAAGTTACAGTATGTATGCTATTTTGTACTCTATAATGCATTTCAGAGTTTTAACATAATACGAACAGACAGTTAAAGATCTGATCGGTTAAAAGAAATGTCAAGCACTTAAATTGTTTGCCAACACGAGCAACTGGCAGAGTCAGATATGGAGATTTACATCACAATTTTTTGCCTTCCCCACACAATGACTGAGAGGTTTGCAAATATACAAAGTCTTGCAGTAATTTATAGTAAAAAGAAATGTACTAGCTAATAGTACTTAGGTATGAATGATATTTATACTTGAGACAAATCTCTCTTCTTCAGGACTATCAAGTAGAAGGACATAATGTCTTGATTTCATTCCCACATCAAAGGTTGTGTCAAGAATAACTGATTACAAGATGAGCCTTCTTTTCCCCAGAAGTGAAACAGCAAATATCATGTTAGGGACAGCAATTGCATCAAGGAGCTGGGTCTGGATTCACAAGATGACCTTAACCTGAGCTACAATTGCATTTATTGTGGCTCCAAAATTAGATGTTTGAACAAGGTCTTCACTGATTGTGGATGACAGCCAAGTGCCTACTCCTTAAATGACCAAAAAAATTTTAAAACCCAAACTGTACACTTCTTTCTGATGTACCTGTAATGGAACTATAATTTCAATCCTGTGCCAATTATTGAAAATCAGTAGGCTGCATATCAATATGATCCACACATGCACCTTCACGTAAATCCTTCAGTTCAGACTCCCTGTTTAGGTAGGTGTTTTATGAAGACTGAGTGAGGTAAAGTAAAACCATGGTAACATGTGTTCCCAAGATAGAAAAATAATTCAAGCCACAACACAAATGAGTAAAATGGGGGGAGCAGTGTTTCCTCTATTCATGGAGCAGTGGTGGGCTTTAAAAATAAGAAAACTACCACCAACTGCTTAAGAAACTGATTAAAAAACAAACAAACAAAAAACAGTTTTCTAACTTTACTCATCAACACAAATATGTATAGAGATAATAATGCTTGAATTTACCACTTAGAGTATCCAAATAAAAGCAGTTACAACCAAAATCTGGGTGTGAAAGCAGCAATATACATGGAACTGAAAATAAGATTAGCCCAAACCACCACCGGCATGAAAAAGTACTTGGGGAAACACTGGGAAGTAATAAGCATCATACAAGTAAATTCCATAATGTTTTTTTTGTTGTTTTTGGTGTTCTTTGGGCTAGGAGACTCGTATTTATAGAAAATGTGAGTTTGTATACATGGGAGGTGAGTGCAGCATGTTTGTGTGTGTGTAGCAGTATACTCTATGAGTGGGATGCTGCTTGTATGTCTGGCATCAAGGATTAACACAGTGGGCCATTGGAAGGGGGATATATAGACAAGGCAAGACAGGGTAGTGAGGGTGTTGACAACCCCTCAAAGATCATCAGCGTCCTCAGCAGCTGCAGGTTTCCGCTGACGGCTTGGCTCGCTCGTTCCTGTCCAGCTTTATCGGCTCAGGGAACTCATTGTACAGCTCCACCTCGGTCTCCTGAAATCAGACAATTAAGATGAGTGAGAGCTTGACTCTGCATCAGCCAGCTTTCACTGAAACTGGTATTAGAAAATCTTACTTCTCAACATTGAAATGAGTGAGTAAAACTGCAGGCTAAGATTTCTCTCTGCAATCCATTACCTGTTTAAGGGCGTTGCGTGCAATAGTCTGGAAGGCCTGCTCCACATTGATTGCCTCCTTGGCGCTGGTTTCGAAATATGGGATGTTGTTCTTGCTCTGACACCAAGCTTGTGCTCGCTTGGTTGTTACCTGAACCACAAAGAAGCCAATGACGTACTTAGAACATCAGATGAGTTTGACTGTTCAATCCAAGCTATTTTATTGTACTAATACTCTCAAGTCAAAACCTTTTGCAAAGGCCTCAGAGATAAAAGAAAAAAAAATTAATGTACTTGTGCATACCAAAATCCATGGAAAACAGACATATAATAATCTGGACCCACCTGTCTGTTCTCCAAGTCGATCTTGTTGCCCAGCACTACAAAGGGGAAATTCTCAGGATCTCGAGGGCTGGCCTGAATCAAGAACTCGTCCCTCCAGCTGTCTAGAGTCTTGAAGGTGTTTGGGGCAGTCACGTCAAACACCAAGACACAGCAGTCTGCTCCACGGTAGAATGCTACGCCTAAGGATTGGAACCTCTCCTGACCTGCTGTGTCCCAAATCTGAGAATCAAAACACAGAAGACACAGTGTGTTAACATGCACAGAATAATCTGATTACTCTAACTAATTACATTAAGGTAATACTTTGACAGTAGTGTTTACATGGATCACATTAAACAGATCTCTCAAAGGTGTTTTGCTTTTGTTTATTCTGGAGTTATGTATTTTACCATTGATGAAATTCCTAGGAAAATGAAGTGACTGTCAATTGTTGAAAGAGTTCTGTTGTTTGCCTTTTTAAAATTTTTGTTTTAATGCAACAACTAGCCATAATGCATATAAAAATGCATCTTTTGAAGCCAGTTCTTTCTGTGTCTGTTGTGCATTTGTAAAAATTTTAGTCTTAACTCCACTAAATGATATTTAACAAAAGTAAATCACTATCGTGATATAAATATGTAGACACATTCGGCATCCTCTATAGAAATCACAGGTCTGCAAAAGCACAGAGTTTATTCAAAAATAAAAAAAAAAAAGCACCGAAAACAAAAAGTACATCATATATCATAAAGTGGATTTTTTTTCAGGATTTGGACAAATACTATCCTGGTAATGAAAATACACAAAAGTCATGGACAGGAATATTACATTGCCCTTTGTGAACAATTAATTCCCTTGGCAGTCTGTTGTTACCGTGGATGGTGTTTTGAGATTATCTTTGATTTGGTAGCTGTGATTGATTGGGACATTGTTATGAGTACTATTTTTTCAGTACCTGCATTGTGACAAGTCTGTCATCCACCATGACTTCTTTCGTCAGGAAATCAGCACCTATTGTGGCCTTGTACTGATTACTGAACTTCTTATTCACATACTGGTTCATCAATGAGGTCTTGCCAACTCTGGGAAAACAAATATCACAAATCAACATCTAATGGATACGCAGGGTTGACACAAATTAAACAGAAAAGGCCAAATTATAAAGCTTTAATAAATTGATGGATTAGGCCCAAAAAAGGTTCTTGCTTACTGAACTGGAGTGACAAAATTATAATCAGAGTAGATTCAATACTATAAAGTTGTTCTCTTTTCAAAAAAAAAATGGCTTTATATCACTCACCCAGAGTCTCCAAGGATGATGACTTTGAGTAGTACTTTCTTTCTTGACGTCATTGTACCTCAGCTGTAAGGACATAAAGTAGATTAAAGGGGAGATGAAAACTCCTAACAGGAGCAGAACAACACTAGAATTGCTCAAAAATATGGATACAGCCATGCCCTACTGATAACCCTTTTGATATGGGCCAACAGGTTTCACTGAAAGATGATAAGGCCCATGTGCATCTTGAAATACATTACAGAGAAATGGGCCAGGTTCTAGGAATGAAACCAAGATATGCATAAGCAATATCTCCAATGCTTGAGTTTCCTTAACTTCATTGTCAAAAAAAATTACAGTAAGGGAGGTAAAACAAGACCCTGCACTGCACTGTACCATAAGACTCCTAATTCAATTGAAAAGAGCAATGTACAGTGTATTCTTTTTTCCCGAAAAATGTTGAACAATGCACTGCAGGGTTGTTAAGTTGAGCTGACATCTACAACTTGGGTCACCACAACTGATTGCTTCTATTAAACTGAAAAGCACTAATTTTGTAATATGGTCACTGCTTATAAAACACTCAACTGCAAAAATGTATCGTTTAATCCAAACACTGAAATAAACTGAAAGCAAAAACAATCATTTTAATCAGTGGGTGTCTATAATGCAGTGCATCATGATCTCTTCCATCTGACCACTGGTTGAAAAACGCAATATATAGGCTACACGAATTAATACTGATACGATACTGATACAATGCTGATACGATATGATACGATCAAATGTTATCATCAAGACATCACTAAGCAATTGACCTTGGCTTAGTGTGCTTTGTAATCATAAACCACTTCATACAGCTGTAATGATCAAAGTCCAAACTTTATTACCAATAGGCTTAAAAAATATCATTCTATGCTTGTAGAGAGAATTAAAAAAACAACAGTGAGAGATTTTATCCAACCCTTACTTTACTTTTACACTCACTTAATGTAAATATTAAGTTACGGCTTGAACTCATATCAGTTATATTCAGAAGCAAAGAGTGGCATGGAGCTGTCGGTGCGGCTCTCATAATCTGCACCCCATGACACTGTGTCAGGGACTGATCACATGGTTTTAAAACACAGGACTAACGGAACCATGACTTGGCAAGCGTGATTAGCACAGCAAATGCTGTGGTTACATTAAATACGTTACACATACCGGTAAAATCCATATGATAAACCTGTCGATCTATCTGGGTGTACAAATTTCCACTGAATAAACCGCAGCAGAGTCCTTTGTCAACGTTTTACCCAAATGCCATAAAGGAATCAAGCACACTTGCACAGGGTTAGCAAGGCAGAATAAACATTACATTTGGAAATCTGCTGTTGCTTAGCTAAACTATAGCAATAACACTTAGTAGGGGGCGGCATCATCATCATGTAACATTAAGCATCCTTTTCAAAACAACTAATCCCAGATGTTCTAGATACCGCCTCCACTTACAATTACTAGCTACACAAGTGACACTTCTTTATTTAAGCTAACGTCTAGTTAGCAAGGTCTAAAACTAATGTATAACTTAATTCGCAACAGCCAATTTGTTAGCATAGAACGAAGTAAATTTAAAATCTAAAGTCCACACAAACCAACCTGGGCGATGATCTTGCGGTAAAAAATACCAAAAGTGGACTTTTCCTCCGCCTCGGTTGGAAGCGTTAGCTAACGCGCAGGCTAGCTAACAGGCTAACAGATCCTATAAATGTCTGCCGTAAGAAAACAACACGTTTAGAATGTCGACAGCTAAATTTTGTCAAATAGGTAGCCTCGCAGCTAACTCTAATTGTCAAATTCAGCACTGCCACTGCCGTTGTGTATCTCCCTTCGTGTTAAAAAAGCGAATTGGTGCAATGGTCTGCTTCGTCTTGTCCCCGTTGACGCTTGCTTTTCCTGTCAAGCTAACTTGCTAGCCGCTAGCCGAGCTGTGTTCACTTCCTCCAAAACAAGCTCTGTCGGTGATGGCTGACGTCACGCACTGGACACGCCTTGTTCCACAGGACTCGAGAAGTCACAACAACACAAATATCATAAGCATAAAACACTTATAGTGCCGAGATTTGATGACTTCTAGTGGATTATATGCATGGTCAGAAGTCTGTACATCTCAGACTTCCAGCATCTAAATCACTGCACCCCTAACATCAGGTCAAACTAACAATAATACTGCTTCAATTTGGCAATATAAAGCTATAAACCGATAATTTATATAATATGTGACGAGATAAAAATAAGGACAGATTCAATAAATTGGTTTTATTGTGGACAGATGTAATAAATCCTGTTTTCTTATAGAGGGACAAAAAAAACAAGGTTAGAATTGAACTAATGTCTGCTTGTTCACATTTACATAGTTTTATATAGTTATACTAGTAGATGATAAGTGTCACTACTTATTAGATAATACTGAACAGTATTAGATTATGCTGTACAACAAAATGTGGTTATACAGATACAACCATCCACAGTCCAACTGCGAGTAAAATGTGTTTTCTCTTATAGGATTGCATGGTGCGCCAGAATAACCTACACTAGAACAAACAAAAATGTGACCTATTTTCCTCTTTTCAGGGCTGCTATGAGCAGTTCCCATTGCTCTTCTACACACCAGATTTTCAAGCTATTAGCAGGATATCTTGATGTCAGCCATCTTTGCTATCTGCCAGTGCTCCCACCCGAGGAGGTTTTTGGGTTGCAATGATTCATTTACTCTGGTTGAAATTTACACCTCATGTCTGCGACTGTATTGTCTTGATTTTGATGAAATTGGGACCAGTTTACTAACAAAGTCAGACATGTGACTTTTTCATTTAAACATTCACAAAGTCCCAACAATGTGTGGTGCTTGACTTATGTGTGTATAAGTTTCTAATTAACTAGCAGTTCTATTAGCAGTTTTCATGTCTTTTGGTTTGCTTATCAAAACATCTGGGTATAAAATGATGATTACTTTAATTTAGGTTTTATTTTTTACATTAACATACATGAACTAACAAAAGTTTATTTTTCTTCTTTTATCGTTGGGGATGTCATGTTACTGTCCTTGCATGCTTCCTCTCTCCATGGGATATTAAGCACGAGTTACTTACAGGCCTATGTGTTGCATACAACCATTTTCACTTCCACAATGTGTAGTACATCATGGGTGACTTAATGATGGGGAGCTGACACAAGCTGTCAAATGGATAGTTCGTTCACCGTGAACTTCGTAATTAAGGCGAACATTTCAGAATGAATAAGACGAAGATTTTTATCCATAGCGCACATAACAACTTTTAGAGGTTTTCTTTGAACGGCCCAGTAATCATACAGGCCAGATCTCAAGTTCTACATCCAAAAGACCACTCTGCAATGCCGAAACCCGGGATCGAACCAGGGACCTTTAGATCTTCAGTCTAACGCTCTCCCAACTGAGCTATTTCGGCTATATGAATGAGGGGAATCGTAAGTCAAACATACCCCGACAATGGGGGTTTTGACCCATTAACCCATACAGTATTATTGTCCTTTCACTAGGCTATGTATTAGCTAAGTTTGACGGATCGATTATTAATCAGGACGGTAAATTGATTGACACGGATGCCAACAGCGGGCCAAGAAAGGTCTCCAAACACGTGAGAGAAAGAACAAAAATTTGTAAACTAAACTTCTAGGCGTTCAAAAAACGTCGGAAATTAATTTTGCTCGGGTTTTGTCCTATTTTGTGTCTTTTATTTGTATTTTATTGTGGATAACATAAAACAACATACAAAAAGTGTTAGTGTTATTAGTGTTATTCTCCAGAGGACCTTCAATTAATTCCCCAAAATCTAGTGTGGGCCTGGCACCAAAAAGCTTCAGGTGTAGCAGAGATATTATATCTCTTCAAAATCACTCATCACTCAAAGACCACCTCAATCTGCCATCAAAATTATGTTGCGCAATCTAAAGCCTTGTCCCTGAGAAAAGATTCGTGTTTGAATAAAATGTCCTTGTTATTTAATGTCAATTAAATATCAGGGGAATAATTGTGTTTGTATGAGAGACCATGACTAGAAGATTAATAGAGGACAAGTTCATTGGGGTATTGATAATATCATAGTTACAAACAAGAAAAAACTTTAAGGTACAGTTAAACCTCATATTGAAATGTATTATATTGCTGATGGACGTATAGCTTTTAAATACTGCTTCAGTCAATTTACTGAAAATATATCATTTCATAGAAACTTACGGTAACTACTTTCTTTAGGATATGTCTCAATTCCCCGTATGAAATGATGTATTTGAGGACTGATGTATACAACCATGGTTTGTTTGCTCAATCGCTTCCGGCGCACAGAGCGTTGTAAAGTGCGTCGTGTGACGCCATCACGTCGAACTGAATGAAGCGTCATCCTTTCTGATGTAGAGCGGCACGGCGGCCTTTCTTTGCTGCTCTACATTCTCCCGAATCTTTCCGCTCTTTTCCCGGTATATCAGCGCTTTAATGTCTTTAACCATGACTCGAAAATCACCACTCCTGGCCGCTTGTCTGCTGCTTTTGGTTGCTTTGAGCCTGGAGGTTTCAGCGGACGGTTTGGTGAACGAGGAGGTGAAGCGGACAGTGGACTTGAGCACTCATCTGGCCAAGATCACCGCGGAGATCGTATTGTCCAACCAGGGACACTCCGCCGTCCAGAGCTTCATATTAGCGGTAGAGGCAGACCTGGCCCCGCATCTGGCATACATCGGAGCTTCGGTGAGCCAAATTTTGTGAATGAAACAACACCAGCACTCCTCTTTAGCCTGCTAGCATATTAGCCACTTCATTGTAACTTAGGCTACACACACCTTAGCCATGCAAAGTCCTGTTGATTTCAAATGTTGCCTTTTCGTTAAATTGTCGTCAGCAATAGCGCACAAGTCAGTAGCATGCTACTATATGATGTTACAGTTTGTTCACTGAATGCATTAAGTCACTTGATTGCAGGAATGACCTACATGATGTGACTGAGTACGTTCCTGCGGACTGTGAGCTCTGCAAGCTCGGAAGTCAAATAGCCGCAGTTAGCTAACATTAGCAACTATTTCAAGATGTATGTGATGTAGCACAAGGTGTTAACATAGCTGGCTTGCTGTTAGCAAAAATGTGTCTAACAGCTGAAACTAAATCAGATTGGAATTCATATTAAAATACTATGTGTAACAAAATGTTAACTTCCGCAGAGCTGCACGCTCTGTCAGTGGCTGAATGACACGTATGCGCTGGGCAGCTCACTTCCGTGTGTGTCTGCGCAGGCCTGCCCCCTCCACTATGAATGAATCTACATTAATGCTGTGTTATTAGATCGAATAGTAATCTATAACGAGATATGTTCACTGAAAGAGCTATCTTTTTTTCAGTATTAATAATAACAAGTAAAGGAATTGCTAATTTGTCACATACGATATTATTCAGTTCAACGTAGTTAAAGCTGTTCTCTTCATTTCACCCATCCCTGAGGACTAGTGGACATCCGTTGTACAGTTTGTCCTCCCTGCTTAGCCTGTATGCCTTAACCGCCATGTTTCCACAGGTGAAGGGTGATGAGGAGGAAGATGGCACACTTGAACTTGTACAGACAACGATTTCTGGACAAAGGTTAGTGATCAGTTACTTACACTGTCATTAACAGGATTCTCAAACCTTTTGAACTTAGGTTATAGCAAAAGACTGTACAATGCATAATACATTAGGGATTTGAATCAACATTTTTATGACAGTGACTGATAACTGAATGAACTGATTTAGAAAATTACATACCAATTTGTAATCTTTAGGATATTTGGGCAAGATTTTCCATGTAAAATCTGAGTTAAGAAAATCACTCCCTCTTCTATGAATTCAGTTCAAAAATTAAAGAAAACCCCCTGTCAGGATATCAGTTTGAAGTCGCTGGGAAGCATATAATCATTTGCAGTAGCATTAACATTTTTGTGCAAATGCTGTCATCTTTTCCCATACAGCGGGCAATTTTACAAAGTACAGCTGGCCTCCAGCCTGGCAGCCGGTGCTCAGCTGAAAGCAAAAGTGGAGATGACATTCAGTCATGTCCTGAAGCCCTTCCCTACACACATCACCCAGGCAGAGCGCCAGTTGGTGGTCTTTCAAGGGAACCACTACCTGTACTCCCCATATCCCACCCGCAGTCAGACCACACGTGTTCGCCTGGCCTCCAAGACTGTAGAGAGCTACACCAAGCTGGGCAACCCCAACAAGAATGATGAAATCATTGAGTATGGACCCTACCGCGATGTGGCTCCATTCAGTGAGGTAAAGCTCTGACTTGATTTGAAGAGCTTTGAATAAAGCTGCAAAAAAAAGTTGCTGAATCTCTTTTGTTTTGTGCCGTGCAGGATACAATGAAAATCCACTATGAAAACAACACACCCTTCCTCACCATCAGCAGCATCACTCGGACTATTGAGGTCTCTCACTGGGGTAACATTGCTGTGGAAGAGACCATTGACTTGAGGCACACAGGAGCCATCCTGAAGGGGCCCTTTTCACGTTATGATTACCAGCGTCAGTCAGACAGCGGCATCTCATCTGTCAAATCCTTCAAGGTGTTGTATTAAACTCAAACCACTGACACCTGATGAATTTTGCCATTAAGTTGAGTACGATGATAATGATTTACTTACACATTCACCTCTACAGACCATCCTTCCTGCCTCGGCCCAGGACGTCTACTACAGAGATGAGATTGGCAACATCTCCACCTCCCATCTGCAGGTTCTGGATGACTCAGTGGAGGTTGAAATTAGGCCTCGCTTTCCCTTGTTCGGAGGCTGGAAGACCCACTACATCATCGGCTACAATCTGCCCAGTTATGAGTACCTCTACACACTGGGTGAGTTGATATCGGATAACTCAAACATATGGACAAACTTTGATTTCTAAAGGACTGATTTTAACTGTGAGGTAGAGTTAAGGCAAAAATTGACACACAACCACTGTGTTGCTAAAGGGCCTACTCAACAGAGCAGATGTCTGCTATCATCATGATTTGAACCCAGGCACCCTATTTAGACACATCTTTTTCATCAGTGTTTGTGACAGCCACAGTAACAGCATTCGTTGCTAACGTCTCACATCATTTTATTGTCTAGGTGACCAGTATGCACTGAAGATGAGACTAGTTGACCACGTGTATGATGACCAGGTCATTGACTCCCTCACTGTGAAAATTATCCTGCCAGAGGGAGCCAGGTCAGTGTTTGCAAGCAAACTACTGTAAGTTGGGTTGACTAGAGACTTTTCAGTTCTTGATACTCACTTTTTCATATTTTCCCTGTCATGTCCTATCAGAAACATCCATGTGGATACACCTTACAAAATTGACCGCATGCCAAACCAGCTGCACTATACATATCTAGATACCTTCGGCCGACCAGTGCTGGTTGCCACCAAGAACAACCTGGTGGAGCATCATATTCAGGATGTTGTGGTAAGTTGGTTTACCAGCTTTTTCCATGGGAGATCACTTTGGCAAACATAACTTGTAGCTGCAGTGTCACTGACCTAATGTACAGATATATTGGAGTTAGATGACCTGCAGAGCTGTAGACTTTTATTATTTTATTTTCACACATGCACTATTTTTTTCAAGATGTTGTGCAGTGCAGCAGTCAAGATTCTACACTTAGATTCAACTGTCTAACTACTAATGAGTAGTTGCTTCAGTCTTAGAAATTTGATTATTTAGCTATTACAAAGTCATGTTTCCAGTAAAGGGATAAAAATTAGTACCACATGGCTTTTAGGTAAAGACACAGATCGCAGACCCCAATATTGCTGCCTCTATGCCAGGGGCCTGCGTTGTGTCGTGCCCAATATCATGCATTTGAACAGACCTTTATTAATTAATTTCATTTATTAACATGTAATTTGATGAGAGGGCGCCCCCTAGAATTATTTCACAGTTGTGTGAGTTAGATATGAGCAGTGAAACTGTTGTCAAATCTGATTTAATAAACCTTTTTTTTGTTGTTGTTTACCAGGTTCATTACAACTTTAATAAAATCCTGATGCTGCAGGAGCCTCTCTTGGTCGTAGGAGCCTTCTACATCCTTTTCTTTACTGTCATCATATATGTTCGCCTGGACTTTGCCATCACAAAGGTTTGAAAACATTTACATGTTTCTGTAAAGAGGTTGTGTTTCTGTTGGCCTCATATTTCCTGACCCTTGCTCCTTCAGCAGACATTCTTCATCATTTTATCTATATTCAGTTTCTGTCACTTCACACTCAGATGTGTCTTGAATTGCATTTAAATCCGTTTCCATGTCTTTCTTTTTTTTGTTCAGGACCCTGCAGCAGAGGTGCGTATGAAGGTGGCCTCCATCACAGAGCAGGTGCTGACTCTGGTCAACAAGCGCCTGGGTCTGTACCGACACATGGACGAGGTGGTCAACCGCTACAAGCAGTCTCGCGACACCGGGGCACTCAACAGCGGCCGGAAGACTCTGGAGGCCGACCATCGCACTCTCACCAACGAGATCAGCTCTCTGCAGGCTCGCCTCAAAGCTGAGGGGTCTGATTTGGCTGATAAGGTGAGTGAAGCCTGTTTGAATCATCATTGACTGAACTGGACATGCTTTTGGGCTCACTCCTCTCTCTCCGCTCTCAGGTTGGGGAGGTGCAGAAGCTGGACGGCCAGGTGAAGGAGCTGGTGTGTCGCTCCTGCCAGGAGGCAGAGCGGCTGGTTGCGGGCAAGGTCAAGAAAGAGGCTTACATCGAGAGTGAGAAGACTCTGACTGGCAAGAGGCAAGAGCTCGTCAGTCGCATCGACAGTCTGCTAGATGCCCTCTAAGCTGCTCCTGCACACAAGCACACAGAAACATACCACCCCTGATATGACATACAGCCGACTATTTGTATGTATGAGAAATAAGTAAATGTGACAAAAATGCTTACATGTTTTTTTTTTACCATCTTTGAACCTGGACATGGACTGTAAATATCTCATCTTAAAATAGTGATGGGTTTGTCTTGCACCTTTGTGCCTTGCGATAAACTCGAGGTCACTGTGTGCTCAGCTCCACAGCAGCTATGTCACAAGTTTTGGCTTTATTTTTTTTCTTTTTGGTCTGTTTAAAATGTCACATCTTGCTCAGACTTGACACTTCATTTTCATGTTCAAATCTGGACTTGTATGGTTGTATGTATGGTTATGGGGCTTTTTTTTTTGAACCGAATAGCTGAAGGGCCCGAGTGTTTTTGGCCTCATGTCTTTACTCACATATGCTGTATTCTAAGATTGAATCATCTAATTTTTTAGTATAAAGGTGAAAGGTTTTTTTTCTAATGTTATCTCT
>JAPZDV010000012.1:22079272-22100399 GCA_029814665.1 Acanthurus lineatus | reverse complement strand
ATAATTCTATTTTTTTAATACTACAACGACTTCTTAATAATAATAATAATAATAATAATAATAATAATAATAATAATAATAATAATAATAATAATAATAATAAATTGTAGTTTTCATATAGGTTATAATTCGCAAAATCAAAATTCTAGATGTAACATTTTTTCTTTCTTTCTTTCTTTCTTTCTTTCTTTCTTTCTTTCTTTCTTTCTTTCTTTCTTTTTTCTTTTTTTTCTTTTTTTACTTGACAATCTGCTTTTATTCTGGCTGAACCTCTAGCAAGTTGAGTTGAAGGACGGATCACTGAGACTCCACTGACATATTTCCTAACTAATTAGTCTGGACTGTAATTGACAACTAAAGTAAAGAGTCACAAGTTTCGACTTCACTGTCTTTGTCAATTCATTTTCTTAATATTGAGTAAAGGCTAGCCTATAAAATGGTAAATAAATAAATAAATAAAAACATAATGCATATAATAGGCCAAAAAATCATGTAAAGATAATGCTGTTTTATTTTATTTTTTTTAAGGAATTAGAAAAAAATCAAAGAAATAGGTAACATTTTCGCAACAGATGCAGCAATGAAAAGAGAGAATTTTTATCTTGAAAAGTCTTTACATGCAGGCTTAATGAGTCAAATATCTTTAAGGGAGCACTTTCATGTTTTTCGTTATTCATGTTGAACAAAGTTGTATTTCCGTGGACGTCCATTAGGTGTAAAATATTGATTTTTCAAGCTCTCACATCTTTGCTCTGCCTTTTTTTTACATTGAAACAAATGTTAATAATTCAGTCAGACTGCAATTTCACATTTCTTTCTTTTCTTTCCTTTTTCTTTCTGTTCTTTTTGTGTGCGTAAACACTCTGGGGAGCCCGAGCCCCGAGCTGCAGAGGTCCTCGCGCCCCTTGCACCTGCCTGGCTCCGGCGCCGCGCACGAGCGCAGGTCGCGTGCAGGAGATTTAGGGGCTTTGCATGTTTTACAAAGTTGTTGTTACTGTGTGGGATATAAAGCACAAAAAAGGAGGGAGGGGACCGTATTTTTCGTCTTTATCACGTTTAACACAGGGGGCGGGGGAGGAGCAGGGGGTGAGTGTCATGAAGCAAAATCTCTGTAAGTCAATTAGGACAGAGGCTGTCAGCCCAACACACATTTATAATTGTAGCCTAATAGACTGTAAAAACACACGTAAAAAAATGTAATGAACAGGGTCTATCTTGTTTTCGGGCTGCCTATTGACTGACACACAAATGACACCACGAACATCACCTTTGGTTGGTTTTCCGTTGCCCTCAATCTGCCAAAGTTGAATTTTTAATAACTCATAGCCACGATTTGTGTCATTTAGCTTACACCTGGGAGAAGTGGTGAGCTGGGTGGCCCGCTGGAACCCATGGGAACCCTCAACCTTATGTAATTATTTAAGTTCTTTATTAGCTGCCTATTTCAATGCTTAGGGAAGCCAAAGATGTGCGCTAAAATTGTTGTCAGCACCTCCAGCTTGCAGGCCTACGCAGTTCTGCACCCATAGAAAACCTACACAGAAGTGCACTGAGTGCAGAACTGGGGTTCTTGATGTAAATCCATGACATACTAGGACCCTCTGTAAGGAGAGAGTTATTGATCACCTCTTGGGAACAGGTACCGTTGCCAGTTTCTGTCCATTTAACCGGGACCCGGAAGACAGTCTGATGTCTGACGTGCCATTACGTTGCTGTGTTGCTGCAGCCTCTCATACGGTCGCTGAAGTTTTTGCTCATATTCAGAGAGCTTTGGATACAGCGAGAGAGGAAGGAGACAACGAGCGCAGACACACGCCGCTTTCTGTCCGGTGACGAGACAGAGAGCTCCGATTGTTCTGGTTTGTCTCGACATCATCTGTAAAAAGCGGTTCTCACCCGGACACCTTTCTCCCATCGATTTATGATTTGCGCCGTTATTCTGGAGCGAAGCGCAGGAGCTGTGCGGTGAATCCGATGGACCCACTTTCTTTGACTGTACTAAGAAAGAGCCGTCGCTCCGCTCACATTAATGTAAGTAAATTATTGATATTTTTAGACAGTCTTTAATTTTTTAAAATCTTATTCATGAAATGTTTCAGTCGTTTCAAAATTTAAAAAGAAATAAACACCCGGTGATGTATTGCAATGAGCTACAATAGCCGAATTGTTTAAAAAAAAAAATCTGCTCTTCGGCTATTAATGCTAGGCTACAGCTAAAAATATTAACAATTTGGTATTTTTCTGTAACATTGCCTGTGCTATAATTTTAGTGACAGATAACGTTTTTTTCACGCTTATATTTAGCTACCTATACATTAAGAGTTTATTCGATAATCTCCCTAACATCTGAGGTGCGGCACAATATTTATCAACCAGTTTAATGCATTTTTTAAAATGCAGTATAAGGTACTTTTATTCCCTTAAATTCGCTTCAGTAGTGACCAAAGCTTTTCTTTCATCCCTTTTAGAACGCGCTAAAATATAGCTTTAAATGAACGAAAAATAAAATTAAGTCCGAAATCTAACAACTCGTGCAAATAGCATTCATAATATTGTGCCTACCATGTTTCTAAAATTTCGAAGAATTCACTTGGCCACGTAAATATAAGGGTACCAATAATCACTTTGAAGGTTTCCCACTTAATGCTGCCATGGGCACGGTGTTCTATTTCTGCCAAGAAAAAAATCCCTCGATCACGAAATGGATTAGTGTATCATCAGCATGACATTAGTAACGATCATTGTCACGCTTAAAAATGCATAATGGCTTGAGCAAAAAATCTTTCATCTGGAGAAAGAGCAATCGCATCAGTACAATGGTGGAGCAAAGACGGGGCGGGCTGGGGTCTGCGCAGGCATGCAGGAGCCGGAGTTAATACACCAACCCCTTTCTCTTACCTGTGCTGTTGTCTGTATTATAGACTCTTTGTGTGTGATTAAATTATCATGAAGTGACTGCTGTTAAAATAGTGTGTGTAAAATGCACGTTGAGGGAATGAGGGAGAGAAAGAAACCTGAAGCCTCTTTAATCAATGAGTATCTCAGTGAATGAGGGGATTTTAACACTGCTTTTCAGAAGCTTTTGTTACATCTCTTTTTATCAGACAGCTTCTACATAGAACCATTGCAGATTTTGGACTATATAGAGAACTTTTGTAAAATTGTTCATTTTTAAGAGGTTTTAAACCAAAGGATCATCTTCGGCTCCACAATTCTCTCTTGTTAGGTGAGCGGTTCCTGTATTCTGTCCTGCCCTATTTTGAAATTATACTATTGCGCACTCAAACTACTTAAATGGGAGTGAGTACAGCTCTCATAGCAGCAGCAGGCCCCTTTGCCAGCAGTTATATGGTCTTGTGTCTGGGTGCTTGTGTCTATAAAGCCCCTCAGTGCCCTGGCTCGATCTAATTAGCCATGAGTAAAGGGGACAATAATGCTTCAGCTGGTTTGTGTCTTCTCTTCTCTCTGGCTCTGCTTATCTTCACAAGCCCCACCATGGCTCTTCACACACCCCAAACACACACACACACACACACACACGCACGCACGCACACAGAAAGAGAGACAGAGTCAGGCATACACACACATTTGCACGGTCACACACCTCCAGTCTGGATAATGATGGATGACCGTGCCCAATGGGAACAAACAGGTAGATAAAGCCAATCCCATTTAATAACAGCAAGGATCGGAATGATAATCTTGTTGTTCATTAGCCACTGAGGCTATACAGCAATACAGTTGTTGCACACAGTTTTGACCCAGTGCAAGAGGTGTTGTGGGAGGGATAGTGTTTTCCAGTCTAGGATAGCATCCCTAGCTGAAACAATACTGCTGTGTCCTTGAGAAAGACGGAGGGAAAGCAACACCCCCCCCCCCCCGACCCACTAACCCTCCGTCACCCACTCCCATCTTTTGTTCCAGCACAGATACAAATGGGATTAATGAAGGTATAAATTACAGAGGGCTAAATCCTGCTGAGTAATCCATTTGGCAAACATGCAAACAACAATGGGAATGCTGCAGCAGTTAGCCTGAGCCTGACCCACTCTCCAAGGCCCAGTGGTTACAGAGTGCAGCACAGAAACCCATGCTGACCACTGCAGGCTAGAGACAACTGTGAAGAAAGTAAAGTCATTTAAGTGCTCGCCTCAAGAACAAGAGGATCTCTGGCCATCCATTCATGCTCGAACAGAGGGAGTTATTGTTGCTCCAGGTTCAGACGAGCTTCTTTTTACATACAAATGGTGCATTGTCGATTATTGATTTAGTGTGCATTATAATGCAATATTTCTAAGGGAAAAAGAGACACTGGGTAAGCGCACTCTCCTCTTGCCAACTGTGGTGTTTCTTGTCAGTGGAATGTCAGTTATTCAGGTGGCTGCTCCTCTGCTGCCCCACATGCACTAATTTGTTGATTTTAAAAGTTGACAAGCTCGAAGGGCTGAGCTCATCAACTAACTGCCCCTGGCAACATGCCAGTGATTTAAAACCTGATGACTGACGAGCGCGCGAGCACTCGCTCACACACTAACACACACACACACACACACACACACACTAACACACAGCAGGTATAACATCAGATCACAGCATGATTGTCGCCCTAATGACCTGCGTCGTGGATACCGTGTCATCGGGGGTCTTTTACCTGTGAGAATTCTTTCAGGTACATCAGAGGCTTCTCGTGACACATTCCGCAATCTGCAACTCCCGTGATTCTGTGACGTAGGTACAGGCGTCAACGTGTCGGCCAGTCTCGGATCCTCGCAACCCTCCAATTACTCCCTGTCACTCACACACTCACTCACACATGGTCAGCGGGCTCACATCTTTAGGGTAGAACATTAGCGTGCACGGACTAATTATTTTAAGCATTACTGTGCAATTAGAGTGACGTTAGAATAAAAAAAGAAACTGTGCCCTTTGTTTATCCACTATTATAACTCTTACAGAAATATGCCTTGTTCTCTCAAGGCAATACATAATATTAATCGCATTAATTAAAGTACATCAATAAACCTTTGATAAGAGTTTTGATCTGTGAAATCTGAAAGACTACGTTGAGACACTTTGATGATCACCAACTGGTTTTCATAGGTAAGGCCTTGCGCCCATCCCTGGTGCCACCAAGTGAGAAAGAGGCGCCATTAGTATGCAAACTGTGTTTGATTGCCCTGTCCCCGAGACAAAACCACTGTTTTCACAAGAGGAATGCACAGCTACTAATTAAAGACAATTAGACGCTCCCAACAATGGGGCCAATTTCGGGGTCATAAATCGACTCCACCTCTGTTGGTTTTAGAGGTGCTGAAAACGCTGTTTATTTACATAACATCGGTATGCGAAAAGCCACACTGTAAAGCTCCATCAACAACTTTGATTGTTAAAGAAAATCATTTTTCAAGTAGGTGTGACATTTCAACGCCACTAAAAAGTCCTGTCATGATTTTCAGATAATATATGTTGTCAAATATTTTCACACGGGCTTAAAGAGGAGGAGACTTCTCTTTTCAAATAATTAAGTCAAATAATAATAGTAATGCCTAATGCGCAGTAAATTTCCCCTTACAGATGTCTGTCTTGAGGCTTATGACTGCCGCCTTAAAAAAAGGGTGATTACAGGCGATTGCTCATTGCTCAAGTGAGCTTCTTTAGAGAGAAAGACCCCTGAGAAATTACGCCGCTGATTGATAAGTCGTTTAGTTTTTGGTGCAGGGAAATTGAAATTGAAAGAAGCTGAGCAGGGATGCAGCGAGCCAATCGTGGCAGTGCTGACTGTGATTGGCTTAAAACGAGGCCCCGCCCCAGGTGGCTTGATATGGGAATTTACTGGCGCCAGCTGCATCAGTCTGCGCCACATCTCATTAATGAGCCTGAACACTGCATGGATCAGGAGGTTTACATATCCAAGCTGTATTTGCGTCAGCTGATCGAAAGTGCAACAGGTATTCAGAGGACACATTTATGTTTTCCGTTATGCGCAGACGGGAACCATTTCTCCGACACAGAAACAGTTTTGCAGTGTGCAGTGGTTTTCTACCTTAAATCACCAGGATCCGAAAAGTGCGCAAAGTTTATTTCTCATGTCAGCTTTATGATAAAAAAAACAAAACAATGCATGGTTCTTTCTTTGCATTTGAATAATATTTTGTTTTTGTCTTTTTGTAGGTTTAACTGAGGAGAGAGGAGGAGACCGGCTTATCTGAGGATTCTATTTCTGAAGTAAATAAACGGCCGATACTTTCACCTCTCATCATCAATATCTTGCGGAGGATTTGACTCCCTTTACCTTGGAGGTAAACATTCTAAAAGAAGCCGAACACAGAAACGTCTTAAGAAAAAGAGACGGCCAGTTCAGTCATGGAGGTCGCAGCGGCCGATCAGTCTCGGTGGATGGCGCACCATCACGCAGTGCTTAACGGCCAGCACCCGGACTCTCACCACCACAGTCTGAGCCACAACTACATGGAGCCCATGGCGCCTTTACTGCCCCAGGACGAAGTTGACATGTTTCTGAACCACTTGGACACTCAAGGGAACCCTTACTACACCAACTCTCGGGCAAGGGTCACATACAGCCAAGCGCACGGTAAGATGGGCTGAATGTTAAAATGTGAGAAGTGTGATTAGAAACGCACAAAACGTTTTAATAAATGCATAATGTCAGGTCATAAGACTCATAATATTTTTCTAAAATTATGTCTAAATATTGACAAAAGGAGCTTGTGTTAAACTGTATGTGTGCCTCTGTGTAAGGGAGTTCTTTTATATATACCTCTAAAGGCTAATTAATCATATATGCACAAAAAATCGCTTAAAAAGTCGGCCTCTATTTTCTAGGATTATTCACAAACATAAAAGGAATTTCTAGCAAATGATAGCGAGAGGAAAGGGAAGTATGTCATTTAACCCCTCTCTGTTGGGGCAGGGGTTTCTGGAGGGAGAGAGAGAGGCACTTCCCGGATATAAAATAAAAACCGCAAATTTACTTATAACAATCTTTAGTCCGAGAGCTGCAGTCGATGAAAAGATACTCTAGAGAAACTACTTTTAGTGTATTTTCTGCAGTAAATAGACCATCATAAGCTATATTTCTTATTGACAAGAATCGACTAACATTTAATGGAAAACGGCTGTGGATAAATAAGCGATTGTAAGAAAAATCAATTATTTTTCAATTAACTGCCAATATCGGGAACTAGCCTAAATGTCGGGCTCGAGTAGTCCTGAGTATTTAACAGGTAATGACACCAAACATAAAGGACTTTCTTTTTTGTACACTGATAGCAAGATTGGTGTGTCAAGAAAGAACTGCTAAACATTGTTTTGGATTTCAGCACGCCTCACTGGGAACCAGGTTTGCCGACCACACCTCATCCACAGCCCCGGTATTCCCTGGCTGGACCACGGGAAAGCAGCCCTGTCCGCAGCCCACCACCACAACGCATGGGCGGTCAGCCACTTCAGCAAACCAGGCCTGCACACCACCGGCTCCGGCTACCCCTGTAGCAGCAGCACCGGCACGGCCCCAGTGTCGTCGCTCACTCCGGCGTCCCACTCCAGCCCGCACCTCTACAGTTTCCCCCCTACCCCTCCGAAAGACGTGTCCCCGGACCCCGGCCCTACATCTCCGACCTCCACTTCGACCAGAATGGATGAGAAGGAGCCGATCAAGTACCAAGTGCCGCTGACAGAGGGGATGAAAATGGAGAGCTGTAGTCCTCTCCGCAGCGGCCTGGCCTCAATGAACAGCCAGGCCCCGGCCACGCATCACCCCATCCCGACCTACCCGGCCTACTCTCTGCCTCCCCATGAGTACGGTGGCAGTCTCTTCCACCCCGGGAGTCTGCTCGGCGGGTCCTCCTCCAGCTTTACGCCCAAATGCAAAAGCAAAGCCAGGTCTAGCTCAGGTGAGTCTGACGTGTGTTTGAGTTTTTCTCTAACATCTGATGGCAGATAAAACTGATGAGGCCCAAATGAAGGTTTTGGTTAATTGGAGGCGATGCGGTGTACACTTTTGTTTACGCAATCCATTATATCAGTAGATAAATGTTTTTTAGTCATTAGCACTACTATTACTTAATACTAATAGCATTCGTTTATATAGGCCTTGTGCGTTAAGAACAATACGGGAATTTCAAAAAGTTTTTTTTTTTTTTTTATCTATATAGTTTCGATCGTGAGTCCTGTTTGAATGCTAGTGCCACTTTTACAAGTCCGACTTGTTGCTCTGTTGAGTCAGTCGTTTAGTGTGAACATAAAAATATCAGAAACTCTAATCCTGCCCTGACAACTCGTATCTTTGTCTCATCACACTCCTCTTATAAAATTCTTCCACTTATACCTTTTTTTTTTTTTAAGAATTAACCTTGAATGAAATTCCTTGGACAAATATGGGTCCACTATTTTATTACTTTACGTCCAGCAAGGGTTTTCATGAGCAGGTTTAAACTGGAGTTTAAAAAAAATGAACGAGATAGATTAGAGCTCATAAATAAATTGTAATCAACTAACAATAAATACTTGATCTTTATTTACTTGTAGGTTTGGCAGAAAGGTGCAGTTAGAATCGACTCTGAAACAAAAATTTCGTAAGATTTTTTACACCGACTTATTTAATTCGTTATTGCAGGTACTGCCTGTGTTTTCAGACATTCAAATGCATTCTTCTTTCTTGCCATTGGCTTGTTTTCTTTGAAACGTAGCCTTTATTGCACTTAAAAATGAAGGAGTCACGACGCTCTGGCTCCTGCCATATCCTGTATACCTCCAAGTGAACAAATCACGACCTCCACCCCCGCCCACAGCTCTCCCCAGTACTAACAAAGCACAGGCGACAGAGCCCTGCTGTTTGTGTTTTTAAGCATGGCCTTGGACCAGTGCACTGACATGAAGTGGAGTTAACCAAGTGCACAGCAGATCTGCTGCTATGTGCAGATGAAAGTGCAGTTAATAGCACTGTTACAGTTTGCATCATCTCAAAGTTTGGAGAGCAGTGCATTGGGTAATCCTGATGGAAAACACACATAATTGGTTTTACTTAAAATTCTCAAAGCCGGTGAAATTGTTCATAATAAAACACAGTCTATTATCTGACTGTCTGGATAAGCACCTGATTCAATAGACTGCATGTGTTGGGAGTATTATTTGGACTTTATGCCTGACATTAATGTGCAGACATTTGAAAAACAACCCAGTCTGGTAATGGGTCTGTAATTTCCCTACATTGTTCCAGCTGTTGTGCTTTGAATTAATGGAGAAAAAATGACAAGAAAAGACATCATAGACTAAAACAAGTTTACTCCAAATGCAGTCCTGTAATTATCAATACTGATGTCCATTGTCCCACAGCTCTTTAATACACCCGGGAAATGCTCCGTTGCCTGATAATCTGAGTGAATGTGAGCTGTTGTAGCAGAGAAATGTTATACTGTGGCATTTAAAAGAAGCTGGCCAGACTGTGCCTGAATCAGTAACACAAACATATCAGCTACAACATTAAAAAGGCTCTTATCTATCAAAGTCGGTGCCTAGTGCCAGTAATGGTGATTGATTGTTGTACAAAATGCCACAATGACATTTCAGCTGTCAGCACATATACCTTACAGTAGTGTGGCTTCCTGCTGGACCAGTCTCAAACCAGGACTCCTCCTCCTCCTCTCTAACTTACCTTTTACATGAAGCTTCCCATTTCTGTCTTGTTTCAACATTAAACATTGCATAAGGTGCTAATACATCAGTCATTGCTGGTGAATATTTAAAGTGTTAATGAAACCGCTTTAATGTGGTCTCTGGATTGCAAAACACTTAAGAGGAAGAAAAAGGAGCTACATAAAAAGCAGTGAGATGCATTTCAAAAGGAACATAGCTTTTCGCTCAGGTCAGATTCCATTGTGAGCGAGGGTGGGACTGTGGGTGTCGCTGGCATTATAACAGGAATAATGAGATGATGCTCTAGGGAGAGAGGGATACTGGAATTAAATGAATTGGTCGGTTTAGCAACAGGCTGTTTGAAGTCCTTCAAACTTGAATAGAAGAGGAAAGTGTGTGGGGATATATAAAAAAGCAGGTTTTTGTATAGAAAAGCACATTAATCCACAGCGAGGCTATTTCAGATTGAGTTACAGTTTAAGGACAATACAAACTTGATGAAAACAGTGTTGGATTGACTGACATTTCTATATTATTAATTGCAGCCAACTGGCATTCAAGCTTTTCATCAGAGGCTGCAACTCTGTCCGACACATTTAATACCACCACCACACACTTTTGTTTCCTCTCATGGGTGCCCACTGACTTGATAAATAATGTAGTCCTAATTTGATGGTGTGTCTCATTCTTCTTGTCGGACACCTCTGGACATGTTCTGGCTATCTCTGGCCTCCCCACTCTGGATCATTTTACATAGAGGTGTCTGTGTCCATGACAGCCGTGCACACTTGGTACACCTGCACCATGATATGAGACAGATTTTGACTTCATATTACAGGTCTATGTAGGATCATCCAGCACTGTAAAGTTGCCCAACTGAGCTGGACAGCTGCTAGGCCCTATGTGTTTCTCCTGACAGAGGGTGAACCTTTTAATTATATAAATTTTCTCCTTGTCTCCTCCTCTTGAACTATATGCAGAGGGCCGTGAATGTGTAAACTGCGGTGCCACCTCCACCCCTCTGTGGCGACGGGATGGAACTGGCCACTATCTGTGCAACGCCTGTGGACTGTACCACAAGATGAATGGCCAGAACCGACCACTTATCAAGCCCAAACGCAGGCTGGTGAGTTCCACTTCTTACTTCTTACTCCCTCTTAACTGTGAGAGAAGGCACCCAAATATGAGCACAAAGCAGATGCCGGCAGCACAATTCCAGGAAAGTTATATTTTCCCTATGATCTTCCTGGAATTGTTTGTCCCTCTCACCCCCCGATGATCCGCCTTCATGGCCTGTTACAATACTGCTACTATTGCCATTGTTCCTGCTATCATTATTGCTGGTACTTCTGATACTGTTACTGATACCAATGCCCATGCTGCTTTAGTTAACACCATGCTTGAGTAAATGAAAAGCAGCGTGGACATATAACATTCTTGTCATAGATGTATCACTGCCGCAGGGCTGCACAGCCGCTTCTAACATTAACCCTTCTGAAGCTGTACACATTTATCTGTGTCAGAATTTATTCATTTCAATCATTTATAAATTTATAATCTATCTATCTATCTATCTATCTATCTATCTATCTATCTATCTATCTATCTATCTATCTATCTATCTACTTAAAAGTAACTCCTTCTGCAAAAATATCTGTGATACTTTTGTAAGTGAGTTGTTTATTTGTCAACAAATAAACAGATCCAGAACCTCTGTTGTTGTTGTCTACAAAATAAGAGGATACTACCAATAATAAGTTTGCATAATTAATAATAACTATTTTTCTGTCAATGGTTAGAGTTAGGTTGAAATAAAGATAAGTACAAGTCACTTATATTTTGATAAGTAGTACTGATTTAAAAATCTAAAAAAAAAAGAAAAAAAGAAACACAATTAAAATTTACAATAATTGTGGCAAAATTATTACAAATTAATTTCTGCTTTAACACCAAAAAAACTGAATTATCTTTTTGGTAGTTGGGTGCTGGCATAACCTTTTCACTTTAATAAAAAAAACGGGGGTCTGTGCTATCTCATTTTCCCAGGCTAATTATGATCGCAGAGGCTGTAGCCTGGGTGTAATGGTCTTCATTATTATTAGCTGGTAATTTGACTTGCAAATAAATTGTCTGTTATCAGGCGATCGTTAAAGATATTTCGAAAAGGCTATTTAAAAAGAAAAAAGAAAATGAAAAAGAAAAAGAAAGAAAAAACACTCAAGCTTATTATGATGTATTTCAGATGATATTTTTTCGCGTTGTTCCTTGACCGCCTCCACGTCGTTCCTCCTCGTGAAAAGTCCATTATATTTTCCACTGGGTCGGCCCATGTGGCTGTAGCTTTTGCATTTTCAGCTCAAGTGTTTTTCAGAGTTGTGTTCAAAGGGGCATCCAGTTGTTTCCTATCCGGATATCTGCCCGGCCCAGATAAGGAAGTCAGGCTCCCGGCTGTTTCCGCCTTCAACCAGCGCGCTGCATTCTCTATGGTCAGACTGACATATACTGTAAAGAGATTATCACAACACTGGAGGAGCCGCTTATGTGTGAAGAGACAGACCGTGAGGGGCGGGCATTGGAAAATAAATGGATTTATGTTCTCCTCTTGTTTGTCATTCTCGGCGGCCAGTCGTAGATACAGTCTTTAAAGCGCAGCCGCCTTGTATTTTTACATATAGGCTTTATGTTTTATTTCACATAAAAATGAACCGGCTTGTTGTTGCTCTCCAGGTCAACAGCAACGAGCCCACCTGAAATTAATTTAAAAAAAAAACCTGGATGCTGCCAGCAAAGAAAAGAGCCGGAGGGTTCTTGCATGTAAAACTAATGTTTCTTATTATGTGTGAAGAATTGATCCGCAATGGACGCAGGAGCACGTTGCCAGGCAGGACACCGGGTCTTACATGACTTTGTAGCCCAGTTTCCCTGGATCAGGATGAATAGACAGTTTGCACAAGGCCTGCATTATAACCTGTTAATACCAGCATACTTACTTTTAATTAATTAAATGTGATAGGGTAATTAGCGGAAGGCGTGTATAGAATCAGGCATTCTTCGGGAAAAAATCCTCCTTATCTTACTGCACAAATTGGAAAATGTGATCATGGTTGTAGCGGTCTGCTTACATGCAATTGATTTAATATAGGAGTTAAGTTTTCTTTTTTTCTTAGTCTGATGTTTGCGTCTTTTGATGCATTTCCGCGCGTGTTCTGTGGTTAAAGCAGAAACCTCACGAAAATCCACGTGTCGCCGTCTAATGTAAGACAAACTTTCTGTCTCTTGCTGATTTGTGCTGAGGCAGAAATCACAAATTAATTCCATGCAATGGTAAAGCTGTGGCTTTAATAACCTAACTGTTAATTGATTTGCCTTCTACAGGTGTTAAAAGAGCCGTGATATTTCAGCCTGCTGTGTGTTTTTGTGCAGCTCTCTGTCCGCGCTGACCTTTCTAGGCTACAACATGTGAATGGGTCATTATTCATGATGTATTTTTTCTGCTTCCTTTAGTCCGCTGCTAGACGTGCAGGCACCTGCTGTGCAAACTGCCAGACCACCACCACCACCCTGTGGAGGCGCAACGGGAACGGAGACCCGGTGTGTAACGCCTGCGGCCTTTACTTTAAACTGCACAATGTAAGTAGCCTGAAAAAAAACATAACTGAACGTTTTTTTTGGGGGGGGGGGGGGGTCGTTAAATGGTCAAGTGGGCGGACACCACGTAAAGATTTAAAAGCGGAGAAACATTGTGATTGTGGAGGCAAAGCCAGCACACCCAGACGAGCAAAAACCACCCGTGGGGTTTTTTTTATTAATCCATCGTTGTTTCAATGGGGGGCGTTACTCCCCGGAGAGGCCGCGGGGTGGGACTGTCATTCAGTGTAACGGCGTCGGTTACACTGATGAGGATTTGTCTGCGGCTGCTCCTTTCAGCCTCAGCCAGCCCTCATCCCCATGTATTCATATTGACCAGGACGGTTCTTTTTGGGTTGAAATTAGACAAAAGCTCAAATACGCCCCTGACTTGCCTTATAATGGAGCAATATATGCAAAACAGCTGCTCATTATTTATAGCATATATTCCCAACTGGGGTAACTCATAACCAAGCAAAGCATGTAAATCCTACTTGGCAATGCAATATGCAACATATTTCTGGTGGCTTTCTATATAATGAGCTTGTAAACAAGCAGGGGCCAACTTCAAAATACAACACTATGAAGTAGCCTATTATTCTCACTTTCAGTCACATTTTTGTTTTGACTTGCCTTGAGCTAATGTACTGTTCTCTACAGGTCAATAGACCCCTGACCATGAAGAAGGAAGGCATCCAGACACGCAACCGCAAGATGTCCAGCAAATCCAAGAGGAACAAACGAGCAGGGGACGGCTTCGACGAGTTATCCAAGTGCATGCAGGACAAGGCCTCTCCTTTCGGTGGTGCACCCGGCCTCACCAGCCACATGGCCCACATGGGTCACTTGCCCCCCTTCAGCCACTCTGGACACATGCTGCCTACTCCCACGCCCATTCATCCTTCATTCGGTCACCCCCACCACTCCAATCGCTCACCGGTCTGGGCTGAGCCTCACTGAGGTCCCTCCAGCCCCGGGACTCCTCGGCCTGCAGGAGCCACCACATTGCCATTAACACTAAATGGCCCTCCAAAATGAGTTGAAAGCTGAGCAGACTTGTTGCATCATGTACAGTGGTTGGTGGGGACAGACTTTCAGTCGGACTTCATAACTGAAGGTTGTGACACGCCTGACCTCACCGATGGGATGCTACAGAGCAGGACATTAGTAGACTCTGTGAAGAGCTAATATAACAAGGGGTTTGCTAGTCCCTGGGTGATTTAGGCTTGCAGAAGTGGCCGGAATGGAGACGCTTATCATCCTTTTTGCTTATTTTTACTAAGTCACTTTGGTACCCACCTCTCCTTGACCCTGTAACAGGACACTCATGAGAGGTCTTAAAAGAACCGCTGTTTTCACCTCATGACACACATCTCATTATATACTGAGATAAGTGCACCCTGTCCATCCCTATATGCTGCTGTCCACAATCGTGTGGACAGACAGACAGACAGACGGACAAACAGACCAACTCTTTGGCGCTACAAGTCTCAAGACTGGCTCACAGCTACAGCTCCTGTAAACCTCTGTTGTGAACCGGACCGACGCAGACTGCAGTGCCCACAGGCCGGTGCTCTCCTCACATGCTGGATTGTACACCACAACAACGCTCACCTGTTTTTAATAATGGACTTTTATGGAAAAAAGACACAGTAAATAGAGTGTTTATAAATGCTTAATTGCTATTATTGTTGTTATATTTGATGTTATAATTATTGCTACAATAATTTATTTTCACTCTTTAAGCTTTCGTCAAAGACACATGGAAACTGTTATGATTTGAATTTCATGGTTATTGCGTAAAGAAAAACACTGACCTATCTTAGATAAAAAGTCCCTGAGCTGTACGTTTTTATCATTTTTCCATCTCACAAAAGTAAAGGAAATAAAGTTTACTACAAAATTAACATCTATCAGTGCCTCATAAATTTAGTCTGTCTCTATTTTATCATCCCTGTGTAGTCACACGACATAAAGTACTGGATTCAACTCTTTGTTTAATTAAAAAAAGTGCTTGATTATGAATATCATAAATGATATCAGATGCATCAAGGGAACCTCTGTGATCCCTTAAGTGTGGTAATGCTTTGGTCAGGCTCCTCCTCTATCTGTGATGGTTCGTTGTTAAGAGAAGGCCTCTTTGTGGAGCTGAGGCCTCAGGCTGGACCATTGTGCCCAGACAGCAGGCTCCAGCAAAGGGCTCTGGAGTCACACACAGCCACACATATACACATATCCACGTGCTCACGCACACAAACACTTGGGAAAACATAAAAACACATGAAAATGAATTCACACCCTTTTTTTAGCAAGTAACTAAGATCTCTTTTTTAAGTTTTCTCACAAACACTTTTTTTTTTAATTTGGTACATGGCAAATACTGAGTCATGAGTGCAATCCAGCAAGACTTTCTCGCTCCTTGTGTCTGTTAGAGCGGCCCTCTTTCTTGGCTGCGGTGATTGGAGTGAGAGGAAGGACAGCGGGTCTTTAGTGGGAGAGAGAGAGAAGGAAGGAAAGGCAATCAGGCGACCTGAGCAAACACGTGGGGGTCTGCTTGGACGCTTCGCACACAGATGTGCATGCAGCTGAGGCTGCCAGGAAGCAGGCAGTGACTCTGTTGCTCCCTCTTCTTGTCCTCTTTTTCTTCCTCTTTGTTTTGTTTATCTTTTTTTTAACCCTCCCTCTTTTTTGCCTCCCTGTTATTGTTTACCTTTCTTTCTTCTTTACTTACTCTTTCTTCATGTTGGCCATTCTGTCTCTCTCTCCCCATTCGGACGATTATAGTAAAATAAAGGGGCTGAAAGGAACTTTGAACAGAGCCAGCCGCTAATGAGTCTGCTCGATTAGGGCCAATTTGAGGTCATCATCACTGAGTTCAGCATACCCTTACACACCCACAACAAAAACCATCCGATTAAACAGTCCAAGCTAAAAGTGGACTAATACCCCTCCCTGAACCCTCCACTGAGCTCACATCTGCTGGACTGCTGTGGAGGTTGATCTGCTGGGGTTTCCCTGAGGCTTGATCAGTTCAAATTGAAAATAATATTTATCCAGGGATTTACATAGGTGCTGGTTTGTTATCCAGTGGGGCTTGAGCACTGTGTTGTCAGCTTATGCTACATCGTAGCACCCACAACACTGACTCTGCTATTTACACATGGATACACGACTCAAGTACTGTCTCTGGGTGTCTGTTTTCAGAGAAGGGGTGGGATCCTCCTGATCCTCAGGCTGAACACCAGTGAAAATGTAATGCTCAACTGCCAATAAGCAGTCCAGCCATCTGTGTGTAGTGTAGCACTGTGAGTTCTGGGCCGTTTACAGGCCACAGCTCTAGCGGGTTGTGTGTTGCTGCTGCCGCAGCCAGCAAGCCTGCTCGGCCGGGCTTGGATGGATTCCCGGAGCCTAAGAGGAGAAGACAGAGAGAGCCAGCGCTCCTCAATGAGGCCCTCCAGAGGGAAGGGGCAGCTCTCCCAAAAATAATACAGCAGTCTGCCAGGCCAGCCTGATCACACATACACACACACACTCACACAAACACACGCGTACATATGCAAACATGAATGCATGTGTGCATACAGTATACAGTACTTATAAGGATGGTGTGTGAGAAGGCTTCTCATGTCTGATGCAGACGCAGTGTTTGTGGAAACCAGGGCAGCCTGAAAAGACATTAGGTAACAGGCACATGACATGCACACTTGCTCTTGAAATGAATGCTTGGCTAAGTGTTTGGTAGTCAGCATGTGCCATCACTGCTACCACATTAAAATCATGCAGACTCTGTAAAATGAGCATGTCCAATACTTTGTACTCGTGGAACCTCACTAGATCAACTTCTACATTGAAAAAGAGCCCCCCCTCCCCAAGCTCACATCATGAATTATGTGACACAAAAAGAGCCATAAAAAAGCATGTTACTTATCTTCACTATCAAAGTGGTGTTCCATGGAAGTGATGAAGGGGAGAGATCTCGGATGCGTCGGCGGGGTGAACATGGTGGCCACCTAGATCAGAGCACCGGGAGGTTTATGACTTCAACCTGGAACTGGATGTTTCAACTCATCTCGACTCCCTACCTCCTTTTCCTTCTCCCCTCTGCTCTTCCGTTTGTCCTTACCAACCCCAACCCAGCGCCACCTCCACCAACATTCACTCCCTCCCTGAGCTCCATGTTACTCTCCATCTCTTCACCCCCCCTCCTTTACTACTCCCACTCTTTTCTTGTCTCCCACTCCCCCTGTGTATTTGTTTTTCCATCAAATTGAATTAGCGGAATCAAAAGGTATCCTGACCATCCCCTCACAAAGTTGAGTTAGGGAGAGAGACATAGAAGATGAAAGGAAGTGGAGCGCAGTTCAGATGCAGGTCTCTTAGTGTATGTGTGTTGCACTGGGGGGTTGACCTTTGCCTGGGCCTAGCTAAAAAAGAATCCCTCCTCCTCAGACCTCTTGAAGGATATTAAGGCTGGAAGATGGGACAGTATTTAGATAATAAAACCTTTAACATGTATCTCTGCGTTTATTTGCCATAACATTCTGCCACATAGTAAGTTTCTTGGTTGAGAAAAAGAGAACTTCTGCTTTGTTATGCCAAGATGAAGCTTTAGTGAGCTCTGAACCGTTTGAAATGTAAGAGCTACAGAGTCATAGTGAGTGTGCTATGACAGTACCCACAATTGAACTTCCTCTTGTCATGGGTCAAGAGAAATTCATAGAAATAGCCCTCTGACAGGAAAAAGGTGGGTATGTTCGGTAAAACACCTGGTGGGCACTATTCATAGAAACCATTTGACACTTGAACTACTTTTAACATCTCAAAAATTAATCAACCATACCATGCAGCAATGATGCAATCCGCAAAGCTGATTTAGTCAAGATGATCACTGATGACCTCTGTTGACAGGAAAAAACCTCATCCTGACCTGCAAGAATGACAAATCTCACTGATGATCCTTCCAAATGTCAGAAAATTAGTCAGAACAAGTCTTTTTCTCTCTCTCCTATGACCATTAGAGTCATTAATACATCTTTATCTACATATATATATTAGTTAAAATAAATATTTATTTTTCTTTCTCCCTCTCTATCTATAAATATATATATGTACACGCACACACACACACACACACACACACACACACACACACATATACAATTGCTGCAGCACTAGTTACAGCTGCAAAGCAAGCTTAGCTGAGAACATGGATTTTCAAAGCAGTAAAAAGAAAAAACAGGAAGTGAGAAGTTCAAACAGGAAATACTTTTGCTCTACTATTAGGAGCAATTAAGAGCATAGAGGTCGGACAGAGACAGTAAAATGAGATTGATTACGAGGGGTACACAGTTTACACAGTATTTAAGTATAATTCTGTGAGAGGTTTCATCCTGCAGAGAAACATCCTGGAGACAAAAAGAGCATCCAATACTATAATCAGCATACCCTGTGGCTTTGTTAAATACACTTTCTTTAATTGCTTGTTAAATTATTTGGGCTAATAAATACTTTTCTTTATTAAAACCCATGCACTCTACTAGGACAAAAGAGCTTGTTAAATTAATCATTAGTGTTCAGTGTTTCTTTTGTCTTATTTAAAAAACAATATATTTTTCTTGGACCAATAACTGTTGTGTATTCTGAGTGTTACTTTTTTTTAATAAAAAATATCAAACTGAACTTTTAAAAATGCAAATATCTACCTCATTTGCAAATATGTTTTTATTCTCAGAAGGGCTCTTTCACCCACATCGATGGAATAGACTTGCTAATATGAAAGTGGAGAAGTGAAAGTAACAGGGAGAGTGTTTCATATCATTCATTGCTGGCTAGCGATAGCTTTTGAGTGCATAGAGTTCGAGGTTTTTGTGGCTGCTCTGTTGTGTTGATTATCCACCCTCCACTTTGCTATCCACTGGCCCCTCTCTGCTGACAGGGATGTTACTGCCATGCTAACACGCCTGGGATTTTCCGTTTGCACACAGTTTTGCCGAAGTGAGGTGGATACAAAATCCTGACACCATTCAGCTTCGTTAATGTCATGAACTTGTTGCAATTTAAACTCATGGTATTTTGAATAAGCATCAGTCACCCGACCAATTTCCCATCCTGGTCAGTTCACACTTTCTTTTCTATTGTGATTGAGGCAAAATCTGCTAAAACAGTGGCTGTCACCCCTCCCTCGACTCACCCTGAAAATGAGGTCAGTCTCCTCTCACCTGGGACAGGAAGCATTCAGGATGTTCACCTGGGACAGGCAGTGTTCAGCTCTCATTCATGCCGTGTTCTGCCATGCTGAGGCCCTCCTGCTCACCTGCTCCGACAGACAAATTCATCCCATCTGTCTGAGGACAAATGAGCCCATTCATCTGGAGGCTCCCATTGACAAACCGGGGGGCAAGTACAGTACTAATGCCTGGGAGGGCTCAGGGGAGTGGGCGTCTGGACCTACCATCCTCTTCTGCGCCCATATAATGTCCCTCGCCATTCCCAGCCCCCGCCCCGCTCCACTCGCTTTCACTGGCAGGTAACTGGAGAAAGGCATGAGTGGGGGAGTTGAGGGCACCTGGGCCCGTGGCCAGGAGTGAGAGGATGGGACCCAGGTGCCTACCCCTGGATGGATCCTCTGGACACTCCCACAGGGACTGATGACCAGACAGAGAACAGGAGGACAGAGGAGGACAGCAGAGGCCCACAGAGACCTGCCGTGCCCTGCTCAGAATCTCAAGCTGTTCTGCTTGCTATTGTAGAGTAACGATGGCTGCTTGTGTGGTGGATTAAGTGACAAGGCTGCTCTGTGGCTGCCCTGAATACACTTTGAAGCCTACTTCATTCTCATGGACCAAGTTGTCCTCACAACAAAGCAGAAGCGCTCTTAATGCATTGAGGTAGCCAGGTCCTTCTAGGTTACTTGCTGGTAGAATACACTTCTGCTTATGACAAGTTTGCGTGTATGCAGAGGAATGATGAGAAATGTTGACCTGACTGCTAACACTCACAAAAGGAGCCAGTTAGCCAAGCCTCATTTCAATCCTGCACATCTTTTCACTCATGCAGAAACACTGCATAAGGTGAGGGCATTCCTAGATGACTTTTCTAAGCCTTTATCTTCAGTAAAAGATTTTGTTGTGTCTATGAGTTTGTTAACCCCACAATTGTAATACAGATTGGAGGAAACAAACACACACACAAACACACACACATGACAGTCTGAAAAGGAGGGAACAGTCAATGAAACACAGTGTGCTTCATTTTAAAACATGTAATGTAATTAAGCAATCAAAGGATGAGCGGGACATTTTAGAGTCAGGTGAGAAAGATGAAAGTGGATACTCTATAGAGACTCTACAGAGGCAAATCATTGACGTAAGGAGCTCTATTAGAATTAATAGCAGATAAAAAGATAGAAAAATATTTGACAGTTTTTACTTTCTCAATGTTTAATTCTTTTCTGAGCATAAGCAGATGTTTATCACCTTGTAAATAACACCTCTTACTTTTGATAAGCAAGGACAGTAACCTCAATTACTTCAACAAGTACACATTGGACAGGATCTCTATTGTTTTTAGTGAACTTCTGCTTTCATTTTTTTGCAGATTTTCTAAATTTAAATTTTCAGGGCAGACATGAATCTGTTGTTAAATTTCTTGTTTTACAGTAGAGTTTTGATGGCTATTTCCAGACATATAAATATATACAGGAAACACATGTACTATATATTCTTTATACATGGAGAGCTAGAGAGTCAGTGAGGGTGATATTAAAAATAGGTTAAGAAGAACAGTACAAAATAACATTGATAAAAAATAAAAACAAGTACAAATAATGGTGGAATCATATGATAGT
>JAPZDV010000012.1:22055401-22079172 GCA_029814665.1 Acanthurus lineatus | reverse complement strand
AATTAAGTGAAAAAGACTTAATTAAAAATATTTTTAAAAAATAAAATAAAAATGAGTAAAAATAAAAAATAAAATAATAGTGAAACTAAAATATATTGATTGTATTAGTGATAAGAAAAATTTGTCTGTTTATCAACTAATTAATTAAATTTCTAAAAATTAAAAATAAAACTTAAAATACAAATTTTTCCCCCCCCAAAAAAAAAATGCATTAACAAACTTTCTCTAAGAGGAAAAGGTGTAAATGTATAATTTATAACCTGACTTAATGTTCCTTAAAAACCAACCAAAGAAATAACTCCCAGTCTGATAATTGTAACAGAGATAAAAGTATTTTGGCTAATTTACGTACATACTCCTCTTATACAAGAGAAAACTTTACTTTTATTTTTAACCAGCTCGAGGGTCACATACGTATGCAGACCTGGCACCATTACACAGTAAATGCCAGAATTCAGTGGAGACAGAAATTATCAGGGGCATCACACACGCATACACTTATGCGCTGCATGCTTATCTGTTGTTGATCAGTATGAAAAAGGCGTTGTGCTCACTCATTGGCTCAGTGGGATGTTGCAACCCCAGTGCCTAACTGGTCCTTATCTCCCTTGAGCAGACAGCACAGTTTGATATGCATCTGTCATATTTGTCAGAAAGAAAAGACACTGCAGTAAGCGCACGATGAGAAAAAAAAAACAGGCTAGCAATACAAACTCACTCCACTGCGGTTTATGAATGACCATGATCATTTGCTAATCTTGCGTGTGTTGTGTCCCAAAGACAAACATGTCTGATGCAGTTATGAGCACATTATGTCACACTCTTGTGTTTGCAGTATTCCTGCATGCGGACATGGCAGTGCACCTGATCATCTGTGCTTACATGCCTGAACAGGTGTACATTTTGGCAGTCATGCTGTCCTGTAAGAAAATTCCAAGTCAAGAGCAGATTGTCATCATTCCATCATGGGCATTACCATGACGACAGATAAGACCCTGTTCTCTTGTCGTCATAGCAGCCTAGCATCAGCTCCATCAGGTGCTGTGGCTAGCTGAGCCTCTGACTGTGCGGGTAGCAGTGTCTATCTGAGGGCTATCTGGCCTGATAAGAGCTGGGAAAGAGACAGCGGAGCGACATGTTTTCCACTGAGCTGCTCGCAGCACTAAAGCTTGCAGAGAATATAGACCGTTGATGGTGAGAAGGTGTAAGTGCTATAAACAGCTTCTCCAAACATCTACGGTGTTCCCAACCAAGGATGATATAGTTAACTGAAATAAAGCTTAGAAATTAAAAATGGATGAGAAAAAAATGTTTCAGTTAAACTCAGTTTTTTATTTCTTTTTGTTTCTGCAGCCTCTGCACCCTATCAAGACAATCATACAAAGACGTAGTTTGATGACGCAGTGAAGCATAGTGAAGGATCATGGGATTTGTCTATCACATTGTTTAAACAGCCAGCATTGTAGATTAAAATCTATCTGACTGACTCAGGGAGAAATGCTCACAGACGAGGTAATGTATCAAAGTTTTGTTCATGATAGTTTAGTCACATTTGCTGACTTCCTCCCTCACTTGCTGACTGGTGATAGGTGACAAAATGAAACACACCGTTTTCCTGAAAAAATTATAAATTCCCTTAGTTTGACAATTATTGGTAACATTTTGAATTATGTAAGTACACAACTTGGAAGGTAAATAACAAAGAAAACTGTTTTTAAACATTTTAATTTAGAAATTTTACATATTGAGAATCTAACTTAAATAAAAATAAAAACCAACAAAAAATTAACAACTGGAACAATTTTGTTTACTTACAAAACTGACTGCAATAAAAAAAAATCAGCAAATGTCTATAGTGTAAGTCTATGTCATTTTATGTCAAAACCTGTCAACACAACGAGCACCTAGTAGACATGGATTTGGAGAATACCATTTTTTAAACTTGGGTATCATAATAACTGTGTCATCTGTCTTCACACTGACTTGTTTTTATTGTAATACCCAGTCTGAACTTCATCTTGACCTGGACAAATACACTCATAACATTACTAAAATTAACCTAAAACTCATAACGAAAATAATTAAAAACAGACTGAATATTTTCTTATGTTAAAAACAGAAGTGAAACAAACAAACCCACTAGTGAAACTAACTGAAACTAAAATGAATTTAAAGCAAAATTAAAAGTGAAATAAAAATAAAAAGACTGTTTTTTTCTTACAAGTGAGCAGGCTAACAAGAGACGCTCAGTGATTCTCTTTCATATCTCATATATCTAATCTCCTCCTTCCCAGTTTTTAAAGGGGCCAAAGGTCATGTGGACAAACAGGTATAATCCCTGTTCTCTTGCTCTGTTTGAGTCGAGTCTCTTCCTCTGTGCTACATTTATGCCTCTGATTGACTTTTAGCCTGCCAAACCACTATTAATTGGCAACACACAAACACATACATACAAACACATTATACGCACATGCACTGATGCATGCACACACAAATACCGAGCATCTAATCCAGTTAATCCACCCTGCCAGTTGAACAACTGGTAACATGGTTAATCAGCCATGTAAAAACAAAGACAAGACCAAATTGGCTGATAGAATTATTCCATTTACCCGTCTGATTAAAACATTTCACCATTGTCATGGTTCACTGGTGATCATCTAAAGAAAAAAACGAAAACAACACATGAAAATTAATTAAAAGTCAGCGATGTAAATGGCTTCATTCAATTATTGGTGCAAGTAACAAGCTTTGTAGCATGATAACTGGCATGTAGAGACACATCACATTAGCTTAGAAGAAAAATAGGGGTTCAGGAAGACACTTTAAAACTCTTTAAAAGGGCAGGACAGCCTTCTTGAAACAGGAGACACTTTCTCCAAACAAGGGAAGCACTCTCCTGAAAGGGAAGAATGAGCAGTTTACGACACAGAGAAATGCTCGCTGGACACGAGCTTGTGCGACCTCGGGTCACTTCCCGACAGCCTTTGCTCCTGGTGTGACATCATAGGCCACATGAGGGGAGAGGAGGGAGCAGGGGGTCAAAGTGAAGTGTGCTGAAACAGTAGGGTGCAGACCGAACTACAAGCGGACAGAGTCAAAGAAAGGCAGAGCGAGACAAAGGAAAAGTGTGGTGGCTGAGAGAGGGCTTTCTGATTCGTTTCCTTGGCAGGATGACAAAACTGTGCGGAATGCAGTGGAGAGGGGAAAGAGAAGTGATCAAGAGCTCAAGAACGAAAAGAAGGGGAAAAAGAGACGACAGACGAGAGGAGAGAGGCCTGCTGAATAAGCCAGGATGGCAGGGCCTTCCATTGATTCATTTCCCCTTTCCCACCATATTACCATTCTGTTTCTCTCTCACTCTCTTTTATAACCTTACAACCATTAGCTGCATGCCCACTGTTTCTTTCAGCATTCAGAAAAGCATCTGTCTGGCCTGGTGGAAGGAATAAAATCAGGTGAGTTGTTGCTCCACGGACATTGAAAACAGAGGCAAGCCAACTAAGCAATGACGGCAATAAAACCTACAAATAAGTTAGACACATGCAAGTGTGCACAGATACGGCAGAGTATGCACACACACATAGAAACAGATAAATTACAGTGAAGGGGGCAACAGGCTGCCTCTGTCATTCACATTTCACAGTGGCCTATCATGGCCAGGCGTACCAGGCCTGTGGCCAACCACTGTTTATGCTCTGGGTAAACACTGCCACCTCGAACACAGGGAGTCGCACACACACACACTCCCAGAGTACCATCCAACAGGCGAGGGCAGTCACACATACAGGCTGTGTGATTAATGGAGTGTGAGCACTAGATATGACAGCATTACTAAGCCTCTGTGATAAAGAGCCACACACAGCCACTCTGTTTCATTACAGCTGTTTTTGTGCTCATCATTTGTGCTCATCATTTGTGTCCAATGATTCTGGACTTCTGTCAAGCCATCGAGGCATTTTGCTCAAAAATGCCACCTTGGCATAATGTTTCATTTTTAATTTGACAGTGATGAAATGCTCTGCTACGGTAAAGTATTTTTAATACCTCCATTATACTTATACAGGCTTACAACTGGATACTGGAAGCAGATCCAAGTTTGAAGGACACACACACACACCTACTCTATTGAAGGAGAGTGAGAACATAAGCAAGTCCAAAATCTCTGTTGAAGATTACTAGTATGTAATCAACTTTTAACCGGTCCAATAGTTAAGCTCATCAATATATTCTGTCCTCAGCGCTGACAGAACTATATCCTCTTATATGAGCATCTCAGTGAAGTGAGCTGCTCCATGTTTACACAGTGCTAAGTCAAGTCATGAGTCATTTGCTCAGTTATTCAACAGTTCGCATGTAGTTTGGCTTCATTATATGCCCATCATGTGACAGCAGTCAGCCAGAGTGCCCCCCTCCACGGCTCCTCTTCCCTCCTCTGCATCTTCTCATGCCCGTCTCTAACACGACCCCCACCCTCCCTCCCCGCCCCACCTTCCACTGGCGCCTGTACGGTTAGTTAGGGATTGCCACAGGACATCATGTGACAAACAAGAAAACACACCCAAACACGCCGCCGAGTGTGCCCGCGCACAGGCACGCACACACACAGCAGCGGACGTACAAGCATGGAAACTACAAGCACCAACATATCCATTCGTCATTCTCCCTTCCATTCACTCTCATGTGGGCTAAGTTGAATGAGCATTTGAGCGCTCCAACAATAGAATCCATTCTACTGGCAGTGTTGAGGCTGTGTGTCCATGTGTGTTAGTTCCAGCAGTGGCCAGACACACCTTGAGGCAAAATGTTATCTCTTACTCACTGTAGTTGCAGCTTTGCCAAATGCAGAATGGGTTACTTCATTTCTTTTTTACGACAAATTAATTTCAGCATCCCATAAATCAGTGATGCAAAACAATTATATTCTTTTCCTTTGACCGTTCTGCTGCCATTCATGTTTTGAGAGAGAGGATGTTTGAGACTTCAAGCACTTTGAATTATTACGGAGATTTCTCCATTTTGCGATGTACTGATGTTGAAAAAAAAGGAAATGTTAATATCTTGAAAGGGAGCCATTAAATGGATAGCACTTTGCTGATCCCAATACTTATTACTTGACCTCCTTACCTACAGTAACCCACCCAGCCTCAATTTTGCTTACACCCCCTACCCCTCCTCACTTTCCCTCCTTGTCTGGCAGATCTCCAAAGTCTGAAACTCTAGACAGCGCTGGTTCTGCCCTTTCTACAAAATTTAGGAAGTCATTAGCAACATCAAATCATTACTTGAGGAAAAGAGAGAGAGAAATGCGTGGGGGTCGATGGCGGGCTGGTGGGGCGACGACGAAAGAGAGCAAAAGAACAAGAGAAAGAACAAGACACACATAGGAACAGGGAGAGATATCCAGTTTCTCCTGCTCCCAGTCACTCCATTACAATAATGTGCAGGGACCTATTTTACTAATACATAATGGAATGATATCCATAATAAAAAGTAAGTTAAATCACCGACCAAGAGGGTTACTGCACTGGATGCAACTACACACTCTCAGTGTAGAAAGATTTTGCCTGGCATAGGAGCACATGTACAGAAACAAAAAGAACAGAACAAGCTTGCAATAACTGCACAAACATCCTTAATGCCTGTTTGCTGTGTGAACTAAAAGATCACAAAAATGTAAATGAGACCAAGTGACACTGCCACCTGTTAGGTTTACAATAAAGGCAAATGATTCCTCTTTTCAGGCCCTGCAATACTTCTGCTTTCTTTAACTCTCTCTCTCTCACTCACTCTTGTTACTGCACTGTCACCCCAACACTAATCCAGTTCAAATGTAAACAGGCTTAGGTCTTCATTCCTCACTTAAACCATATCAAATGTATCAAAGCAGAGGCTCAGTGGTGTCCTTGGCTACAGAGGGGTCAGGCGGGGGCCAAACGGGGCCACACACTCTACTCAATTAGTCAAAGAGTCAGTGGGTCTGACTGACCAACGCTGTGTACAAGTGTGTGTGGCAGACGGAAACGGTATGTACATGTCCATAACTCCGTCTGTCTACACAGTCCAATTTATATCTAAGTGTGTAATCATATGTGAGTGTGTGTGACTGAATGTAAATGGTGCTGTGTACTGGGTTAATAGGTCAGTTCACGGTTATAAGGGCCATGAGTATGTGTATATAATTGAGTGTGTGTGTGTGTTTGTGTGTGTGTGCCTAGCAGAGACACAGAGTCTCAAAGCTGCATCAACCAAAAGGGAAAATATGTGAAAGGGTTGTCTGCAGGCTAGGAACAATAATGCAGTTTGTGTCTGCAGCAATGTTATTTCTCTGGTTCAGTCAGCAGCCCTGCATTGGCCTTGAGCATCGCGTCTTTTTCCAGTGACCCTGAATATCCTTTTTTTCCTTTTAAATATAACACATATATTAATTGCCTCTCAGATAAGAGAAAATTGCCTTTTATGCACTTATTTAAGTTACTTCTGCCTTTCAGTTACTATTTGTTTAACAAGTATCTTTAAGAGCAAAGCCACAAGCTGTTAGCAGAAAATTTACAAGTTTACTAGATACTAAAGATAAGAGCAAAATTTGTCCATTTTGTTTGTTTGTTGTTAAAATCTACCATTAGTGTCCCATTTTTTAAGATATAATGTGGCTATTTAATTTTCTCCCTGAAGGGATTCTTGCTTCTGACATAAAATGGTTTTCCCAAGACAAAATCCTTGTATCTACTGTTTGACCTCTCTAACCATAACAAGTTGGTTCATTCATGGTTGTTACATATGTGGGAAAACTGTCATTATTGTTTTCTATCGTGCAACAGCAGCAGAAGCAGAAAGATCCCAGGAGACTTGAATAACAATTAGTTTTTCTTGTCAAGCACCTATCTCATCAGCTACAAATATCTTATTGCTCACATTCCCAAGCTTGAGCCAACCGGACACAATCAAACTAATTAGCAAAAGCCAAACCACAGTTAAGCTCCACAGTTAAATCCAGACTCGACTGGACTGAATTAGTTCTGATCGAATACAAAAATGTCTAGGTTTTTATTGAATTGTCATTAGAGTGATTTTTCCCCAGTCAAATCACCACAGTTTATGCAGCAGGCTTCCCTTAGGGGCCTTCTGGTAAAAGGGACCCTCCTTCCGATCTCAATCCCAAACCCATCACTCTTCTTCAGGCACTCAACTGTCAATCTGAGCCTGATCTGGGAACCCGCTCTTATCTGATCCCCCAGGGCTCCCTTGGGGGGCTGGAGGGGTAGAGATGGGGCATCCCAGCCAAGCCAAGCCAAGCCAAACTGTGTCGGCATATTCCCCCACCCACCCAGCCAGCAAAAAACCCCCCCCCCCCCCCAAAAAAACCCCACAGCAGCTACTGCACAACTTTCACCAATAAAAATGTTAAGGCTCATAAAATGGTTTTAAATTGTGTTGAAAATTTATTAGCCATAAAAAATTACTATGAACCTTTTGTAAATTAGTAATTCCAGTGGAGAGTAAGTATAGAAATATTCAGGTAAAAGTATCTCAGTTTTTCTTTAGTATAGTGACTAAATATAGTTTGTTACTTTCTATAAGTAATAATCTCAAAATATCAGATATGACTGTGAGTGACTCCCTTGACAAGTATACATGTTACATCTATTTCCTCTTTTTTTCTTAGTTTATTTAAAACATCATGACATGTTTAATTAAAAAAAACATATCAGACTTTTTTAACAGATAGAAGATAAATTCCAGTCTAATATTTGGATAAAAGGAAAATTGTGAGTATAAAGACCTTTTGCTCAGTTGGATTCTCCATGTCTACAAACATTTTACACTGATGCAGATGCAGAGTTAGTTTGTTCTTTTTTCTCTTTTGGACCAAAAAAAAAATCACAAGCATTTAAATTTTTTCTGGAAAAGGGACTGGTACTCCAGTAGTATCAAGACATGACTGCTTCAATTTAACAGGAAAGTTAGGTAAGATTTAGAGCAAACAAACTCAACACAAGGTTCACTCGGTGGCTGTTATGGAACTCTCAAATGAAAAACATGATCTTCTTTAAAGATGGAGTTGCACTTATTTAAAGCTTTGTTTTTCTGACCTCTCTAGGGACTGCCATGTTATCAACATACAGATTACATTAGTTTTTGTTGTGTTTTTATTAAGGAACCAATAAATGCCAGGTAGGATGCACAGCATGCATTTGCAATCATTTCAATCATCTTCCTCATTCTCTTTTCACATCTTCATCAGCTGCCAAATAAAGGGAAAAATCGCCAAAAAATGACTTTAAGGAGCTGGTGATATAAACTTCCCGATATTTTTATGATATTTTAAATGATATTTATATTTAAGTAAAAGTCTTTGTCAGCGTGTTTGTCAGCCTCTCAGTGTGTATGACATTGTATCTGTGTGTTGACTTGTCTCCTTCTCTTTATCAACAGGCTCCATCATGGAGAAATAAGCTCTGTCAGGTCTTGTGGCTAATCGTCCCAAGGCTCGTCCATCAGACACAGATTCAGTTGGAGCCTTTTAATTAATAATGCCGTTTATCAGGGAGGAGGGTGGGGGTTGGGGTGGGAAGGTGGGGTGGTTTGGCTTTGTAATTGGGATGCCTGATTAGGCTCCAGAGGAAGCTTTTAAGCCAGCAAGGTTATCAGTGCTCCTCCCTCTGCCTGTCATCATCTCCCGTTTTCCTTCGCTCTTGTCTGATCACTTTTATATTATTATCTCCCCCTGCTGTTTCTTCTGTCTTTCCTGGTCTAATCTACTCTTTGCTGCCTTCAACAGGTGTCTGACATGACATTCCTGCAGTGTATTAGAAATCTCATTACATAATATTTCACATTTTTATACATCGTTGTACCACCTTCCTGCAGCCTCAGCCTGAGCCGGACTAAATACTGCAGAAAGTGAGGCTCAGCACTCAGAGAGCTGGACAGCTCCTGTCCAGTCAAATGTGAATAGAGACTTATTGATCCCAGCAGGTTGTGGTTAGGGGGGGACCTAATGCATTTACACCCTGCTATACTCCCTCTACACATTCTGTTTGTCCCTCTTAATTACAGCCACACCATAACGGATCCATACAACTCCCCTGATACTCAATGACTTTCTCTGGGCTCTTCTTTTTCCCCCCACCCATCCTATTCACCCCCATTTCCCCCTTTTCTCCTCGTTTCTCCCCCGCCCTCAGCCACTCTGTCCTCTGTGATCCCTTGGGTATTTTCTCTAACGGTAGTGTTTCTAAGGCCAGTTTGTTGTTGGCATGGTTGATGTATTTTGGTGTGCAATGATGTGTTCTTTCAAATTGATTCAAATTGACCAATAGTGCATGTCAACAATGAGGAAACACCCACAACTGTCAACTGAGGCTCCATGTTGTTTGCGGGCTGAGTTTCTGTCACTTGTTCATAAAACCAACATTAGATATAATAATTGGATCAGATTCTGCTCATTACATCAAGGATATCGAGCATTCTATCTTGATTTTTAATTTTCTAAATAACCACAATGTAACTGCAAGATAAGTGAGTTCAATAACCAGAAACATAAATTCAAATGATCTGAATTTCATCATACAGACATTTAGGGACCCTATGTAAACTGTGCATAAATTTATAGGTGAATGACCTCTAAAAGAATGTTAGAGCTCAGCAAGAAAACAAAGACACTGATTCGGGTATCAAACTAAGAGAAAAGTGAGTGGAAGGGAGACGAGACAGTGTTTAAGTTTATTGTTGTGAATTACTGTGTCCGACACATCAAACAACACTTTTGTTGGTGTAGGACTAAAACGTATCTTCCTCCCTTCCTACTTCCATCTCTGCCTTCCTCTCTCTTGGTATGCTGTGATCTCTGAAGAACGTCCCACCCTGTCTCTGTCTCAAACTCTTTACCCCACCTTTACTTTCTCAAAGATTTGTCTTCAAAACGATTTTCTTACATTTACTTACATGCTCTGAACTTGTTTTAACTCCCACACACTTTTTCACCCAATCAGAGAAGCACTGTGCTGCTTTCACTGTGTAACTAACTCAATTAAGTGAAAACATCATTAAAAAGAACTGATAGTCCAAGCTAGTTCTTCTTATGAAACCAAAGACACACATTCAGATGACTAACAGCAATAACAAATGAATCATTGTGGATAAAAACAAAGCAAGTTTCTTTCCATCTCATAAAACACTTTAATGTCCCATGTGACTAATATTTAACAAGGAGATAATGGTGTTAGGGGTTGTGCTGGGGGGATCTGTGATCTTTGTCTGCCTGTTTAGAGAAGAAATGTAAATCATCGGAGAATAGTCTTAAAATGTGACACAAGAGAGAGCCAGATAAGAGAGGTAGGGAGGGAGTGCTGGGCCCAAGAGATGAGAGTGTACATACCAGTCTGTTTATGACAGTGATTATTCAAACACTTAACCTGACACTTTCAAATGGCTTTATTCCTGTGGGACAGCCCTCTCACATTGTTACCGAAATGTGTGATTCTGCTCTGGTATGAAATGAAAGAGTTCTCATATAGCTAAAAGTCAGAGTTAGTGGATTATTTAGTTTAGTTTATTAGTTTACTAAATTTATTTACGTCAGAGACCTAATTTCCATCTGCAGTTTCTGGGCAGGAGAAAAAAAACAGAAAAACAAAAAAGACAGATCATACCCATAACTTTGCTACAAATACACAAGCAACCTATCACTACAGACACAGGTGTATGCTGATAACACCCCTACACAAAAACACACTCCACAAAATTTAACATAAAACAGAACAAAAATATCATAATATTACTTAGAAACATCCATGTCGACAGGTCTCTTTTGTTAGTCAGTTTTTTACCTACACAGCAAAAGATGCTGAAGTTTCTGAAGGATTTTAGATTGAAAGTGAGCTTATTTATTCTTTAACAGTTTTTAAAGAAAAAGTTAATTGTGCAAAGGTGGAGCCCTGTTTAGGGATACTGCAGTCTCCCTTAGAAGCAGACCTTGAGGCTCTGCTCATTTGATCAGATTGAAGCTGAACAAAGCTCCTTATTGTCAGAGGAGCAGTATATTAAATATTGTTTGCACTAAATGAACATCTGAATACAAACATTATACAAACATCAGCCATTTTTATTCTCATCATTGTGAATATTTGACAAATCACAATAATGATACAGTGATGATTTCCTGTTGGGGATAACATTTTTAGACTAGTTTGTGAGGTGACCTAATAGGTTCAAAGGTAATCCTGCTTGTCTGCAACCAACATGATACGCAATAATGAAGATAAAAACTTCACTGCAATGAATAATGATTTATCTGTTGTTCACTGACATAGGTATTTTGATAAGTTCTTTGTTTTTTTTTGTTACAAAAATACATGGTTACTGTTTTCTTGATATTCAGAGGGAGACATAAGTAACTGAGGAACTTTTAACTTATTAATGACAATTTGGTAGCAACTTGTCCAGGGTTTTTCCAATGTGCATGTAAGACTGTCTGCATAAATCAGGCTCTCCACACCGTCACACACAGATGGAGGATCACTGATGTATGCATGCCAGCAACGGTCCCAGGATCAAACCTGACGCAGGCTTTAAGAGGTGATATTTTATCCCTTACTCTTTATTTACTGAGTAGATTTTCATTGCATCCTAATAAAAAATTATTTCGTAAAAAAGACAGAATTGATCTCAGCTCCACAAAAAATCTAAAAACTACAAAAAAACCTACTCTGAACTCATCAAATACATAATACTGGATAAGAAATTTTCACTTAATATCTGAACAGTTGTGAGTTGTTTGCTTAAGTTGAGATTATCAAATTTGGTCATAATACACCAATGCAGTCCTGGCAAAACATATAAGCAGAGTAAGTGTCCACAGCCACCGGCACAATAAAAAAAAAAATCATCTTTCTCTCTTTAACTTTTATTGTAGCTTGTTTTGTCACAAATGTATAATATAATAGTAAGTTTTTCCAGGTATTTGTTAGCACTTACTTACAGTGCACTATTCCCACAAGAGTTTCTGCCCACCTCACATTTAAAAAGGTTAAGAAAAAAAGGCAACTAAACAACAAATATAAAGTTAACTTTTTAAACAAACAGTATATAACTGTATGGCTGCAGAATTTTACCAAAAGTCACAGAGAAGTCACCAAGTATTTTTTTGACGAGCGTATAAGTTGGCAGTAACTTGTGAAGCTACACTTTTTTTAGAAATTACTGGTAGCCACTATTTTAAACCACAACTGTTGGTCCTCTAACATCCCTCTGCTTTGGTTTGGTGTGGTCTTAAGTGGTTGGATCAGGGTATTCTGTCCTGCGGCCCATCCGCTGACTGGCTCTTAATCTAGTTAGGGCTGAGGGGGTCTGGCGTTTCCCGTCTTGGCTGAGCAGGCTGCGCTAAATGAGGTTTTTACTTGCCCTAGGGGAGCCCAACTTTAATGGAGCCTGGTAAATGAATATATGAAGAAGAGAGGCAGACCAGTGCAGGGATAGCTTCTCGGACCAGAGGAGAAGGTTGGATAGTGACAGTAATCAACAGGTGAAGTGATCAGTCAGTCTATTGATCAATTAAATGTCAGTCCATCTCTTTGTTTATCAATACCAATGCTGCCTTTTAAGAAGCAAGGAGTCAAAAATGGGCTGATGTAGCCAACAGCCAACAGCTGCAGTCATTAAATAAGTCAAATAAGGCAGTGGTAATGCAGTAAAACTCTCAGAGAATGAACATGGAGGCAGCAGAGGTCTATGTACTGTTCAGTGCACTTCCTCTCTTCCACTTCTGGAAAAAAACTATTGTGTTTAAATGTATTTATAAGCTGATGTCACAGTTGCGGCAGCTCGGAGCCCTTTGGTACAGTTAGAAAATAGCTCCATCTGTATTCCTGCACTCTTTCTCCCTCACACACACACATACAGACTCACAAACAAACAGCCCTCCACTCCACCCTTTCCCACTGGGTCCATGGGATGGGCAGTGGGCTCAGGGGAAATGAGGTAACACATACACACCCACCCACACACACATATACACACATATACACACACAGAAAACATGGTGGCAGTGTAGCGCCATTCAGGCCTCTGTTCTGCTCTGTCCATCAAAGCTGTCAATCTCAGGGCATTTCTCATTGCCCCCCCTCCACTCAACCATTTCCCCAACCAGACCTCGACCCACCTTTTAAGGCCCAGAATATTTGGTCCTGTCGGTTGCCATGGGAACCATCCAGATGTTGGCCTCTGATTAGCTGGCGACGGTCAAATGAAATCAGAAGAGGTGTGATAAGATCAGAGGGCGACAGAGACTCGGAGAGTGGTGGCCGCGAGCGGTAGAGGGGTGTAAGGGGTAGGGTGTGGGGTGTGGAGGGGGGAGGAAGTCATAGAAAGGGTTGGGGGTGGATGGAGGGGGTGGCGGGATGGGGTGGGGGAGGCTTTGCAAGTGGTGTGCACACATTCACACGATTTTATGCAATTCGCTGGGGAGTGCTATTTTTGCCACTAAACACTTCAATTTCAGTCTGTGTAATCTTGGCAACCTATAAAAGTGGCACCAATTTTCACTCACTCAAAACCAAACAATAACACTCTGTGTTTGTTTTCTAAATGAGAGTGTGTCAAGAATATTTGTACTGAGTGACAACAGAGCACCTTTGACTCTTCGACTCTCCTCTGAGAGAGTCAAAATAGAAATAAACAGATGAAGTGGAGCAGCCTGTTTATCCTATAGAGAAGTTGATTTTGAGTGACCTTTATGACTCAGAATTTGCAGTCAACGCTGTGCTTTCCATCCAATGAGGTTGATTCTGCCAGTGATATGAGGAACACAAACTGCACAATCAAATGGCTTTTACACAAACTCCAAAACAGCACTTCTACTCTTCTCTACCTGTCCCGCGAGTACCTAATCACATTCAAAGTCCCATTTCCTGTCAATGAAATTACATTAAACATTTCCCTTTAGGTCCTTGTCCAAAGTGACCCCAAACTCGCTGAGACTGATAAGGGTGCTAACTAGGTAAAGGCTCAAGCACTTCCCAGTGTTCAGTCAATGAAAAGAGCCAGAGTGAAGGGAGCGCAGGGGAAGCTGGGCCCTGGCCCTACTCGCTCCATTTTCCAATAAAGTCCAGCAATCAGATCAGTGCTGCTTTAAATGGACGACTTGATGGCAGCAGGCTGCATTAGCCGCTGGTGTCCTCCCAATCCGATTAAACAGACAGTGACAGTTTCCAGCCAGAAGAGCAGGTAACACACACACACATACACACACACACAAACAGCAAGGATGACATTTTTTCTATTTAAATATATTAAGGCTCACATGTGCACAGACATGAACTTAAGTTTGAAGAAATAGAAAGGTAAGGACATTATATGGGATCACACACCCATACACAGTGTCACATACAGGCAGGACCTCTTGTGGCCACTCTGGTGCTAATTGGACAATCTGTGGCAGATGTCATTATTGTTGAGCAGTCAGTCACTTGATGGTTCCAGGTTGTTGTCCAGTCATTTGGGCATATTAGCAGCTCCTTCACTGCAGAGGTCATGCCCCAAGGCTACGCTGAGTGTGTGTTTGTGTGTGTATGCTTGGACAGATGTATGTAAGGTTGTTTGAGTGGGTGATTTATGCAAGGAAAAAAAACGACTCTCTCTCTTTCTAATGGCTCCCCTGCTTTGAGGACCTGCCTTTTACGGTCACATTATTACCCAAGATTGTTTTTATGTACACAATGGAGTACTTTTCTGCTGTGCACGTGCCTGACATGAGAACCTGGCAACAAGCTGCTAAGTGCAACAGGCAGTGTCGTAAAAATGGTTGCCATACCTCAGATAGCTAAAACCTCTTTTAGGGTAGCCGCTCTTCCTCAGGACTTACAGCGGAGAGAATGGTCCCTCAGTGTGCTTATCAGGTAAAATAAACCTCAATGATGCAAAGTAATGGCTGAGTTATACGAGAATGGATGTGTAAGTTAGAGACTGGAAACTCTGCTTCTTATCACAGGGCTAGACGGAGAGGAGTGAGACTCTACTTAACAGATTTAGACGGTCAGTGAAGCCCAGCACCTGGACAGACGGGAGGAGAGCCGCATCTCAGGTTACAGAGCAGCCTAAATGAGGGAGATATAAAGGAAACCTGGACATGTCAAGAGTGGTCAGCAGTTCAACTTTTAGCTACAAGGCAAGCCAAACATCTGTATTTATGATTTCCATTTCTATTTTCCCCTTTGTAATCCACAATTTCAGCAGTTCCATTGTTCTGATCTCCTCTTGCATTTTTTTGGTGCAAGGGCTACATAACAGAAAAAATGTAATGGAGATGGAAAGATTTAAAAGGAGTTTACTCATGCATAACTCTGTTAGCTGATAGAAGCAGACCACCGGCTGTTTTTTAGTGTTTTATGTTGGAAACACATTTGTGCAGCGCTGCACTACCTGACGCTTTCTGATCCTGTGGCTGATGATGGACTGCGGATCAGCCAGTTAATTTAGGCCAGATAAAAGCCTCTCATCTCCGCCGAGGTAGATTACTGTAATAGCAGCCTTTCTCATCTTTTGATCTTTTTTACTGCTGCGTCGGTTCATTTGCATGTGTCAGAGATACAGCTTTATTTAGGGTGCTTATTAATGGGAACAGGAGGGATTCTAGATACTAAAACCTGAGGCAGATTAGCACTGACCCCCCTGGATCTCACATGCTGTTCCTTCACATACATTTATGAGCATATTATCTGTGCGTGCAGGTACACTCACATCTCTTAAAACTGTAAATACACACACAAACATACACACACACACATACACATACATGAGTAAGGTGTACACAGACACAGATAATTTAATAACAGTGTATGCACGCAAACAGCTTACAAAAAAGTACACAAACATATACACATAGCATATTTACAGTCACGCAACAACACACACACTTAAGAAAACACAAATATTCCTTGATGCCTGCCCCTTACTGACAGCATGTTGGACTTCTAAGCATTTTCTCAGGCCTCGGTCTGTCATCCTCCTGTCTCTCCCCGGCTGCTTCGCTCCGGCAGATATGGTCGATGTGGACGTGTACTTTGTCCAGATCATCCGTGAGATGAGATGAGAGGAAGTGGGGGGTATTGTTCTTCCTGTGGCGCTAAGCCCCTGGGCGATTACCCTGTCAGGAGGGAGAACTCAGCTCCGGCGCCGACTGCCACAAACCAGCGCTAAATCCCAACTGATCGCAAAAGAGGCCGATTTTACACTTTAGATTCCTCCCATCTCTTAATGCGGCCGATGAGGCAGAGGATCTTCGCCTCTCCCTCATCTTATCCGCTGCTGCTATCCTCCTCAGCCGGTGGCGTCAACCCCTAAGCTTGCGCTGCGGGGATAAGACTCAACGCCTTGTCAGGCCAGATCAATGTGATTTTACAATGCAGTCCGAAAGAGGGGCCCATATAGCCAAGCATGGCAAAACAACAGCACACAGTCCCCTCCACATGCTCGAACACTGCTCCAAAGTCACTCTTACCACCTCTGTGTATCAAGCTTGCTAAACTTAGATACCATAATCTAACAACAATGTTGTACACAAAACCTGCCAACTGCATCACCTAAATCTGACTACCTCACACATACCTCCACTATCTCTCCTGCTTTCCACTCACTATCTTTAAGTTTATCTGGGGGGTTGATCTCTCTGAATGCCTCATTGAACTCCTCCATCGGTTTATCTTATCTGTTTTCTCAGAAACACTCCTCGGGACAGTTCTTCAAATTCCTCCTCAAGTCATCAAAGCATTTCTTTTTTTTCTTGCAGAGATCTCCTGAGGATACTTCCCCTGAAGATGACACTGTCGAGTGTGTGTGTGTGTGTGTGTGTGTGTGTGTGCAAAACATGATGTTTATGTTAAAAAGAAATAATATTGACACAGTAATTGTGGTATTGCATAATTCAGACAGTGGCGTGGTCAATAACATTATTATTAGGTTTTATATTGCATTTTCTTCTATAAAACACTAAAAGGGTCATTTTTGTTGGGAAAAGGCTCAGGGGCAAATTGACTAAAAGTGAAATGACAAAAAACAGAAGTATCGTTCCCCATCAGAGCATCCAGCTGCATGATTTCCTGTTAGAGTTTGATTATCATATAGGGCCATACTAATATATCATCCCCTCCCTCTCTTCTCCTCTCCTTCCCTTTACTTTTACGAGTGACAGTTGGGAATAAAGTAGAGCGTAAATCTCTGGCAGTAATAAAGCTGCTCAGGCCAATGTTCCTTCCTAATGCTGGTTCGTCTCTCGCTCATCACAAATTTGTATTTTTTACAAGACAAGCCCTGACTGCCTTTCATTGCCCCTACTAAGTCATCTTCAAGTGTCAGCTCTCCATCCAGCTTTAAGAGTATTGGGAGATCTATGGTCTAGCATAAACACATCCTCACGAGCGGCAACACATATTAGAGAGACACATAAATGCAAAGAGTGCTCAGTGCTAGGTCCTACAGAGAAACACACTTCAACTTTTCAAAACACAACCTTGTACTTGTGAGGTCCCACACTTACATAAACATTCCCTGGCCCTGTACCCTCACTTTAACTATTACAATGAATTGCCTCACTTAACCTTTTCTTTAAGTCTTACTTTAACCTTAAATCCATGTCTGACCTTTTAAATAGTTTTTTTAAGTTGCGAGGACTGGCCAACCTTCTCTCTTTCCTTAAATGTCCTCACTTTGTTGGTAAAATATGTGTTCCCACTATGTAGCAAGCACAAGGGAACTCCTACATAGGAAGACACAAACAAAAACACATAAACATAACCAAACATGCACGCACACATATAAACACAGATTAGGGTCACTTTGGGGACACTGTCGTGACTTTCATTCACTCCCTGAAGACCAGCCCTAACCCCAGTACTACTTGCCTTACCTTAACCCTGACCTTGGTCATTGCCCTAAAAATAAGTTATATTCCAACTGGGGACGTGGCTTTTGTCCCCAAGTGCACCAGCCCTTCCAAAATAAGTGGTCTTGAAATGTGTCCTCAAAAGTAGCAAGTTGTAAGTCAAAGTCCATAAATACACAGAACACACACCTACACTAACACTCACACACTGTTCCCTTTGCCTGACCACATTCCTGTAAAGGGCAATCATGAATCTCGGCCAGGAATTTGAGTCGCTGGTAGAGAAGCCTGTGGCAGCACTCCTCCTATCCCCTATAAAGTCATCCCTGGGTGGGCAGAAGAGCCCCACAACTCCCTGACCTTCATCCATCAACCAGGAGGGAGTACTTGCCTCTGCTCACTGACTAGATCCTAAATCCATCTGCCAGTATGCAGCACCAGCCTTCACACACACACACACACGCACACACACATACACACACACACACACACACACACACATCACCTGTACTAAACCCAACACATATCCTACACATACCCCACAGCAGCATCTAACCGGTCTGAGGCCCACAGGTGTCGAAACATGCCGTAACAGCTCCAAACACACAGCCCACGACTATCTAATCAGTCAGCTGTTAGATAATGCTGTCAAGTGGTCAGCTTTTTAGCTCCTGACTTATTGCTTACTAATCCCCTTTGTACTCCCAATTTATAGCAACAAAAGAGGGCAGATTGTAATTCCTTTGAGAAAACTTGTGAAGGGTCACAAGAGCAGCATGTGAATGATCTAACAAAGCAAACAAAATACAAGAGTAACCGTGAATGATTTGATTCTTGGCCTGAGTTGTGCAAGCATGACTCTGCTTTCAGAATCAGCATCTTTTGGTCCAAAGTCAGAGAATCTAGGTGTACAATGGTGGGTCTAATGGGACTGAAATTATTCCTCAAAGCATTACAGTATATAAATCACAAAAAAAACTTTGCTCTGACTGGTGTTAACTGACTTAACTCACTGAAAAAGTGATCTCTGACACAGCAGACCTCTGATTTATTAATAAAGCTTATTTCATAATGACACAGAAGTGTTCACTCCACTTCATACATTCTACCCAACACCCTGGTCATCACTCATCTGGTATCATATTAAGCTTGAAAAACTTGACATTCACAGTGACTCAGTGAACAGAACATCAAATGCACCCCGACATGTTTTTAAAAATAAAGAAAGACAAACACTTGCGTTTACTGAGATGCTGTTTAATTTTGCTAAGATACAGTGCACAAGAGTGATGCTTGTATCTTGCATGCAGTCCTGCTTGTAACTGTGCACACAGCAGGCTCTTTTTACAGCACAGATTTAGAGACAGGTTACACTAAATCAACAGTGAGCCAGCTTGATTAGGTTCTTGCTTTGTTTATAGGCCCTGACACATTAAACCAACGGTCAGCCATCGGCCAGTATCGGCAAATAATGAATGCCTGTCACCCCAGCTTTTGTTGCTTTGCATTCTTAGCTAAAGTCTGCTCATGTTGGCAGCTTTTTTGCCAATTCAGCATGTTGAACGGATGAAGAGCCTGTTAGTGACAGAAATACTCTGATTGACTTTTCCTCCATACAAACAAAGAAGTAAAGCAAAACTTAGCAAAAGCTTCTTTATCATAACAACGGCTAATGAACACATAAAAAAACACAAATTTGCTCTTAGAAAGTACTACGAAAAAAACAGTTGTCACATTATCAAACTTTGCCGCCAGCTACTCACTGACCTAAACAAAACTCCCTCTGAAAGTTCCCTACCTCTGTGTCCCACGGTGAACTCTTTTTTTGGGAAAAACTGATGGTGTGAATCACACTTATTTCTTGTAGAGGCTCAAAACATTATTGTACACACTAAGAGTTCTCTCACAATTTCTGAGACCAGTCCCAACAGCAACTTGCCATTAAAACCTGAAAAAAGTCACTTAGGACCTGAAAGGATTCTTCCCATTAAAAGTGGTTCACTGGAGTAAAAGTTTGAAACACAGTATCAGATAGTCACTTGGCCATTCAGAGCATGTAAGGTCAGACAAACACAGACCCAAAGGCTGCCACAGTGTCAGAAACCAAGAAGAGAGCTCCTCAGTGGTATGTGGGAAAACACTCCTACATGTAGCCTTTAAGAACAAAGCATTAAAGTAACACGGGTTTAATACATATGTGGGGACATGGACACCTAAAACATAATGAACACACACAAAACACAGATATCAGTGCTCCTCAAGTTGATCTGAGCCTGTTTCTCACAGAGGTGGGACTGTGGGAACCATGCTGTCACTTCCTGTGCCCGCGGGCCTCAGCCAATCGTCATCTGATAAGAGGCACGGCTCTGCCAATCAGAGCTGGACCCCAACTTCACATGATGGGGCAGGGGACGCGATAAGGACATAACTTGCCAGTGAAAACGTCTTGATCTCAATTGTACCCCCTACAACCCGACCCTCTCCTCCCTTCCCACCGAAATAGTTGTTTGGAGACAAGGTTTCTTTTTGTCTTTTGCCCATAATTACGCTCCCTTTCATCTGCCCCCCTGTTCCCCTTGACCTCTACTCTGGGGTCAGTGGCCAGGATATCCCACTCTCCTCCGACCAATAATGTGCCTTTTAGGGTGGATGAAGAGGGGCATTCATGCCAGGGCAGACAGGAGAGCAGCGAGGAGAGTAATCACTCCATCACACTCTGCCCCCGTCTGTCCCAGCTCCTGCCCAAACACCCAAACAACTCGCCTCGCTGCTTACATCAAAGACCTGGACCCGGACTGCAGCCTCAGCTTCAGCCTTGCGCAGCACAGAGGACGACTGTGTCAACAACCAGGGAAAAGCACAGTGGTTCACCAGCATAGCTGTAATCTCAATGGAAATCCCCTGAGAGTTTCCGCAATCACGTTTGATGACACCGTGAAGAAGTTTGTTGTGATTCAAAGAATTTAACTCACACGTTTACCTGGAAGCACACTGATTGCACACACATACTGAAAGAAAAAACATACACACCATAATTGTCATCAAACAGACTTTTAATAAAAGGGTCTGAGCAGCCAGGGACCCACACAATGAGTCATTAAGGAAGTGTGTGTGAATCTTGGGGAATTTTCCATTAGCCAGTCCTTGGCCAGTCAAACCTCACATACAGTACATTAGCATTGTTCCTGAACAGCAATCACAGGTGGTGGTCTGGCTTATGAACCGGTCCCTGGACGCTGTCTGCAGCTACACTAGCCTCAGTCAGGTTATGTCAACACAGCAAATGTATTTTAAAGGGGAGCGCGCCAAAAGAGTGTCACAGCATGTCTATTTGTATCTGTCTAGTTTAACTTTACTGTAAAATGTTGGAGGGCCTATCTTAACCCCGCATGCAAAGAACAATAAGCAAAGCGTGGGGCAGTATCTTACAACATTCCTTAATAAGAGCTGAAGAATGACTGGAACTCTGCCAAAATCCTCCACTCTGTCAAAAGTTCTGCAGCCTCACTGATACACTGACCGACTGTAGTGACATACAGTAACATGTACTGTATAAAACTAATACTTGCTTTCCCTTTAAAAGTGTGAAGTTTTCAGCCAAAGAGTTTTTTTTTGTTAAAGATATGTAACATCTTTGGTTTGGAGCATTAATGAGAAAATTATTCCCGTCAGAAATTTAAATAAAACATAATATATACAACAGCAACGGTGCTATGCTCAACTTTCATCAGCAGTGTTGCCTCGTGCAGTCGCTCAACCTCAGCCAGTCCGCCTGCAGACTGGAATTTCACTGTGATCAATAGCTGGATTAATTGCTGAAAGGGTGGGGGGTTGGGGGGTGGAGTAGGAGGAGGAGAGCAAGGAGAAGAAAGAGGGAGGAGGTCGTCACAGAGCCTCAGGCAGGGGAGGGTTTTCAAAAGGTGGGGGTTAAGATGGTGCTGACAGGCAGGGAAAGCTGAAGGGAGTGAGCGGAGGGAGGCTGAAGTTGGAGAAGCAAGAGCTGGAGAGAGAGAGAGAGGGAGAGAGAGAGAGAGCCTCAACCCCCCTCCACCCTACCCCACCCCAGGTCACCTGGCAGCGTGCAAGGCGGCGGGCCGTCAGATTAGAATCTGAGAGGGGGAGATAACGAGTTTATTGCCCCCTGGACGGGGCTGTTGGAGCCAGGGAAGGAGGAGGACAGGCCAAGCAGGCCAGGGTGGGAGGCTGAATGGTGGTGGTGGTGGTGAGCATTTGTGTTTGTTTTAACCTGGGGAGATGGATGCAGCCAGGCAGGGTCTTTATGAAAGAGCACCACAGCAGGGCAGTAAAACACACAGGCAGCATGGTTAGAATACCAGCAACACCACCAGTTACAGCAGCTCATCCATCACAGCCTCATCACATAAACACACTTGGATATGCACGTGTTCGGAGAGGCGCACATACACAACCTTGTAATCTGTGTGTGTGTGTGTCTGTGTTTTTCAGTGGATTGGTAAGAAGTTGCACAAATTAATTGTCAAGTGCTCAGTAAATATCTGATATTGCCAATAATTATAATGGTTGCCATTTCCGCCACTGTCCTAATTTGTGAGGCTTGGGTAAATTCATATCCGAGGGGCCTGGTAGGAATACCACCTTCTCATTGATCAACAGTGTGTACTTTCATGTTATCTCCTGAGTTATTGGAAATGGGATAAGCCCGATCCTATTACAAGCAAACAGAATAACGTATGAAATCTGTATGTATTTCACACCACTGTGATCTCTGGTCACTGAATTCTGTGCACGTATTGGGAAGCTGTATTAGCTTTGCGTGTCTGGCCCAGGCGCTGCAAGAGAGATAAGGGAAGCGGATATGAGAAATATGAAAAATAGCACTGTGATAGGATGATCAGTGAGAATGAGCAATACCGGCTGCAGTGACAAATGGGACAGGCAGCCAAAGAGGAGAGCAATGCAAAACGGCATTAGAGCCAAGGACAGAATGATTTTCCAAGAGGAGTGGAGACGAAACATACTTTCTTAGGATGAACAGGTCAATAATAACCTCCTGATATCAGTCATTTAGTCATATTCCATTCCAAGTCATCTACTGGAGTCTGTTTAATACTACAGCATGCTCAGTAGCACAGGTGCTGCAATTTTGCTGCATGAGTTACACCATAATACAACGGATTTTAAGCCTGCAATGTAATGAAGTTTCTAAATTAAAAGGATGTGAGCAAAAAACAATGGCAGCACCAGAAAAGTCCTGCTTTAACTCTTTCTTCTTAATATAATCTAATATTACGAAGATGAGATTATATTACATGGTATGTCTGTGTGTTTTTCAAGGAACAATACAACCAAATAATTGAAAATGGACAGACATCCGCAGTATCAAGAGAAATAGGATGAATGGTACAGCGCCTCCTTAAACACACAAACCCCCACTTTCTCTTCAATGCTCACTCTCGTACACACACTCAAAGGGATTTTGGGGCCCTGTGGAGCGGCACGTGAGCAGCCCTCTGTCAGCTGTGTTTGCAGTGAGGCAGGCGAGGGGCGCCCGGCACCTCCAAAAGAGAGTAGCGACCCAGGGAAATGGGAGAAAGGAGGGGTGCCCTGTGGAAAGGCCAAGGCCCTGGAGAAGAGAGAAAGGAACGGCCACAAAACAGCTTTCCTTCAGAGAGAGTAAGACAGTCAGAGAGAGAGAGAGAGAGAGAGAGAGAGAGAGAAGAGGGGGGCTGCTGGAACAATGCCCCTTCAGCTGCAGGTGCAATGGCTAAGGCCTTGTGAGTGAGTGTGTGTGTGTGTGTGTGTGTGTGTGTGTGTGTGTTTGTGTGACTGAGGGTGTGTGTAATTGTGAGATTTGAAATTGTTATAATTGATCTGATCTGTTGTCTTTTCTATGAGTAAAGTATAACTCACA
>JAPZDV010000012.1:22052922-22055301 GCA_029814665.1 Acanthurus lineatus | reverse complement strand
GTGTGTGTGTGTGTGTGTGTGTGTGTGTGACTGTGCGTGTGTGTCAGTGTGAGCTTTCCTTTTGTGATAATTGAGCTGATCTGTTGTCTTTTCTCTGCTGCAAGTTTAACTCACAGCTGATTAACATGTGGCCTTTTGGAGCTCTGTGTGTGCAGTGTGTACAGAGTGTGTGTGTAGAGAGAGAGAGAGAGAGAGAGAGAGAGTGCATGTGTGTGTGTGTGTGTGTGTGTGTGTGCTGAATTAGAAAATGAGCTCAGTTGCCAGTGAAAGCAGAGTAATGACACAGGCACAGGGTGTGTAGACACAAGCGAACAGAGAGCGTTAACTCGATTTGCACTTGTATGGAACACAGAGGAATGGTTAACACATCTGAATAAAGGCTTTATGTGCTACATGTCGTACAATTGGAAGTGCACAGAGGCGTCACTCAGCCACTAGATTAAATAGCATACTCAGAGGATTAAAGGCTTTATACCTAAAAACAGTAATGGGATATAACAACAGGGCATTCAGCTCACCTACTGTATTTACGACAGAGTCGTATCACCATTATGACACTGCATCACATCCGACATCACCATAACTTTATAACGCAGTGACTTTGCCCTTTTCTTTACCCTGCCTGACAAACATAAAACATTTTTATTAGGTCATTGTTGTGACCGCGGTAGGTTAAACAAAGAACACTTGAATATTGTTGAGTTTAACATCAAAACATTTTTAGTGACTGAACTTAATGAGGTCAGGGGTCTTGACGCCAAGGGTTTGTCCCTGACAGCCGCCCCATGGTGAGAGATCCTGATATTCCGACCCCACCAGACTGGACGACCCTGTTTGGACAACTGGTTCCTATCCTTTACTCACATGAGGCATCGCGGCCACTGGAGGACGGCCCTGGCGTGCCTTCAGGCTGCAGGGCCTCAGTGCTAACACTGTGGCAGAAATGTGCCCATGTACCACCCGCAGGCTTTGGAGGTGGTCCTCACCAGCACACAGGAGCGGAATCTGAGCACATAAACAGTGGATACGAGCGTGTCGGTTCTAACTCATACACATGCACACTTAATGCACCTCAAAGTGAGAGCCCCGAGGCCGTCGGCGGGGCGCTCAGACAGTCTCAGTGAGGCAAAAACACAGAAACATGTGTAAGGCCTTATAGAAGACACTAACTTCACAGAGGAGTGTGTCCCCTGTTCCTCCCCCATCCCACACCTCGGCCCATCCCTTTCATAGGAGATTATTGGGAGAGAGAGAGGAGCAGAGGGTAAAGATGGGGAACGGTGATATGAAAGAGAGCGAGTAAGAAAGATGAAGACAGAAACAGAGAGATTTGCTCTCCACCCCTCTCTGCAGATATTACTGCTTAATTAAAAGGGCAGCATGTGCTAAGTATTATTCCAGCTGAGATCTCTATCTTCAGCCTATGTAATAAGATCTTCAGCAGGCTTACAGCTAAATTTTCGAGCAAATTTCCTTCCTATTCTTTGCCCTTATTTCCTTTTGGCCTATGTCTGTTTTGTGCTGTCGCTGCAATCTTTTTGCGTGCCTGCATTACGAGTGTGTGTATGCGTATGAGCTGAGCAGGACTGTTTTGCATGTTAATTAATGTAATATTTTGTACACCACTCGGGAGCGTGTAAGTGTTCTCTTGAATGTGTTCCAATTAAGAAACATCCCTCAAGGCACAAATTGGTTTGGACACACTGAAAATGGTTCCATATTTTTACATATTTGGGAGACCATGAAGAACGTGAACAAAATGCAGAGTTTACATGCTGTAAAAGTGTTGAAAAGATGTGCGGTTTGGCTTATGGAGCTTTACAGAGGAGCCCCCTTCTCCTTAACTGCCAGATCCAACACCACCTCTCCAGTTTCCACGTCTCTATCTTCTACACTGTGGCGATGATTCATGCCTACTGCAAATGCTACGAATTCAGAGATTGCGGCTGGCTTACTAGTCATGTGTGCTTTAAAATAAATATCTCCAAAACCTTAAAGGTGCAACAACATCCTGATATGTTATTGAACACATAGCTGTAGCAGTGGAAGTGGAAGTACAATATATTGTAATACACCATGAATTCTGTCCACAGAGAAATCATCTTAAAAATCAGCTCCTTTTATGAGAGGAAACATACTACAGATTTACATCCAGCACACATTCAAATGTACACACACAGTGAGCACGCTTGCCAAGTCATTCATGTATCATGGCTACTGGAGAGGTGGCCATGAGCCCCTTTTGCATTTTTTCCAAAAGAGTGGCTTTGGACTCACATTCAATCATCTGGTAAATTAGTTTAATCCTGCAGCAAATCTGTCCCTCTCTTGGGACATTTCCAGAGGTGTCAATCGGAGATAAGGCCTGTGTGACAATAA